>OU426978.1:213632543-213787543 GCA_911387785.2 Aelia acuminata | reverse complement strand
TTGAAAAAACTAATACAACTCACCAATATCTTTAAAATAAATTTATTTTTAATCATTTTATTGATGTTCAAATTGGAAGCCGTTCTTTGCAATACACAAACGTGCCCTATTTCTCACACTCCCAACTGTCACACCAGAAGTGAGAAAACGTCGAAGTTTTTAAGCAGCCTTGCTCTCAAATTGTCTATGTTTGTCACTTCAGTGCGATAGACCAGTTCCTTGAGATATCCACAGACGAAATATTCCATGGGGTTGAGATCAAGTGAACTTGGTGGCCATAGAACTGTCCCATCACGGCCGATCTACGTTTCGAATGTTCTATCAAATACGCCTGAACTAGTCTAGAGGATTGAGGAGACGCACCATCGTACTGAAAAATTATGTTTCTTCTCAATTGTAAAAGAAGGTCCTCCAGCAAGGTAGGCCGCGTGTTTTCGATAATATTTAAGTAATGGTGCGTCTCCTCACTCTTCTAGAATAGTTGAGGCGTATTTGACAGAACATTCGAAACGTAGATCGGCCGTGATGGGACAGTTCTATGGCCACCAAGATCTCTTGACCTCAACCCCATGGAATATTTCGTCAGTGGATATCTCAAGGAACTGGTCTATCGCACTGAAGTGACAAACATAGACAATTTGAGAGCAAGGATCTTCGCCGCTGCTGAAAAACTTCGACGTTTTCTCACTTCTGGTGTGACAGTTGGGAGTATGAGAAAACGGGCATGTTTGTGTATTGCAGAGTACGGCTTCAAATTTGAACATAAATAAAATGATTAAAAATAAATTTATTTTAAAGATATTGGTGAGTTGTATTAGTTTTTTCAAATTTAAAATGTAAATTCTCAAGCATTAACAATCCTTGAACCATAATTTTTCTCTTTATGTCATCCACATCTTGGTCTTAGAAACACCAAATTAAAAAATGAAGAGTGCGTTAGAAGCGTTATTAAATGAGGTATTTTCCCTCAACTTTGCTGCCTTCTGAAAATAAAATTAGAAACTCTGGATATTGTTAAACACTTTCCGATTTGTAAAATTTTTTACCTATTTTGTTGTTCTGGCTGAAATAAAACACGAAAAATTGGCCCAAAAATTTTTAAATGACCATTTTATTGTTGAACAATTAATGTAGATTTCAACGGTGCTATCAGCTTTTCGGAGAAATTGTCAGATTTTAAGATATCACGGTTTTCCGATGCCAGTTCGTGATATCTTTCAAAATCGATAAGAAGCGAAATTATTCCGAAATGGTTGATAATCGGACCATGGTCAATATGAACTTTTTTATTCATTTTATGGTGGAGAAGCTACTGGTGAAGTTTGTCGCACGAGTAGCATGTCACCCTGTATTTAAAACAAGCAACTAGAAGTAAAAAACAAGAAAGCAGTCAAAATAACTGTTGAAATAAGGATTTTTAGGTCCCTTAAAAAAAATAATAATAATGAATCGAAAAATGTTGAGAACTTTAAAGTTTTTCATTAATTATAATACTTATCATCAATGTCAATGATTATCAATGGACTATGGTCCCAATGTTATTTGCATAAAACTAACATTTTGGAATAATAAAATGTCAAATACTAATATTTACCTGGATAAATAAAGTCACTTTCTTTAAAATGAAGACTACATATCGTCATATGTTTCGAAACAGGCTTATCAATTCTTAATTTTACAATACACTCTTTAAGAAGCTTTTTATTTTTTGGAAATAAATGGAATGACACGTCTTTTGAGTTTTTAATTTAACACTGATGGACCGAGCAATACCTAATAGACATTTTTCAAATGATTTTTTGCTCAATCGGGTTTTAATTATGAAAAAATAAATTAAAAACGCCAAAAAACCCTATGAATCCCAAATAATGGCCCGGCTTCTATCCCCGTTTCTCTAGTTCCTGTAAAGAAGCAGCACCGTCGCTTGAGCCCGCCTATAGCTAACTAAATAAGATTGCATGTGTGAATATTAAGCCCTAAATATCTAAAGTCAAAAATATTTTTGTAAACGAACAAATAACATTAGATTTTTACATTAAACATTTAAATGAGTTTCGTGCCACACCGCGGTGCACCGCTTTACATTTTTTATTATTAATATTTTTTTTTTATGTAATACATACAATTGACTATATTAGATATTCATATCGGCTGGCACCTGGGTGGCTTGGAGAATAACCCCCGAAAGGTATAATTAGTAATTAGTAGCGATGATGCTGACGCTGACAGATATTAAGACCCATTAGTGGCGCAGAAGAACAATAGATGGCGGACCTGGATTCATCCTCGTGCTCCCTCCGCCTTGGGTCATCACCATTCTTCAACCACCTCTTTGTACTCACCGCTAATAGATTTTGGGACCTTCCTCTAATCCCTCGTGACATCTCTCTGATGGGCTATCACCATCCTAATAATGGGCTCTCGTCTCTAAGATTTAGGGTAACATATTAAACTTATTAGGTTGTTTATTGTTTTTTAATTGTAACCATTAAAAAGTGTCAGATCTTTTCTAAAAGGTTCCATTAGTACGCTTGCTATTATATTCTTCTAACATTGTCATCATTAAGGTAATATTGGTCAGTTAACATTTTGTTTATATCTTCTATAAGTAGGTTGGTATGTGAGAGTTGTGTGTTGCGCGCAACGCACCAGATTTTATTATTTTAATTTATTTTACACCACCTATATCCTCGATATCTACAGTTTGAACCTCACCGTCTCAGATATTCTTGAAATTTGGTATATGTACTTGTATCTACTAGAAAAATTGTGAAATTTTACTCAGATATGTCCACCCGTGGACAAGGGCGGTTGCTATAAGTAATCAAAGTTAAGCAACGTCCATCGTGGTTAGTACTTGGATGGGTGACCGCTCCATTAGGGTGACCGCACACCAATAAACGCCACGCAGTCCAAGTCACCCACCCACCCCCTGGTTTGTGAGACCCGTCAGCCTACTGGAGGCGAATCACACCGACCGGGCGTAGGAATGATGTACCTCCCCGTGTATCCCATCGAGAATCGTGGTGTGGTTTTCCAGGATGTCAGTAACCGCCTGGAGGTTTGGTTCAAGGACGGTATGCTTCGGGGAAAGAAATAAAGGTCCTCTGGGCCTACTGACTCTGAGCCACCACAATCCTTGGACCTAGACCAGTTTGTCACTGTCCTGGAACCCGAGAGAGCTGACGCCATCGGTGGGAAGGGCACTGCCAAATTGGCCCCAATGGGATTGGTTATGGAGCTATAGGAAGTCAGCCGCTGCACCGTGGTGACCATGGCTTGCAGCAACGTGAGGTTTGGGCTACCCCCTCCAGGCTGTCTGTGTTCCCGCAAGCAACACAAATGTCTGTAAGAAGACCACACTGCGCGGCCAAAGGTCTCATTAGGCCTAATGCGCCAACCGAAAAAGAAAAAAAAAGTCCACCCGTTTTTGAATAATGGACCTGCAAAGCCTCAAAAAAATTAGGTCCACAAACAGGAAAAAAAACATGATTAAAAATACCTGTAAATGT
This sequence comes from Aelia acuminata, assembly GCA_911387785.2. Taxonomy (NCBI): domain Eukaryota; kingdom Metazoa; phylum Arthropoda; class Insecta; order Hemiptera; family Pentatomidae; genus Aelia; species Aelia acuminata. The sequence goes on along the minus strand of OU426978.1, from coordinate 213,784,031 downwards.
ATTCCAAATTTGACTAGGACTAAGAGATTGTTTCGTTAGTTGAACCCTTGTTATACTTTCTTGATTTTCCTAATGAAAATGTAAAGATCGCCAAAATTTTAGCAATTATTATTGAATAATATGCTAGATTTTTGTAGTTTTATACTAGTTTTCAATTTATGTTATCAATAGTTTTTTTTAGTAAAACAACACACTTTTATGTTTTGTTTTAAAACATCTTTAAAAAAAATATAAAACTTTTCAAAAATGCCCTTTTTAAGACAATTGAAATTAAAATTGTATGTTTGGTTTTCAGAAAATTCCTTTAGTACTAACTTATACATTGTTGTATATCATATGAAACGACATGGAATGCGCTGTTAAACGATGCCAATCTCACAGTCCAAGTCAAATTTGGACAATCTACAGCTATTTTCATTCATGATTTTTTCGGTTTCTGGGCCTAATTTTGAGGGCCATAATTCAAGTTTCTTTTGTAAAGTGGCCCCTAGACGATCAATATATACGTCAATAAAAGGCACAATAACTGACATTATACATTAATATTGAGCGTCTGCAGATCACATTGAAAGATTGTGCAATGTATTGGGTCAATCAAAAACAGTTTGATTTTTATTGAGCAATCGAGTAAATATTGCGTCGTCTGTTGGCATTATTGCGCAATATTACTGAAATACGTGTAATTTTTACAGCGCAAGAATGGTCCCCCAAAAAAATTTTTAATGTTTTAAGTCCTCTTTTGTTTGCGTTGTTTATAAATGATTTGGAAGAGGAGCTTCAATCTGGGGTATGGATTGGCAATCAATTAATAAAAATTTTACTTTACGCGGATGATATTGTTATACTTGCCGAAAGCCCACGTGATTTGCAAAGAAATATTTCAGTGCTTGAGCGTTATTGTGATACCTGGAATTTAGAGGTCAACCTCGATAAATCGAAAATAATCATATTCAGAAACGGGGGCAAAATCAATAGATGGGAACGTTGGAAATATAAAACTAAGAATATTGAATCTGTCAACCGCTACAAATACTTAGGTATAACTTTAACCCCGAGACTATCCCTGAAACCTCATTTTATGGATAAGGCTTCATCGGCCAAAACCGCCTTAAATGTAGTGTGGCGAAGAGCCATTTTGCATCATTTGGTACCGTTATCCGCTAAGCTTCAAATATTTAACGCGGTTTCCCGTTCAATATTGACTTATGGGGCACAGGTTTGGGGATCGGAAGAATTTGTAGAGGTCGAAAAGGTATTAAGGTTCTTTATAAGGAAATTGTTTGCTTTGCCGCCGTTTACTCCAATTTACATCTTGCACCTTGAAACTGGCTTAGAATCAATTTATTTCTATACTTTGCCCTTACAAAGTAGATACCTACGCAAGGTTTTTAGTATGGACTTCTCTAGGTTCCCCCGATTAGTAGCTGAAGAGGTTGTCAAAAAAAATGTTTTTTGGGCTCATAATTGGAAGGTTTTGGGTGAGAAAACTGGTATCTCCATTAGTTTTGTTGAGGATGAGAGAGAATGGTTTTTTTCTAAACTTGAGAGAATAATAGAGGGGTTGAGGCTGGGTTTTAAACATGAGTTAATTGAAAGAGCTGAAGCGACTCACCGTTATAATATTTATAAAGTATTAGACTTCAATGTCAAACCTGCTGACTTGACTGGTGGTGCAAACACTCATATAGGTCTCAACGATATTCGTCTAATATTTAAACTAAGGGGCGAATTATTAAATTTGACTTGTAAGCCATTTAATAGCTCAGCACCCAGCAATCAGGATGAGTGCACCCTATGTAATTACAGAGATAAAGAGGACATTTTTCATTTTCTAGCTGTATGCCCAATACTTGCCCCCTATCGCCTTGCAGTTTTTGGAGAAAGGCTTTTATCATTTGAATTCATTATTGAACTACTCAACGGTAAAAATTGGTCTCTTCTAATTACATACACAAAAAATGCTTGGAATTATAGAAAACTAATCTGTAATGAGTTCGCCTAGGAGCTTAATTTAATTTTTATTTTTATTTAATTTCCTATTTGTTAATAGTACAAATGTAATGTAGATGAATCTTATTTTGAATACTAATATGTTTCTTTTAACTACTCACATTTTGTTTGATTTTGGTGTGTGTTGTTTAAAAATATCAATATTTTCTAACTAAACTCCGGCAGACGGTTCCCATGCCTTAATTGTTTATTTTATTTATATATAAATTGTATGATTTTGTCAAATAAACTTATTATTATTATTATTATTATTATTATTGAGCGTCTGCAGATCACATTGAAAGATTGTGCAATGTATTGGGTCAATCAAAAACAGTTTGATTTTTATTGAGCAATCGAGTAAATATTGCGTCGTCTGTTGGCATTATTGCGCAATATTACTGAAATACGTGTAATTTTTACAGCGCAAGAATGGTCCCCCAAAAAAGATACTGCTCTTGTGAATTTTAAATCTTCAAAATTATTCCCAGTAGCTAGATAACGTAGTGTTATTGATTAACGCTTACTTGGAGAGTTTGCGTCTTGCACTGTAGTATCCTTCTTTTAAATTTCATATGTAACCAGTCTCAGTAGTTCATCAAATAATTTACTATCTAGTCGTAAGAAATTTTGAGTCACTCACTAGGTTCACTAATTCTTAGTTCACATAACTGATTTTCATGTGTGTACCTTTTATTTTTTTAAACCATTCCTTCATCCACCTGCGCTTCTTTTTTACTTTCATTTACCTATATATGAAATATATAGTAAGTGGAAGTATTGCGATCGTGAAAAATTTCGACTTCCGGTTTTCAACGGAAATAGACGTTTTGGGGTCCCCTGAGTGCAAATAACCAGGTCCCGCGAAATGGTGTGTGTGTGTGTGTCTGTGTGTGAACAGACTAGCTCAAAAACTATAAACCGTACTTTATTTAATAACTTTTTACGTTTTTTTCGGTTTTCTCAAAAACGGCTCTAACAATTTTGATTAAACTGAGTATTTGATATATTAATATGCCCGAGATATGACTGTAAAAATTTCATCAATATTGATCAACCGGAAGGAGGACTTTATTAAATAAATTTTGTATCATTTTCACGTGTTTTTTTTATTTACTCAAAAAAGGATTTAACGATTTTGATCAAACTGAAACATATTTGATGTATGTATAAGCCAAAGATGTGATAGCCAACATTCCATCAAAATGGGTCAAACGGAGGGGGCACTTTTATAACGTTTTTCCAATGTTTACCTTTTTTTCAATGATCTCAAAAACGGCTTTGACGATTTTTATCAAATTCGTCATGTTTAATGAAAATTAGGTTTTCTTTAATATCAGGTAAGCTTTATCATTATTAAATGTTCTGAGGGGGCTTAAATGGGGTAGGTGCCCTTTTTGTTTTCCTATACCATAAATTACCTTTGGTTTTGTTTATATGGAGAAATTATCTGTCTCTCGTTACGCCTAAAAATAATAAATGGCTAAATACGAGATATGATAAAAATAAAGAAAACATATAGAGGAGAAAAAAAGATAAATATTCAGTCAACTCATAAAACTCGTTGAGCCCACGCATGCGGAGTACGCCTTTAATGATAGACCATTGTTCATAATTAAAGCCGTTCTGTTCATTGGAGAACTGGCAATTAACAAAACGCATTAATTTGTAATCTAAGTTGGTAAATGAAAGCTGTGTGTTGCCAGCACGCACCAGATTTTTTCCTTATTTTTCGAAGATACCACAAAACTTGGTGTCTTCTTATTCTACATGTTGACAACACAACAATATTGCACTATGTGGGTTAGACAGAAATAATATTGCACAAAATATTTTTCAGTATATTTATGTAAATATTAATCGTCTAGGGACCGCTTAACATGATAACGTATGACGTTGCACAAGGAAGACTTAACATAATATTTTAACATAATAAGTTAAAAGAATAATTTTTGGAAAAATATTAATTTTAATCAATATAATGGTGCTCCCCCATATTCAGCCCCCGTAGATTAAATACCCGTAATTTCTGGGTAACTAATGTTGTAATTGCTGTAACTACAACTCTCTCGCAATTATATTCCATATAGGGGTCATTTTCCCAGAGAGGGCGAATCTGAACTTAGTATTTCCTGAAATTGAAAATGTCGAATTAACGTCTGGAAAATAATTTGGGGTGCTCTTTACATAGCACTGATCGAACTCCAATGCAAGGTTATACAAGAGCAGCTTGCATTTATTATTCATAAAAAAAAACTAAAAAGAACTCGGGAGACGGGAAAAGATATTCTAGGCCGGCAGAGCAATATGGCTGCCGGTTGTACAAAACTAGAAGAGACCTTGGGGGGGGGGGGGGGATATTGTTGGAGAGATATGGTTTATCCCTCTCCCCGAAATTTAGGAAAAACTTTATTAGTGGAATAAATATAAGCATCTAATTCTTAAAAAATTTCTATTTATATGCATTTATTGATGTTCCGATAAGATTAGTAAGTAAGTGTGCTTCATGTTCGTTTAAGTATATTTTACTTGTGTTTTTTCAAATGTTTTTTTAATTTTTTTTTTTTTTTTTTTTTTTTTTAAAGATAGCTGACAAAAATACTAAGCCATCTAACTGCCATTATACTAAACTTTATGAACATTCATATTTTTCTCTCTTATTACCTGAATACAGATGCTTTTGAAATAAATGATCAGTATTGATTTACATGCACATACTTACTTCCTTTCCCATGTCAGTTCCTCATTTATAAAAAAAAACAGAGGCTATAGGAACAATCTTAAAGTTTTGATATGTCGTTTGCTAGAAAATAAAGTTTGCTTAAATCTAATATTTTAACATCATTACTCTTTTTATAAAGGGAATGACATTGGAAACCCAATTTCCAAAGCTGCTTATGCCCTCAGGTTTTGATAAAAATTTGCACATATCAAGTTCATACACAAATTATCCCCATTCCAATAAGTGATTTCAGAATTACCATCATCTGAACTTCAGAATTTGAGATATTTGAATATCTGATGACGTCTTGTAAGTCTCAAGACTCATCTGTAGAATGGGTATTAATTCAACAGGAGCTTCCAAAATTTAGTCACTAATTTTACATTTCACAAAGAATGAGATGATACCATAAATATTAGATAGTTTTCCTTCATATTAAAAAAAAATCTTAAACATATATTTTTTACTTTCACTACCTATATATGAAATATATAGTAAGGGAAATTATTGCGATTGTGGAAAATTTCGACTTCCGGTTTTCAGCATAAATACACTTTTTGTTGTCCCTTGATTCCAAATAACCAAGTCCCACGAAACGGTCAGTGTATTTGTGTTTGAGCAGCCTAGCACAAAAACTATAAACCGTACGAACCTGACATTGGGTACTTGATGTATGAATACAGCGAAAATTTCATCAAAATTGGTCAAACGGAGGGGGCACTTTAATAAATGATGTCGATTTATTAATGATACGGGGGTTGTTTCCATCAATTTTCAGATTATATTGTGTGATACCAGGAACACGCGGTCTGTCATTTTTATTATACCTACCTAATAAAATATAATTATGATGTTTTTTTTAAAGCGAAAATCCTTAGTAAAAAAAATAAAGTAAACGCTTTAAATTATATAAATAAATAGTTTGGTACTTATAACTGCCATCAGCTCCTAAGCTCACGCTGAGATCCTATCTGAAAGCATAATCCTCAGCCCTGACAGTCACCAACTATAAATATTTAGAGAGACCTTCTTTTTTTTTTTTTTTTTTTTTTTTGGTCATTTTTTTCTAAAACTCATATTATTATGAGTTGAAAAGAAAAAAAAAAAAAAAAAATGTCCCCTGCCTTGGTTTTTACACCTCTGCTACTTTATCCCCCCAAGGCAGTTCAGGTATGTTAAACCTGCTTCTTTCATTTCTTTTATTCCTTTTTTTTTTCATTTTCGTCCCATTTAAAATCACCATCTGTGATCAGATTTCATATATAAATTATGTCAGTTTGACTTTACTAAAATATACCGTTCAACAATAATTTAAAGTGTGAAAATTCCAGCAAATTTCCTACCAAAATTTTCCTATGAAGGAATGTTCTATTTTCATAATTTCTTTAATTAAATATTGACATCGATTTTCTATAAAAAAAGATAGAAAATTGCTACTCTTACCATTCATAAAATCATTATATTCTTATTGAGACTATTTTATTTTTGGGATAATAAACTTATAGTTACCTAGAAAAAAAGCTTTTTTAACCGACTTCGAAAGAGGAGGTTACTCAATTCGATACGTATGTGTTTTTTTTTATTTTTTCTATTTATTTCCATCGATAACTCCGAGATGGATGGACAAATTGGATTGAAACCTCTTGCATCTTGTAGAGTATTTTTCCAAGGTGGTCCTATTTGAACCTTTTTGGGGTTTTTAATTTATTTAGGAAGTTATCGGGAAAAACACGAAAATTGTTATAAATCAAAATGTTTACTTAATGGAAAACACATGAGATACATTACATAAGGTATGCTCCAACAAACTATTAAAACACGTTGTTAACTAACAAACTTTTCCAATTCCTTTTATTCTAAATTTGATTTGTTAATTTTAAGCAATACTCAATACTATTATAATGTATGGAACGGATGTATCGGTTGGGAAAACCAACCAAACAAATTCAGAATCAAAAGAGTAGGGGAGGAGAACATGAGGAGAACACGAGGGTTATTGACGTACTTTAAGTGCTTGTTGGAACCAACCTTATAAATAAACTTTAACAATATATTGAAATAAAGATATATAATATTAGTAGATTACAATATCGCTCTCTTTTTCTGAAAAATGAGTAAGACATTAAAAAAAAAAGTGAAAAAAATAAGACACTTTTTTATGGTTCCAGAAAATTATTGTTGTTTCGACTCTGTTCCTGGGAAATTTTGCGAAGAAATAAGTAAAACTCAAGATCATTTTACAATTTTAAAGACATCCCATTTTATCAGCGTTTTTAGTTAAAAACTACTCTGAATTCACGAATCTTTATTACAGTACTAGCTGGGGTGCCCGGCTTTGCTCCGGTAGTTGTGTGGTAGTTTTAATACCAGAAAAACTTTAAAATTGAAGGAAATAAAGAACAAAATTAGCACCTTCTTGAAAATTCGGTTTTAACTTGGTATCAATATTCTGCAGACTTGAGATCTGCAGATTCTGCCCAAATAAGGAACCCTGTATAATTTACAGGGGGTTAAAAATGGTAAATGAACAATTAATTTTGCTGCAACTTTGTCGAGTTATGCATCGTTTTTTATGGTTTCTGTGATTCTGAATCCTATAAGCCCATTCCAAGTAGTCAGCAGATAATAAGTTATTAGATTATAGTTGAAAATATGGTATCTCAGTTAAAAAAATTATATTTCGAGTAAATCTTAAGCGCCGACTACTATACTACAGAAGTATAGAAACTACCGAAGATTCACAGAAACTTTTTTTTAAGACCTTTCTTCCATTTCAACCTCCCTTAAAATATCTCCCCGTAATTTGAACGGTTTCTGCATACCTCGAATCTTACTACTATTACAAATTGAAAACCAAAATTTCTTGAAGGCACAATTTTTTCATCATATTTCTTTTTATCTTGAACTATGAGGGATGATAAAATCTTGAATGCTGTTATTGGAGTTAGTCGTTTTGTCAACTGGAATGCTCATCATACATAGTAATCAAACCAACTTCTTTTCCATGAATACAATAAGAACACTTCAAACTTTTTATTTTCGATTTATATTCAGTCAAAGTCCTCTTTTTTTTTATGCCTGATTTTATTCGCTCACTGTACTACAAAGAAATGTTCACTCATATTGCATTAAATTTATTTAAGTATATATTATATATATAGATTAAATGTAATGTGCTGATCATATATTAGCCTTCTTATGAGAAAACTAATTTTTTAAGGAATCCAGTTGCTTTTCTAATTGATTGCAGAGATGTAAAATCATTATTTTATTTTGAAAGCAAAGGATAAACTAATTATTATCGCTTAATATTTTAGTAATTTAAAAAGAACAGCTGAAAAAATATATAACCATTACAATGAACAATAAACATTGAGTGAAACGCACCCTAGCGCTTCCTGGTAGTCTGGAGCTCGAACTAAATTTTTCATTCATTAACTCGTATCTCAATCTCAGAGAGGCTAATTAAATGGTGTGAGAGGCTTAAAATTCCAGTCTTTTTCTCTTCAATTTTACACTCTTAACAGAAAAACGGAAACCTTCTTCTCTGTTAGGGGTCATATGGCTAAACGACGACATAACTTCCTTAATCCTACGTGGAGTCGTTTTTGAGCCTTTTCGGCACGCACATTGTACACTTTGCTTTATAATATATATTGATTATATATATGATAAAGATTATTGACTATTTATTTACAATTTTTTTCTGTATCTATTGATCTTGTCCGTAATTGCATTCCTATTTTAGTATTCGGGTCAATTCATATCAAAGGTGGTTGCTCGACTATTTTAGAAAAAATTTAAATGTTTACCACCACTTACGTGTAGAATCAGCAGTTAAAACAAGTTTAAAAAAAAAAATTAGGGTTAACCATTTAAAAATGGCAGTCATAAGCTTTGATTTACATCCCCTTATACAAAGAACTTACCCATAAAAACTTTCTTTAAAGAAATTTAAGTAGTTGTATTCAATAGCAGTTTTCCAGTATTGGACTTCAAAATATTCAAATAGTAAAGATAACACAAAAGATAGAGCAGACTGTAAAGAAAACAATCGTGTCTATGTCTTACCAGTCTTGAGAAATTGAGTTTTCCGAAAAGGTGCCTTTACACTCTACGAACCTCACCTTCGAACAGGTTCTCCCCCGAACCTTGCCGTACCGGCGTTAAACGAACAGCCATTTATACTTAACATGACGTTAAGCGAACCAATATGGCTGACGCACCAACGCTAGCTTATGATGAAGAAAAAATCTCCATTATCGATATATTTTATATTATCTGAAAAATAAAAAAATAGGAGACGAATTAGAACAGCGCACTAATATCACAAACAACTCCTGTCACTCGGGAAAAACCCAAATCAAAAGTGACACTAGCGCTACCCCCCGAACACAGGCGAACAGATGAAGTACCTAGAGCACCCGAACAGTCGACGTGAAAGTAAAGTTCGTAAAGGCACCTTAAGAGCTTACAAACTCGAAAATCGGAAACTAACATGGCAGCCACGTTTAAACTTTGCTAAATTGTTTTAAAAACTTGTTTTGAACTACTAATTCGTTACATAATTGGTGGTAAAAATATAAATTTTTATTTTCACTTACCTATATATGAAATATATAATGAGGGAAAGTATTGCGATCGTGAAAAATATCGACTTCCGGTTTTCAACGGAAATGCACGTTTTGGGGTCCCCTGAGTCCAAATAACCAAGTCCCGCGAGTCCCAATAACCAAGTCCGTGTGTCACACACTGTGTGAACAGACTAGCTCAAAAACTATAGTAAACCGTAGGAACCTGAAATTGGGTATTTGGTGTATCTATACGCCCGCGATGTGACAGTTAAAATTTAAAGATACTTTAAGGATACTTTATTTAAAGAATTTTGTCTAATTTTTTTTTTTTTTTTTTTTTTTCGATTTTCTCAAAAACGGCACTAACGGTTTTGATTAAACTTGTTATGATTTTTAACTTTTACATTCTTCCCTTTCATATTACCATATGATTCTTCCCTTTCATGTTACCATATGATTCTTCTCTCATCTTTACCCAATAATTATATTTTTATATTAACTTATGGGTATTACCATTCCTTATTATTTTATGTTTAATTAGTTTGATTAGATATGATTTAATATTTCATTATATTTCTATGGTTTCTTTGTTATTTTATATTTAACTCATGTCTATTTAATATATTTTTTATATCATTCAGGTAAGAGATGTCCACATTTTAAATCTACTATTTACTTTTCCATTTTATACAACTTATATTGTAGGGGAGAGCGGGGTTAGTTGGCATAGGGGTAGTTTGGCCTTTGGCTTATAGTTTCCGTCACACCTATTCTGAAGGCGCCACCATTGTACCATGTGACCCGCTTGACGTTGGGAGTCTTGTCCTGATGTTTCAGTCCGATGCTAACAGTTCATTGATTGATTTTAGAACAAGTAAGTAAATTTTTACATTGGCAGTAAATTTGGTTTTAAGACATGGCAAAACATTTGACTCCGATTCTGTACACAAAGCCCCAAACTCCTTTGTAAAACCTAACCTTTCAATTAACCAGTTTCTTGTTTGTTTGTTCTCCCCTGTCCAGGCAGCCATCTTTTATATGATCTCTCCTGAGGGATTAGTTGGTTATCTTCAACTGGGTTTTGTTGGCGCAGTGGCGAATATGTCGATGTGAACTACGGGGTAATACATACCCAGGAATTGTGACTGCAATTGATGATACAGATCTATTAGTGAGCACAGTGGAAAACAAGCGTGAGTTTTGTTCATAGCCAAAAAAGAAAGATGAAATATGGTACCCCCTCGCCGATGTTGTTAAAAGAGTTCATTTACCAAAACTGATCTGTGATGCCAAAAAAACATTCTTTATTGACTTTTGAGGACTGGTAAGTATATGGAGAGGAGTTATTGTTCACCTTATTTATCCTACCTAAAGTTTTTGAAGAATTGTGGAATTCGTTTTGTTTTATGAAAAATTTGTTTATATTGTTCTAAGGCCATGATGCTTCTAAGCCATTACATTTTTCTAATCTCTGCTGTTTGAAATGTTATATAATTTTGTTCAATTGAACTAAATGCAGCCATTTGTCATTCTATTTTCCCTTAATAGCTGTTAAAAACCGATTCAAAATGATTATACCATTATAGTGCAGCTTTTTTCTTTTTTTCTCCTCTATATGTTTACTTGATTTTTATCATATTTCATATTTAGACATTTATTATTTTTAGGCGTAACAAGAGACAATTAATTTCTCCATATAAACAAAAACAAAGGTAGTTTGTAGGAAAACAAAAAAGGCACCTTCCCCATTTAAGCCCTCTCAGAACATTTAAATAAAGATAAAACTTACCTGATATTAAAGAACACCGGATTTTCATTAAACATGACGAATTAGATTAAAATCAATAAAGCCGTTATTGAGATAACAAAAAAAAAAAAAAAAAACGTAAAGATTGGAAAAAAAAGTGCCCCCTCCGGTTGATAAATTTTGATGAAATTTTTGCAGTCATATCTCGGGCTATTAATACATCAAATACTCAGGTTAATCAAAATCGTTAGAGCCGTTTTTGAGAAAATCTAAAAAAAAAAAATGTAAAATGCATTATTCTCAGTTTTCTTTATGCCAAAATAAGGGGTCACATGTGGTGTCGCTAGTCATAACAGTCTACAATACTAAACATCGCGGGTTCGCGTCCCATGGTGGCCCTAGGATTTTTTAATGGGAATAAAAAGTCCTTAGCCATGCTATCCCTCGGATAGGACGTAAAATGGAGGTCCCGAGCCTGTACGATGTCAGGTACTCATTAAAGATCCCTATCCTAATTATACCTGGATAGGCAAAATTTAGGACTCCCACTGTATCATCGTCCGATTAGCCTTAGTGGCAAAACGTGACGTTAAACAAACAAACAAATTAATAATCAAATTTATTAGTATGATTATCTCAAAAATGAGAGTTTTAGAAAGTTTATACTCGTATCTCTTATTGTGAAAATGTACTTGGGAATTTGATTCGTGATCAGGTCAAACTTAATACCGTTGGAGCCTACTTGACTCTTGCGCTTTTCAAATTATAGATCCAATGAAAGCGGAAGTGGGTGACTTTAGTAGTAGTGATGTAGTAAAAAACCCTTGGCTATGCCGTTCCTATGGGACAGGACGTAAAATATCAGGCACTCGTTGAAGATCCTTACCCTAATTGTACCTGGATAGGCCAAATTTAGGACTCCCACTGTAGCTTCGTCCGATTAGACTTAGTGGCATCAAGTGACGATAAACAAACAAGATATATTGAATAAGTCAGTATCTGTTTAATGTTGTTATAAAAAATTAAATATATACATGGTATTGCATTCTAGATTGTATTTGCGAAAACTTGATTGTCAGAATATGTGATTTATTTAATTAATCATTCAACGATATTTTTTTTTCCCCCTCAACTCCCAAACAGTAAATCATGAGTTACTCCGGTCGTTACATCCGTTATTTCTCGTAGACCGATCCTGACATTAACGGTCCTTGACAGCGAGACGAAAAAATGAAGAAATATGGTCCTTCCAAAAAAAAAAAAAGAAGAAGAAGAAATATAAAAAAAAGATTGGGGAGTAATTCAAAAGTAAACTTCCTAACTAGGACCGAATGGTTAGAGAAGGCAATACAACTTGTCAGCATTTCTTACTACTAAATTTTGTATCGCTATGTACATAAATCTGGTGCGGTGTGAACAAATATTATACATTTCTTAAATTTTTCATATGGTCATACATTGACAATTACCCCAGAAAAAAAGCAATCATCCAATCTTTAGATGCACTCCTTGTATCTTGAGAAATAAGAAATTAATGTGGAAAAATGTGTGACTTTGAGAAGTGGCAATTAAAAAAACAAATTAATTTCTAATCTAAGTAAGTTGGTAAGTGAAAGTTGTGCGTTGCGCGCTCGAACCAGATTTTTATCTTTAATGAACTAAAAGTATTATTAATACTAAATGTTGTTTTGAATTTGTTTAAAAATTTAGTGAAAAAATATACATTTCTCAAAATTGTATTATGGTCATATCATTGACAATTATCACAGAAAAAAAGCAATAATCCCAGCTTCAGATGCACTCCTTGTGTCTTGAATATATAAGGTTTTTTTTTATAAATTTGGTAATACTTTCAATTGACTTTATATAAAACAAAAATAAACTACAAGTAATTAAATTCATTCGTTCTAGGCTAAAACTTCTAGCAAGGTGCTGACAATCAGCAAATGAGATGGTCATAGCAGGAAATGATGACATGCCATGCAAGAGGAGGGAAAGCACCCAGCAGCACCCCCTTCCTTGGATGTCCGTTTAAATAAAAAGATAGTTTGTACAGCGTCGTTATGTGCTGGTCGAAGGTTTGTATATGGAGGTCTGTATGTAAAGTTTTGTTAGTCACGTACCAGGGTGATTTTGTGATAAGTCATAATAATTTTGATTGAAATGTTTAAAGTTTTTGTGAGTCTTTTTAGCATTGCCGAAAGGCTAAAAAAACATAACAATAACAGTGTTAATAATAATCATGAGCATATAATTAATAAATCAATGAATGTTTTTCTGTGTAATTAATTGCAATGATTGCATTGTTCACTTAAATTAAATGCAAACATGTAATAAAATTTTCCAGTGAATTTTCCTTCACGAAATCTTGATTCTATTTTTCCTCTTATAGGTTACTATTTTCGAGCGATATTTTTAGAAATATTTCAAATGTAACCTCATACACTGGACATAGGTTGAATCACTGTTCCGTTTTGCAACCTTGATAATAATTGGAGGTCTCGTTGTTTCTCTTGTATTTTTATATTGTAATTTAGGTATACAAAATTATTTAAACCCATATCAGTGTTGCGATAGCAACGAAATCCCCTAGAAATTACAGTTTATATCACACCATCAGCAGGCTGTAAACCTAGTGCCACACAATGGTCAATAATTGCTTTTTGGCGGACATAAATCTGCCATTTCCACAATTTTACAGATAAATTGATGGGATCTTTTTTATTACCTTCTTAATAAAATTCAAAAACCAAGGAAACAATTCCCGTTAAGATTGCTTTGGTATAAGTGTCCTTTTTGCTTACCCAAAACCAGGTTTCTTGTGTGTTAATAGATAGTTTTCGTTAGTATGAAAAAAAAAACATGGAAGAACTCAATATTTTTCAGAATTTTATTTTTTATTTTTTTAGTCTGAGGGTAAGCTTTCATACCACCGAGTATCCAAAAAGAAAATTCAAATTGCATAGAAGTTATGGGTATTTTAAAAACAACTAAAAATTCAACATTAAACTCGATTTTCTCCTTTTAGAAATAAGATATTAATATACCGATTTCACTGAAAGTTTACATTCAACGGCTAGTATATTACGTATGAGCAGCATGAATTTGGTTTGCTTATTAGGGTACAAAAGCAATTTATATACTACATTTTTTGAATAAAAACCGTTTTTCTCGGTTTCAAAGGGGTGCTCCCCGGAGTTATCACTGGGGTAATTTCTAGTCTTACTTGTACTACGACTACATAAAATGATCAGTTAAATTCACTTGCGCCTTTTTTAGGAAATTATGGTTTGTATATGTTTACAGAAAAATTGGCAATGTTTGGCCCTGTAATCTGCTCTAATAGGTACAGGTACATTTACAAGCTCCTTCTAATAACATAAAACGACTACACCTTTACATAAGGTTTTCACTTATAAATGTATACTGCGGTATAAAATTTTAAATAGCCTTATTGAAAACCTTGAGTGCCTGTTATCAAATTAGTGGTTTCACAAGTAAAAACAGCTTTTGTTTGCCTTTTTCAGTTGATTAGGTGAGATGAAAAAACTACTGAATAGCTGAAATCACTTATATATTTGCTCTTCATTAAACTTAAAACGAATAAATATAGACTTTCTTTGTAAACGAAAAACCAACCGATTTATTCTCAATTAATTTGTCATATCAATTTACACTCACTCGTAAGGGTAAGATTTTATGACTTTTCCTGCAAACACTTATTATCTAGAAATAATAATCTTCTACCTATAGTTATTCAGGCGTTTTTGAAGTGGATGGTAAAGGAATTAGGAAAGAATCAGTATGACTCTGCTCTTGTGTTGCTATAAGCTTTGTCTGCCTTACTTAAGATAAAGCTATGTTTTCTCTAGACAATTATAGCACTACAAGTCTAATTCAGTCCTTCTTGTTTTGTTACGAGAAAAATGGCAATGTCCACCCTAAAGTATAGTCCAAACATTTTAACGAGTGTAAATTGATATGACGAATTAACTGAGAATTTTATCCGCAATATACATTTATAAGTGAAAACCTTATGTAAAGGTGTAGTCGTTTTATGTTATTAGAAGGAGCTTGTAAATGTACCTGTACCATTTAGAGCAGATTACAGGGCCAAACAATGCTAATTTTTCTGTAAACATATACAAAACATAATTTTCTAAAAAAGGCGCAAGTGAATTTAACTGATCATTTTATGTGGTCGTAGTACAAGTAAGACTAGAAATTACCCCAGTGATAACTCCGGGGAGCACCCCTTTGAAACCGAGAAAAACGGTTTTTATTCAAAAAATGTAGTATATAAATTGCTTTTGTACCCTAATAACTAGCCGATGAATGTAAACTTTCAGTGAAATCGGTATATTAATATCTTATTTCTAAAAGGAGAAAATCGAGTTTAATGTTGAATTTTTAGTTGTTTTTAAAATACCCATAACTTCTATGCAATTTGAATTTTCTTTTTGGATACTCGGTGGTATGAAAGCTTACCCTCAGACTAAAAAAATAAAAAATAAAATTCTGAAAAATATTGAGTTCTTCCATGTTTTTTTTCAAACTAACGAAAACTATCTATTAACACACAAGAAACCTGGTTTTGGGTAAGCAAAAAGGACACTTATACAAAAGCAATCTTAACGGGAATTGTTTTCTTGGTTTTTGAATTTTATTAAGAAGGTAATAAAAAAGATCCCATCATTTTATCTGTAAAATTGTGGAAATGGCAGATTTATGTCCGCCAAAAAGCAATTATTGACCACTGTGTGCCATTGAAAAGTTATTGGTTTAGAAATATAATTTCGATTTTATCTTTACGTATTACATTTTATAATTTAGTTTTGCGTGTTTATTACTCTATGCTTAATACATCACGATATTCACAGTTATCAAACGGATATGATTCATAATTATAATTATCCTCTGAAGCAAAGAGGTCAGTAAAAAATGTAAGCTTGTTTCAGAAAAGAAAAAATAAATAACTTAACCTGGGGAATGGGTCAATCCTTTTGAAATGGTTAGGAAAAAATCTGGTGCGATGCGCACAACACACAACTTTCACTAACCAACTTACTTTGATTAGAAGTTTAATATAAAAATTAGTAATTTCATTTACTTATTTTTGTTTGTATTTGTTCTCTAAAGTAAACTAATTTTGTTTATTATTAAATAAAAGGTTTTACTTGTGATAATTCGGCTATACTCTAAGTCGTCTGATTTTATTAATCTCTATGTAGTTGTTGAAATATATATATGGTTACTATGAAAAAAATAATTTCCATTAAATGAACAGAACATCTTTCATTATAATTGATTGAAGGCGTACTGCGTATTTGCACGCGCTTGCTCGACGTGTTTTATTCGTTAACAAAATATTTTTTCTTTTTTCTACTGCATATGTTTACTTTATTCTGTTTATATTTCATATTTAGCCACTCATTATTTTTAGGCGAAACAAGAGACCGATAATTTCTCCATACAAACAAAAACATAGGTACTTTATAGGAAAACAAAAATGGCCCCTTCCTTATTTAAACCCCCTCAGAATATTTTAATATTGATAAAGCTTACCTGATATTAAAGAAGACTTATATATATTATAATATAAAATATATTAATCCTCCGATTCAACTTTTTTCTATGCAGCAAATCGCAGAAGTAATTGATGCTTCTCATAACAGCTTTGTTTCATTTTAGATTAATTCATTTAGGTGAACTTTATTCTAAAGTCATTATTTTCATGCATTGTTTGTTTGTTTGTTTTAGTTTGTTGTCGTAAGACTGCAATTCTTTTTCATAAATTGTTGACAGAAAGATGATTTATCTAAATATGCATTCATTATGTACTGCCTTGTGGGAATGTTTTTATTATTCAAATATTTTCGACAAAAAAAAATAAATTTACATTTTCCTGGTTTGCGAAGGTTTTTCATCAAAGAAATTATTATTCTTATTAAAAATTTTAATTATTCAAATACATATAGTCACTGATGATACTTTTTCATTTTATTGGCAAAAACATGAGTTTGATATGCTACATGTAATACGAGTACATTCAGTGTGGTGGGTGAGGTTAGACAAACTGAAGAAAAACACAAATTTTGTTTTCATTTCTTTTGCATATATTATATATAGTTGATAAATACATAATAGACAGCCATAACATGATATATACACCACGATCACAATATATAAATATATACACAAGTTGCAACAACAACAAAACAAAAAACAACCGAAAAACATAATAAAGAAAAAAAACATGTTTGAAGGAACACACATGGGTACAACTTACTTTACAAATAATTACTAACATATTATTAATGGGAATAAATTAAGTACACACAGTTTAAATTTTATTTGTCTATTTATATATATATTATTTATATTTTTATATATATTTAAAAATAAACGAGAAACTTTTTTGGAAATAAACCAAAAAAAGTTTAACGTCTCGAATATATCTACAATTATGATTAGCTATTTACATACAGAAAATTCTTTGGTTTGAATTAGGCCTATTAATAAATATGCCTCATGCTTCTACATTTAAAATAATATTTACAATATTAATTCTTCGGTTAATTTACAATAAATATTATTAATGAGAGAATGCAAATATTAACTACACAATTATTTAACAAACAATACTTCAATGTTATAGACCTATACAAGGTGTGGTTTTTTTTTTTTTCCTTATTCCATTTAATTTTTTCGTTTATTTATTTATTTATTTTTTTACAACATATTTATCAATGAGATTCATTTTTATCGGAACTGATACGCAACTTAAATTTAAATAATTTATACTCCAAGAACATTTTGAAGTATTTATTGCACTCATAACTTGTAAAATTCATAAGATTTAAGTTCAAAGGAACAAATAACAAGAAACAGTTGTTATTACCAATAGAATTATTGGCAATTTGTCAACTGTTCTTGGTTTCCTTCCTGAAATACTGTCCAGAACTGTTGTTATTAATATATATATATACAAATAAATGTTTATATATACATCTGGCTTTGGCAAATAATATTTATCGATTGGCATCCATCATTTAAATGTATTAACATATACATACAACTGGAATGTTTTTATTATTCAAATATTTTCGAAAAAGAAAAAAAAAACATTTACATTTTCCTGGTTTGCGAAGGTTTTTCATCAAAAAAAATATTATACCTTTTATATTTTAATCATTTAAATACATAAAGTCACTGACGATACTTCATTACATCAAGCAAGAAATAAATACTGAATTATTCATTATTTCTTGCTTTCGCAGTTAATTATTAATTTGATTTACTGAATTAATCGCCAAATTATATACAAGAATTATTATCTACTATCCTTGATCTTACATCTTACTATCTATTACAATGCACCAATATTTAATTTCAAACTCCCTCAATAACTTTTGAAAATTCTGATAATCTGTACTCCACTGTACCATACAAGCATATGTACATTTTTACATTATTTTTAGATTACTTCAAAATAATTCAGTTTAATAAAATAATTTTTAAAACTTATAACCAATCTGAGAAGAAAAAAAACATTGACAATGTTCCTTAAATGTAATAGAAAAGATCAAAAACAAAATTGTGAAACTTAAAACAGTTCTTCACTAAAGAAATACAACCCATTTAAAAAAATGTATTTAAAACTTAAAAAAAAATCTTAGTTTTCCTTACTAACTAGAGGAAAAGAGTAAATGACATTTAATTTAATTTAAATATTTATGTTTGAGGGAGTTTGAAATTGAATGTTTAGCCCATAAACAAACACGAACAAGTCCATTTTTAACATAAAGCAAGTTAAAAGGATTTTCCCACAGATGTATTAGTTTCATACTAAAACATCTTTCAGTTACACAATTATAATAATATTTAAATAACATAAAGCGAATAATAATCGTTTTTGCGTCAATGGAAAACACAATAACATCATTAAATGCTTCTGGGATATTTTGATAAGTGAACATGTACGTGTTAGTGAATGAGATACTCAAAGGGAAAGAATTTAGCAGAAGTGAACTAATCTTTCTTAACCATCTCCAAGTTCAAGTTTCTCAACATTTAAATAGAAAATAGTACCGTCTTAAAAAAAAAAAAATAAAATAAAAAAAAATCCAACTGCAGTAGAACCTTGGATTATTCGTGTATTTTTTTGCCATGGATTTATTTAATCTTTAATTTTCCAGCGTTTCGTTTGAATATTATAATAAAATTTAAATGTACTGCATGTATGAAGGGATCTATACAATTCATCTATTGTTTCCAACAGGCGCCAGAGAAAAAATATTGAAATATTTGATATTAGAGGGACCAAAAAAGAACTGCTGGAGATCTGTTGGAGAGGTTCACTAACCATTATTAAAGCCAGGACAATTTAGCTAACAATGAATTCAAACTATAATCTTTAGTGTAGAGTAATATGCCCGTTAGGTCAGACTCAAATATATTTTACTTGGCGAGTCAATACACTGAAACTGAGATTAATAAGTCAGTTAAGTTAATATATTCCGCATAAGAGTAAATTAAGGTAAGATTCCTTTATCCTGAAAAAATGTAATACATTTTCTTCTTCATTACACAACAAAATTAATTCAATTAAATTCAGCTCTGTATCAATTTTAACCCTTTGCACTCTAGGTCTCCGAAGCGGAGCCATTTAAAATTTCTCTTTAAACTCGACGGCTCCCTTTACTTTGATTTAGTTTCCCATGTGCTTCTACTTTAACCGGAAAGTTATTAAGTAGTTTTTTACATTTTAGGAGTTTTTCTGATAGATATCGGAGAAAACATCAACTAAAAGGGTCCCTTCTCGTAATTTTTTAACTGTTTTTACTTCTCCAATTAGATTTTTTATGCTTTTATATATAAGGAACGGCGAAACCTTAGTGAAATCTAAGGTATTTCTATCGTTATCCGCTCCGGTTCTCTTAATTATCAATTTTACTCTATAAATAGATATTATAATAAAATTATAAAAAAAATATAACATTTAAAAAAATTATTGTTTTTATAACTATGTGTTCTTGAAGCTTCCTTAATACGTATAACCAAAATTTCATGCCAATTCCTTACTCTGTTCTAAAATTTTACTGTATAATAATACGTTTTCAGGGTGTACGTTTTCGCGAATAAGTTGCGTCGAATTGCCGGTATGTAGCGTCCTAAACGGTGTCGAGTGCAAAGGGTCAAACAGGGAATAATCTCTTTAATAGAGTTTGTAGATGCCCTATGGTTTAATTTTTTTAAAAAAAAAAGAATGATAACTGTTTAAAGTAATCATTAGATGCTAAAAAGTAACTAGCAGCCTTAACAACTGAAACAAGTTAAATTTGATTTGGTTCCCTTCTGCTAAATGCCTGCCAAATCTTTTTGTTTGTGTATCAAGTTAAGTTCTGGACCCGTTACTTTTCGTCGCTACTTTTACGTTATTATTATTCCTAGCAATCCTCAGAGTGTTGCCGTTACTGGGATCTGGACTAGTTCCTCGCAGGAGACACCCCCTGTACGCTGTAGGGGCTGTAGCGGTGTGACGCTGGCCTCGGAGAGCCGGAGCCTGAAGGGGGAGACGTTAGCTGTGGGGGCCTGGGAGGGGGGAGGAGGCCGTGGGGCCACTGCCCCCAAAGAGGGAGGCGAGCCGGTACCACGAGGGGCGGCCAGAGGGAACGGGCCTTCTCCAACATGACCGCCGGCAGCAGCGAACTGTTGTTGTTCTCAGCGTCCACTTCCGAGTACAGCCTCAGCGGCCGCATGAAGTGCTGCTCCATAAGCATCATGTCCATAGGGTCTCTGCAACAGAAAATTATATATTATTAGATATAAATGTATATAAGAATTAAAAAAAAAAAAAAAAAATAACAACAATTATAATAAATAGTGATCTAACATTCTAGTTCGGCACGAACAATCGCCCGCTAAAAAAAACTCCATTCGCGGGCGCAAGCGACGGTGCTGCTTCTTTACAGGAACTAGAGAAACGGGGATAGAAGCCGTGCCATTACCTGGGGTTCATAGGGTTTTTAATTTATTTTTCCATAATTAAAACCAGATTGAGCAAAATATTATTTGAAAAATGTCTAATAGGTATTGCTCGGTCCCTCAGTGTTCAATTGGAAAATCAAAAGACGTGTCATTCCATTTATTTCCAAAAAATAAAAAGCTTCTTAAAGAGTGGATTGTAAAATTAAGAATAAATAAGCCTGTTTCGAAACATGTGACGATATGTAGTTTTCATTTTAAAGAAAGTGGCTATATTTATCCAGGTAAATTTAGTATTTGACATTTTATTATTCCAAAATGCTAGTTTTATGCAAATAACAGTGTCACAGATTTGTTTTTCTTTTTTAATTTTCCCCATTTTTGTATTACATCCGTTGAGCTTAATTGTTCCAAGTTTTCAAAGCGAAGCCTGAAAGTTTTGACTAAATAAATAATATGAGAAAATAACTAAGCTGTAAACTGGATGACAGCTGGAACCAGAAAAAAAAAAACTCAAATCAAACATTTCAATACTTTTTTCTCTACTGTCTATTAGTGTCTAAAACTCACTACCGCATAACTGAACTCATTTTATCATTACGTAGTACAGTTTTATAATAGAAAATTTTATATATGGAATTTAGATATATACTTCATTTTCACTCCCTTACCCCCAAGCTTTTGAAATCAATAATACTATTGTCGATATTTGTTTTAAACTAGACTTTAAAGAATGCAATTTCTGTCACAGGATATCTACATACGGAAGGGCTAACTAACACGCGATCGACCTATTATCCAAATCCTGAAGCTACCAGATCCTCCCCGGGTCTGGTGAAGGGGACGTTCCTCCAAATTGGCCGGATCTCGAACAAAAGGGGAATTAGAGTAATTTGTGCAGTTTGCCGAATCCGTGGCGGAACATTCTGTCATGCGATCAAGGAGTTGGTTGTCTAGTTAGTAAAAGCAACAACTCGTGAAGTCCTCTCTTCGCTCATCCGGAAAATTTTTAGTGGCCTTTCTCTATCTTTTCTTAATTTAGTTTATAGGTACCAGCTGCTTTGTCAAAAAAAAAAAATTATGGTCGATAAGTGGTCACAATATTATAAGAAATCTTTCTCGGGTACATTTGATAAGTCCAATGCACAAAAATTTTTAAAAAACCATGGTTATTTGATTTGAAACTAACAAATGATATATTCAAGATTTTTTTCTAGATTTACATCGAATCACGGTTTCAGCGCATGTGCAAGGGGGAGGGGGGTCTTGCAACCCATTTTTATTTATCCATCCCATTTTGAACCTAAATTATTAAATAAAAATCGGAACAAACCAGTCGTTGTCAGAAAAAACATTCAAGAGTAAATGCGAAATGAAATCGAATTGAATAGTTGAGTGGAAACAAAAACTCGCGGATATAATTTAAAATTATTAATCTATAATTATATTAAGGCATTGGTAATAAATATCGAGCGAAAAATTATTTTTAATGTAGCTGAAATCACAATTTTTGTGATTAGTTAAATATCATGAATGATGAATTTAATAAAAAACGGAAATGATATTTTTAATCTATATAAATAAAGTTGAAATTCTTTTTGTTTGTTTGTTCTTTATAGAAATCCATACCGTTTGTCCTGAATTCTCCAAATTTCGCTCAGTTGTTCTTTCAGACCCTGGGCGAACACCTGTCCATATTAAAATTGCATAACTTCAGCCGATCTTCAGCTGTTATTCTTTATTGTTATAAAAATCATAATGATCTCACTTTACAATGTTTTTTTTTACGAAATCGACCGTTTCTTTAGAAAAATGAAATTCCCCGTGATAAACCGGGATATACAGCTATAATCTATGCATATAAAGGTGAAATTCTGTTTGTTCTTTATAGAAATCCATACCGTTTGTCCTAAATTCTGTAAATTTCGCTTATTGGTTCTCTCAGACCAGGTGCGAACCCCTGTCCAAATTAAAATGGTATATTCTTTATTGTTATAAAAATCGTTTCGATCTCGCTTTACATTAGTTTTTACAAAATCGACCGTTTGAGTCTATAAAAGCCTCAGTTTATAGATTTTATAGATTTAAAAATTGAAATTCTCCGGGTGAAACCGGGATATACAGCTAGTTATCTATAAAAATGACTAATATTTCCCTCATTATATTTTATTTACATAAAAAGTTGTATATATCTTTAAATATTTCAATCCCATGAAATAAATTTAAAAAATATACCCCTTGGTAAAACGTAGAAGTCAGATACTTAGGTAAATCCTAGGGTTAGGAGTTTAGATAACTTTTCGCCCTGCGTAATCTAGAATGACCTACATCTGCAAGTTTTTATAAATTAATTTTATATTTAAAAAAAAATAATAAAAAAATAATTATAAGAACAGCGGGAACTTATTCACACACCTAATAGAAAAGTAAACTGACACGGATGGATTTAGGCCAGATACCTGAATATACTATTAGAACTCTATACTAGAAATATATATAATTATAATTTACATATAACTTCATGTAATCCTCTCTATTAGTAAATACATATTCAAGCTGGGGTCACCTATGAACCATCCCTAGGAATTTTGAATGGGAGTAAAAATTCCTTAGCCATGCCGTCCCTCGGATAGGACGTAAAATGGAGGTCCCAAGCCTGTACGATGTCAGGTACTCGTTAAAGATCCCTATCCTAATTATACCTGGATAGGCAAAATTTAGGATTCCCACTACAGCATCGTCCGATTAGCCTAAGTAGCATAAAGTGACATTAAACAAACATATTCAACCTTTTTATAGATATATTTTTCTCTTAACGATTTTTACACCCTCACTGGCAGAATTAGAGGACACACTTAGAAGAGGGCGAGAAGAAATAGAAGACATAATAAAGTTAATAGAAGAGAAGAGGGGACAGAGAGGCTAAGTGAAAGAGATAAGATAGCTAGGTGCGGGTTTTACAAGAGCTAAGCCGAGAGAGGTAATCCCTTACTAAGGGGCGCCAGATTGGGGCTTAGTACTTCCCCTCCTAGCAAATTAGTCCCCCCCCCCTGCCCTCTCTACAATACACAACTTATTATGTGTTATAAAGGGATTTGGATTTAGTAATGTCCCTTCCTCTTGTCTGCTTCTTATACAACACTCCTCTTAGCTTACAACGTTTGTTGCTTTCAATTATTCTTTGGGGAACGCTGTTATGATAGCTTAAAAGGCTTATTTTTTATGTGAATCGATACAGTATTATCGCTTAAACGTCACTTTATGCCACTAATGGTTGGCTATCGTACGATGCTACAGTGGAAGTCCTAAATTTTGCCTATCCAGTTATAATTAGGATAAGGACATCGTAAAGGCTCGGGACCTCCATTTTAAGTCCTATCCGAGTGACAGCGTAGACAAGGATTTTTTATTTCCATTAAATTATTTAAGATGTGACGGCCAACATTACATCAACATTGGTCAAAAGGAGGGACCACTTTATATTTCATAATTTTTTTTTCGATTACCTTAAAAACGGCTTTAATGATTTTGATCAAATTCGCCATTTTTAATAAAAATTAGATATTTTTTAATATCAGGTAAGCTTTATCACTATTAAAATGTTCTAAAGGGGGCTTGAGTGGGGAAGGGGCCTTTTTTGTAATCCTCTAAAGTATTTTTTTTTTCTTTTTTGTATGGAGAAATTAACAGTCTCTCGTTAAGCCTATAAATAAGAAAGGGCTAAATATGAAAAGATTTTTTTTACTTTCACTTACCTATATATGAAATATATAGTAAGTGGAAGTATTGCGATCGTGAAAAATTTCACTTCCGGTTTTCAACGGAAATACATGTTTAGGGGTTCCCTGAGTCCAATTAACCAAGTCCCGCGAAATGGTCTGTGTGTGTGTGTGAACAGACTAGCTCAAAAACTATAAACCGTGCGAACCTGAGATTGGGTATTTAGTGTATATATATGCCCGCGATGTGACAGCACAAATTTCATTAAAATTGCTCAAAGGGAGGGGGTACTTTATTCAATAACTTTTTACATTTTTTTCGATTTTCTCAAAAACGGCTGTAACGATTTTGATTAAACTGAGTATTTGATCTATTTATATGCCCGAGATATGACTGTAAAAATTTCATCAAAATTGATGAACCGGAGGGGGGACTTTACTTAATAAATTTTGTATCATTTTCACGTGTTTTTTTTATTTACTCAAAAACGGTTTTAACGATTTTGATCAAACTTGGTATTTGATGTATTTATATGCCCAAGCTGTGACTGTAAAAATTTCATCAAAATTGATCTACGGGAGGGGGGACTTTACTTAATAAATTTTGTACCATTTTCACATGTTTTTTTTATTTACTCAAAAACGGTTTTAACGATTTTGATCAAACTTGGTATTTGATGTATTTATATGCCCGAGATATGACTGTAAAAATTTCATCAAAATTGATCTACGGGAGGGGGGACTTTACTTAATAAATTTGTATCATTTTCACGGGTTTTTTTATTTACTAAAAAACGGCTTTAACGATTAACAAAAATAAGATATGAATGTAGAAAAATGTGTGACTTTATATATATTTAGCAAAACACGTCAATTTCTAATCTAAGTAAGTTGGTAAGTGAAAGTTGTGTGTTGCGCGCACGCACCAGATTTTTTTATTATGACATTTAACATCAACAGTTAAGAAAAGATATACAACAGACACACATATACATATATATACATATATATATATATATATATATATATATATATATATATATATATATATATGTATATGAAACATTGTTAAGAGCTTAGGGCTCGAGGTAGTTGAAGAGGACGGGAGCTGACACGTGGATGGGAGCCCGCCCACAAGAGGCCGCCCTCTCATTAGCTAACCGGCAATCAATTCGCGCCTTCTCTGGCACCTCTGTCTACTCCGCTTCAAATGCTCGGATAATAATCCGCTAAAAGTATTTTTCTCCCCAGTTTTTATTTTCCCATCAGCAGGCTATTCTGATATTTTAAAAATATCAGAATTGATAATACTACCTCCTGCCCTCCAACCCAAAATCTATCCATGATTACATTTATAATTAACCTTCTTATACTATAACACCCGAGAACGGAATATGTTTCAAAGTCCTTCAAAATGGATAAAAATTCTAAAAGATTAATAATTACCCCTCATCAACCATTTATGTTTTAATATTTATTGTGCAATTCAGGACGGATACAAATTTAAGAATTAAAAAATCGGTCTTTTATTTATATTGGTCTCTTGATTTATAAATCGTGAAATCGCGAAACTAACCCTAATCCTTTTTATTTTTTTTATTTATTTAAGGTTTATTGGCTTTAATGTTACACATGTAGCCATTGAGTCTGGCCCATTTCATATTAATGTGGTTAGTATTAAGTTAAAAACAAAAACAAAGCAATAATTACAACTTATCCATAAGTCTATATCACATTTCAATATTTCACTCACTAATATACAACACAAGTATTTACAGATAAATTATAAACGAATTTAAAAAATTGTATCATATATAAACAAAATTAAAACCTGGTATCATAAACTAAAAAAAGGAAATAAAATAAAGCTGGAATCACAAATTATAAGCAAAATAAAAATAAAAAAATAAATAAAAAACTGGCATCATATTCATAAACAGATTAAAAAATTAAAAACTGACATCATATTGGTTTATCATTGGCATATTGATTGCAAATAGAAAAAAATATCATTCAATTTCCCCACGCTATCCACGGTAAGTATATTTTGGATTGATAAATCCTCATCACCCTCAACCATATATTTTTCCAAGTACCGTTTTCTTATACTATCGGAAAATGGGCAGTGCAATATTAAATGCTTTAAACTATTAATTATAGTTTCACGACAGAACTTACATTCTTCGTCAGTTCTAAGGACATGCCTTGAATTCTTGTAAAATATTTTTAAGAATTCGAAACCAGAAATTCGCAATTGGTTAACTGTTCTTAACTTCTCTATGTTTATATTGAATTTTAAATAACTTTCAGGTTCAGGGTTGGTGAAGCTACAGATGGATCTATATATTGGATTGTAATTTGAGTTAAGAGCTCTGTCAATGTCTTTCGACAATAAATGATTCGATACTTTTTCCAAAATATCTTTTTTATTAGCTATTAAAACACCGGGGTTATGTAAAACTGCAAAAAAAATTTCAATGTGATGATCAATAGCCATTTTTACTTGTGTTACCCAATTAAAAGACAAGTCTTGCTTTTCGTTATCTAGTTCCACTAGTCTATCGAAACATCTACGTGGCCTTTTAATCCTTTTTATTTATCTGCAATAAAATGCCTAAAAAAAAATAGTAAAAAAGTTAAAATTATTTGGGCTTGTAATGCATAAAACCATAAGATCATTAATCATATTATTAATTGATATTATTAATAAAGGTTTTTCTATTTATATTAATTTCCCCATCAGTCGTTATTGGTTTTTTTTTTCTTAACATTTTAATAACAATAATAATTTTCTATATTATTAATTTAGTGTTTATAATATTTAGGAGGAAAAAAATAAAGAATAAAATAATAATTAGGGTAAATCGGACAGATATTGACAACCTTAAGACTACATTTCTGTGGTGAATTTAAAAAAAAAAAAACTTTTTATGAATGGATCGAATTGAAACTTCATATAGCTCCTCTTTATCTATCGTTATAAAGACTCAAGAGGTTTTTTGGGGTAAAAGGTTCAATAGTTTTACCATATGGCAATATTTGTTGCAAAAAGTGCCAAAACTAGTTTTTGACACCCCGTAGATTTAATTTTGAAATCTTTCCTACGGTTAGTTTGCTAAACAAGTACTTCATAGATGACTTCGAGGACCCTTCAAACATTGGATTCACGTATATCTTGAAATAAAATTAGCACTTGTTTGCTTTTTTCTTTAAGTTAAAGTTTGGGTGTCAATAACTATAATCAGTATCAATAACTGTCTGATTTACCCTCTGTAAACGAATAAAAATAAAATATTGTGAAAATGTTCTCAGTAAGTAAGAGTATCCGTTAAGAATTTCAATACTACCTACTGTGATTTGATTTTGATTGTTACTAACGGTATCCCAAATATTGTTTGTTAGACCTACTTTGACTGACCTAAAGGTGTATAAAAAGCACTCTTGAAAAATATGGTTGACTGTCGGAATGCCATCGCAATACTGGTGGCAATGTGATTCGCTAGTGATCGTGTCTTGATTGGGTTGTTTGTAAATAAATCTATATTTATGAAAAATTAGAACTTTTTTTTAGAATATTTGGTCGGTGAGACGCCGAAGAGACCTAAATAAAAAATATTTAAATTTCTAAAAAATATTTTGCTTGAATATTTAAAAAAAAAAAAGTTAAAGCTGAATTTTTTGAAACAGGGTTGTATTTAGTATAGTAATTTATTTATGTATAGGTAGTATAGTAATTTATAAATTAAAAAAAAAAAAAGGACGATATTGTGTTGATGATAATTGCATAGCAGTTTACCGCCAATAAACCAAAAATTATTAATCATTAATCAATAGGTTGGAGGAAGTTAAGTTTGATTTGAGGATGTGATAGTGGGTATAACATTATACCATTGATGAACTTCACACAGGAAATGAAAGAAATATATCATATTTAATTTCTCGTTTTCCGCTTAGATTTATATACAACGGAAGAGAGAAAAAATTAAGAAAAGAAAACAAAAAACTGTTGGATGGGTTGCCTGCTAATTACACGAAGCAGTAGTTGAGTAGGAGAGCGCATAGGTGCCGCTAGTGGTCTCAATTAGTTGAGGATGTGGGAGTGGCCAGTCTAGCAATATACCAGCCAAGCGCCAATCGCTTTTTTGTTTTTTCTTTTTCGTTTTTGTTTCGTTTTTTCGATTTTCGCCTTTTTCTCTTCTCTTTAAATTCGCTTCGCCGCCTACCATCTGGGCTACAAAAACTACAGCTGTCTGGCTCAACAGCCTTGCCTCGGTATAGAATGGCAATACCTCTTTAATGGCCGTCGGACCTTCGGGATAATGAAACCTCTATTCCAATTGGAGCTCTCAATGCTACCAGGAATCTACTTCGTTAAAAAAAAAAAAAAAAAAAAAAAAAAAGGAAAACAGAATAAGAAAATGAGATACAAGTATTTGCGGCAGAACGTTTCATACATTTGCAGTGCTCCGAAGTTAAAAGTGCCAAAAAGAAAAGAAAAATTGATGGAATTTACATGGTAACAAAAATTTTTAATGAAGAAAAATTAATTAGGATCTGAGTCTCTACTAATATTATCATTTTATTTTCTTTATTACAAACATTCTACCTCGAGCCCAACTCTTAATATGGTTTTATTGCTCTTCTCTAATACGCATAGATGACCATTTTTACTTTCACTTACCTATATATGAAATGTACAGTAAGGGAAAGTATTGCGATCGTGGAAAATTTCGACTTCCGGTTTTCAACGGAAATACACGTTTTGGGGAACCCTGACTTCAAATAACAAGTCCCGCGAAATGGTCAGTGCGTTTGTGTTTGTGTGAATGAACAGATTAACTCAAAAATTATAACGCCTACGAACCTGAAATTGGGTATTTGTTATATGTATTTGCCCGCGATGAGACAGAAAAAAATTCATCAAACGGAGGGAGCACTTTATTTCATAACTGTTTGTCCCATGTTTACGATTTTTTTCGATTTTCTCAAAAATGGCTTTAACGATTTTGATTTAACTCGGCATGTTTAATGAGAATCAAGTATTCTTTAAGATGAGGTAAGCTTTATCATTACTTTTTTGTCTTCCTATAAAATACCTTTGTTTTTGTTTATATGGAGAAATTAAATGTTTCTCCTTCCGCCTAAAAATAGGAAATGGCTAAATATGCAATATGAAAAAAATCAAGTAAACTTACAGGAGAAAAAAAGAAAAATATTCCTTCAACTCATAAAACACGTTGAGCCCACGCATGCGCAGTACGCCTTTTATGACACGATTGTTTATAATTAAAGATGTTCTGTTCATTCAATGGAAATTATTTGTTCACTTGTTGGAGAATTTGCTTGCATTGCCGAATTATCACAAGTAAAAACTTTTATTTAATAATAAAAAAAATTAGTGTACTTTAAAAAGCAAGTACCAACAAAAATTATAAGTAATTTAACAAAACAAACCAATTTCTAATCAAAATAAATTGGTAAGTGAAATTTGTGTATTGCGCGCATCGCACCAGATTTTTTACTACACAATTACTTATAAGGTTAATTAAATTTATGTTCAATGTTAAAATAAGGATTGCACAGAAGATTTTTTATTTTAAATTTGCACCCAGGAAACCTTTTTCCCAGTCCGCTACGGTTCGCGCTACCATTTTGAAAGTCACAAGTTTGAGTCATAATTAATTTTAGAAACTAACTAACTGTCGGATAAAAATAATATAAAATAATTCGTTTGATTCTCTAGTATATAGCCACATATTCATGATTTCTTTTTTCTTTTGTAGGGGATCACAATATACAAGCTTTACATTCACCTAATTGGTATAAGATTGATAGTTTTCGAGTTATGCCCAAATAAAGCTATGAAAACAGTTAACATCATAATTTTCGTTTACGTTTACATTTCAAAAGAAAAATCAGCCAAATCCATTCAGCCGTTCTCAACTGGTGCGGTTACCAACGAACATCATTTCATTTTTTTGTTGTACATAGATTATTTGATAAATGAATAGAGAGGCAATCAAGAAAGGGAAGTTGTGGAGAGAGAGAGAGAGAGAGAGAGAGAGAGAGAGAGAGAGAGAGAGAGAGAGAGAGAGAGAGAGAGAGAGAGAGAGAGAGAGAGTGAGTGTGTGTGACGAGTTGGGCGGTTGCTAATTGAGGTATAAAAACCGCAATTAATTCCATCCCTCGTGCAATAAATGTCACGACAGTTACGATTTATTGCATACAGAGATAGTTCAGTAACAAGAGAGTGTGATTAGAGAGAAAGAGAGCTACTTGATAAAGAGTAATCTCATCTAGGCTAGAGATAATGATGTCGTGCTGAGTGTGTGTGTGTGTGTGTGTTGTTGTTGATGTTATTGTGTTGTAGTGTGGGGAGTGTTGTCGCTACCCTCTCATTACCCCGGGCCGCTCTCTCATTAGCCTCAGGCCGAGTCATTTACTCTTTCCTTTTTGATTTTTATTTCACCTCCTTTTACTTTTTTCGTTCATTTCGTCTTTTATTTTGAAGCCTTCTCCTCCTTTCGACGAGGGAGCGCGGAACCTTTGAAATACCCCCCCCCCCCCGAGGTGTGAGCCGGCGTCACGTGACCAGTCGTGCCAAATGACCACGTGACCCTACTGCCCCTGTTATGCTAAATTATTGTTATTATTATCTTCGGGCTATTTTTAGATACATTTTGAATATCGCTTGGTTGTGAAACTCGAACAACGACGTGAATTCACAACAAGTTTGCACGAAAAATAAAAAATAAATCCTAATGGAAACGTGTTAATTTTTTTAATCGATTGTAAATACAGTTAAAACTTATGGGGGGGGGGCAATTTTTTTACAACTTTTTTTTTTTACATTAATTTTGGAAACTTTAGACACCTATTAAATGAACTACAGAAAGAGAAGTATTTATTCTGTGAAATTTTATAGGTTATAGGACGTCTTATTTTGCAAATAAAACTACTGTTTTAAGTAAACCTACTAAGAAGTCGGTGACTGATAATATATTGTAAACAGTAGAGCAACGGTCGCAAATCTTAAATAAATATATCCTATTTATGTATTACAATTTATAAACAAAAATTGAATTTTTAAATTAAAAAATAGTCGATGATGAAGAGTTCTTACAATTTAGAAAAAAAAATAAAGAAAGAATAGTGGTTAAAAAAAAAAAAAAACATCTTTCCGGTCAGATATTTACATCGGAAAATACATGTAATAAAAATTAAAATAGAAAGCAAAAATAGTACCTATATATTAAACAGTTGCCGACAATATTAAGTCCTTTATTTCTCATTTACTTATTATATTTTTAGCTAATATAGTTGCACATTTGAATAAATAAAAATAAGAAAGGGAATAAAAAAAGGAAATGGCATCGTGTCAAATGACACATTCTCTTGATGTGTTCGTTGCATGTCAAACAAATTTGCTAGTCGTGTAGAAGATTAAGACATTTATGCAGATTTGTTCATGTCGAATAATTTCTAATTTTGTTTTGTGATAAATATCAAGATTGAAAACTTAAAAGAGAAAAAAAAAAATCAACCCTGAACAATTTTCATGAATTTTATTTACACATTTTGCAAATTAATCGTTAATATTTGTACGAAGGTGATGAAGTTCATATAGAGGTCTATACTACTATATATTTCACAGTATGTAGGTAAGTATGTGAACTCTAAAGCAGGGATCCAACTCTAAGAGTAGCTAGAATACTTTTTAGTAAAATTTTATAGATAAATTGCTTTTATTGTTAAACTATTAAACTAAAGGAATGGTTTCCAATGAAGACTTATTGCTCATGTAGGTACGTTATTAAGTATTTAGATCGCTTAGCTGATCGATTGTCTTGAACAGAATTTCTTGGTAATATTTGTAGTTTTTATATAATATATATATTTCTAATGTACCAGGGAGATGAAAATGTGAGAGTTCTTATATAAGACAAGGGAAATAATTGTATATATATTTAAAAAAAAAGAAAAAGAAATTTCTTGTTTGAATCACAAAAAATCCTGTAATTCGAGACAGACATGACAAGGTGACAGAGGAGGAATCTGTTTAGCAAGTAAATGCCGAAATAAAATCTTTATCGGACGTTAAGTTTCTTCGGGCCGTTTTCGCTTTTTTCGATCTCATATCTCGAAACAGGATTCCTCGCATTCTTCACTTGGACTCGGAGAATGTGAAAAAGCTCAAGTTGAGGCGATACCATCTGATGGCTATGGAGTGACAACGTGTGTCCCAGGAACGATCTCCATAATATGAAGGAATTATGAGGACTTCTTTGTTAAGGGAGGTCTCTTGCTGGTTTCGGGAAAAGTTCAAGAAACAAGAAATTATTTTTAAAAATAAAAAAATAAAAATCTCACAGAATAAACACATATTAATAAAAATGGACGATGGTTCTTGTTATTCGTTATATTTTAATATTTATTTCCCATCATGTTTTCTCTTAATCTTCTGCACGAAATGTAAACTGTTTTTTTATTTGTTTTACAACCTCTCAAATTTTCATGATTCAGTCTTTTTTGTCTTCAAAGTTCAAAATTAAATGTAGAAAAAAACATTTTAATTGCGATTATGGTAATTATCACAACGCTACCATTATTATGACTATCACCAAAAGACCATATAGCGAAATAAGTAGGGGGTCAACTGTGGTGTAGTGGTTAGCATAGAAACTTACAATTCTAAAGGTCGCGGGTTCGCGTCCCGAAATGGCCCTATGAATTTTTAATGGGGGTAAAAAATCCTTGTATATGCCGTCCCTCGGATAGGATGTAAAAAGGAGGTCCCGAGCCTGTACGATGTCAGGTACTCGTTAAAGATCCCTATCCTAATTATACCTGGATAGGCAAAATTTAGGACTCCCACTGTAGCATCGTCCGATTAGCCTTAGTGGCATAAAGTGACATTACAGAAACAAACGTAATAAGTATAATTAAAAAGGCAGGCGCCATCTTATTAAAGGAATTAAACTTTTTATTAATTAAGCTTTCATAAAAGTTGAATTTTTCCAGATTAGTTATTTACCGTAAACCCGAGG
This sequence comes from Aelia acuminata, assembly GCA_911387785.2. Lineage (NCBI taxonomy): Eukaryota > Metazoa > Arthropoda > Insecta > Hemiptera > Pentatomidae > Aelia > Aelia acuminata. Next base: position 213,750,246 of record OU426978.1, on the reverse strand, counting down.
ATATGTTCACATAGTATTAAGTAAACATGTCATCATTTTTGTCTTTTTGTAATCAACATGTAAACATTTTTAAATATTTTATTTTTGAAGAGAAAAGATTGGCTTAACCTGGAGTCGAACCCGGGTGAGCCCAATCTTTTCCGTTCAAAAATAAAATATTAAAAAATGTTTACAAATAAATTTAAAAAAATAATATAAAATTAAAAATAATGTTGTTACCCACGATAATGATTAAATTGATATAAACATGTGTTGGAGTAAGTAAACATGCATTGAGTTTTTTTATACGTTAACGTATACAGTAAAATTAAAACTGTATATTTTGCAGTTCACGTGTTTAAGCGTGTCATATCTTGTACTTCCAATTCTCAATAAGTAAAATTAATTTTATTTGTAGATGAAAAAAAGTTCCTTATCCGTTTGTGAACTATTTTACTTTGGGATAAATTTGATCAGCGGTTTTTTTTTTTTTTTTTTTTTTTACTTTCACTTACCTATATATGAAATATATAGTAAGTGGAAGTATTGCGATCGTGAAAAAATTCGACTTCCGGTTTTCAACGGAAATACACGTTTTGGGGTCCCCTGAGTCGAAATGACCAAGTCCCGCGAAATGGTCTGTGTGTGTGTGTCTGTGTGTGTGTGTGTGTGTGTGTGTGAACAGACTAGCTCAAAAACTATAAACCGTGCGAACCTGACATTGGGTATTTAGAGTATATATATGCCCGCGATGTGACAGCAAAAATTTCATCAAATTTGCTCAAAGGGAGGGGGTACTTTATTTAATAATTTTTTAAGTTTTTTCGATTTTCTCAAAAACGGCTCTAACGATTTTGATTAAACTGAGTATTTGATCTATTTATATGCCCGAAATATGACTGTAAAAATTTCATCAAAATTGATCAACCGGAGGGGGGATTATACTTAATAAATTTTGTATCATTTTCATGTGTTTTTTTTATTTACTCAAAAACGGCTTTAAAGATTTTGACCAAACTTGGTATTTGATTTATTTATATGCCAAAAATGTGATAACCAACATTTCATCAAAATTGATCAACCGGAGGGGGGACTTTACTTAATAGATTTTGTATCATTTTCACGTGTTTTTTTTATTTACTCAAAAACGGTTTTAACGATTTTGATCAAACTGGGTATTTCATGTATGTATATGCCAAAGATGTGATTGCCAACATTTCATCAAAATTGATCAACCGGAGGGGGGACTTTATTTCATGACTTTTTTCTAATTTTTCGATTATCTCAAAAACGACTTAAACGATTTTTATCAAATTCGTCATGTTTAATGAAAATTAGGTTTTCTTTAATATCAGGTAAGCTTCATCATTATCAAATGTACTGAGGGGGCTTTTTTTTTGGGGGGGGGCTTTTTTGTTTGTTTCTTTCTTTCTTATAAAGTACTATTGTTTTTGTTTACATGGAGAAATTAACTGTCTCTCACTACGCCTAAAAATAAGAAATGGCTAAAAATGAGATATGATAAAAATAAAGAAAACATAAAGAGGAGAAAAAAAGAAAAATATTCAGTCAACTTATACCACCTATAGATACAATAATAATAGATAGATACACCTATAATAGATAGATTACCTATTAATTATAGACCATTGTTCATAATTAAAGCCGTTCTGTTCATTTGAGAAGTGACAATTAACAAAACGCATTAATTTTTAATCTAAGTAAGTTGGTAAGTGAAAGTTGTGTGTTGCGAGCACGCACCAGATTTTTTTAAATATAAGCGTTCCAAGTAAATTACTTTTACGCCTGTTTAATAAGCTAAGAGGTAGTGAATAATTACAAATAAAATAGGATATGCTATTGTCTGAAAAAATTTCAAAAGGGATTATTAATAGTATGAAGAGGTTTAATTCTATTGGTTTTATATTATCGGGGTTATAGGATCTAGGCTACAACGGAGCTAACTCATGTACCAGAAGGTACCCCAATAAAGATATAAATATAACGGTTAATGAAAATATTTATTTCTCAATAAACATATAAAAATGTAAATATAAATATATTGTCTTTGGTTGCTATAAAAAACGTTCGTACGTACCACAACGATATGTTCGTTTTCGCCCACTTGCAGGTGTCGCAGTGCGTTCGCCACCGTTTCTTATTTTACGAGCTCAAGTCCGAAATTTTGCTTTTTAGCCTTTTTTAATTAAACTCGACTATTTTTCAATAATGATTAAAATCATATGTGATTTTTTAATCATTATTCTCTACAATATAAATAAATAATGTCTAAGTTTGTGCCAATGTCATAAAATAAAGTTTGAATATTTTTTTTAATGAATCCTTAATAAAATAAATAAGTAAATAAATTGGGCAAAAACTGATCACAAAAATATAAAATCACAAATTATAAACTAATCCCGATGATCTTTGATTTCCATTCAGAACATTTTCTGCACTTCGATTTATTCCAACGTGAACCTCCCGTTTTTTTTTTTTTTTTAAATAAATAAAACCTGAGAGAATTGGGGTATATAACTCAACTGTTCAACACATACTGCATGATAATCAAGATATTAATAAAAAAGACCTGCTGATTGTTTTAAAAATTTTGAAGAGCAGAGTTGATATTATGAAGATGTTATGATGAGATGATCTCAGATAGGAACAGCTATAAAAACAAATTTGAATATAGGGTTGATGTTTACAGAGCCCCCAGCGGCGGTTGTTAACACCACGATACAGTCAGCCTTGTAATTATCCAGCAGGTGCCAATATGTCCGCCTCCGTTTTATATATACATGTCCGTTACATATATACATGTTTATATATATGTGTTAATGTATTTTGTATATACCGCCTTACATAATTTGTCGGTACCTTGTCTGTTTTATCGCTGTAACGGCAAAAGTGGATTTCTTCAAAGAAATTATATTTTTAATGGTGAGGAACTTCACGTTCAAGTTCACACAACCAATTTATTTTTGTTTTCAGACTTTTCCAACTTTTATATCATCCTTCCAACATTTTATCCTTCACGCTTTCCACTGTTCATCATATGTACCTTCCTTGACAACCTCATATCAGTTTTTTTTTTTTGGAGGGCTTTTCAGTTTGGTCTCCATACCAACAGTTCTTTCGCCCATTATGGGAAAACGTGTTTTGGAACATAAATATATAATGGAAATTATTTGTTTCCATGGTAACTAAACGAAGTTTTCAACAACTAAATAGTGAATTATAAAATCAGACTTGGTGGAGTATTATTTCCGTATTATCACAAAAAAAAAAAAAAAAAACTTTTATTTAACATTAAACAATTTTCGTGTAGGTACTTTAGAGGGTCAATAAGTGATGCTCGAATTATGCTAATGCTGATTTTGATCAAACTTGGTATTTGATGTATTTATATGCCCGAGATATGACTGTAAAAATTTCATCAAAACTGATCTACGGGAGGGGGGACTTTACTTTGTAAATTTTGTACCATTTTCACGGTTTTTTTTTATTTACTCAAAAACGGCTTTAACGATTAACAAAAATAAGATATGAGTGTAGAAAAATGTGTGACTTTGGGAAATGATATTTAGCAAAACACGTCAATTACTAAATAAGTTGGTAAGTGAAAGCTGTGTGTTGCGCGCACGCACCAGATTTTTTTTTTTACACTAGGTCTGGGACACCCAGTATATATATATATATATATATATATATATATATATATATATATATATATATATATATAAATGTGTGCTGGTTCGGTTAGGGTATTAATTACAATGTTGTGTTATTAAGAGTTTCGTGTAAGTATAATCCTTATCTTTTGAAGATAAAATTGCCTCCGGTCGTTTCCTCAACATCGGCCCGGATATCAGCTATAAGTCAAAAGCGTGTACAGCTGGATGGAGCACTAATGAAGAAACCCCGCTGTGCAAACGGACTACGCATATCCATAATTCATTTTTCATTTTACACTCGGCGAGTTAGGAGCTAAATATTCAGGAGTCATTTGTCAAGAGCTTCCTCCCTTCACGAATGAGACGACTCATCACGAAGCCCGAGTGTGCCGCATCTTGATACAGTTGTAGCTCTCCGCTCTCGGGTCTTCGTTCCCTGATCTGATATTTCATCACTTCGTTTCCATCCATCCACTTTCCACTCGGGGAATCCACTAATGAAGTTTTCGTGAGAATGGGAAATGAAACGAGGAGAAGGAATATTAAGACTAATTAAGACATTTATTAAAGTCTTATCTTTGATCGATATCAATCAAGCACGATCGAGTTAACTCTGATCATATGATACTTACATTTAGCATGAAAAAAAAAAAATGTATCATACTTCATTCTGTGACTTTCGTTTAGTATTTAAAAAGGAATGTAGCTTCAATGTACAATAATATTCAACATTATATAATTTATCTCTTTAAATAAGTTTTTTTATTAAACATTATAAAAAAAAAATAATAATAATAAAAAAATAGGAGGTTTTGAATTTTATAGGAGTCACCTTGAAATGAGTGAGTATATAAGTTAACTACAAAATTTGAAAAAGGCGGGTTGTGGTAAAAATACAATTTCTTTTATTTATAAAACAGTTATTGATAGGTTGAAGAAATAAATTTAAAAAAAAAAATATTGCACCATTTAGAAGGAATATTAAGACTAATTAAGACATTTATTAAAGTCTTATCTTTGATCTATATCAATCAAGCACGATCGAGTTAAATCTGATCATAAGATACTTACATTTAGCATGAAAAAAAAAAAAAACGTATCATACTTCATTCTGTGACTTTCGTTTAGTATTTAAAAAGGAATGTAGCTTCAATGTACAATAATATTCAACATTATATAATTTATCTCTTTAAATAAGTTTTTTTTGTGTTTTTTTTTTTTTTTTTCCTTTTTAACTTAATACTTTCATTTGCACCTGACGCTACTAATCGAAATCATTAAATGAGGTAGATTAAACCACTGTTATGTTGACAATGTAAGCTTGAAGGAAGTTATTCCCTAACAGCATATAATTTCCCCCGTATCATTTCGCTTACAACTCGCAAACGAAGGGGTTAATCGAAAAAATATATAAGACCAAAAATGTTCTCCTTGAAAACGTAAAAAATAAAACTTATCAAACATGGTTTGTTGGTTAATCTCTTAAAGTAGTTGGTAAACCTTTTTTAGAAGTGTGTCAACTGTTCATTACGATAGGATTTTCAGTTGAACATTTCTTATTCTGAAAAGACTCAAAAAAAAAATATGTAACAGAAAATCCTGACTATTAAACATCCTATCCTAACATTTTTATTAGTACCATTTTAAGTAAGCGGTTAACCAAAATCTACTATTTTATTTTTAGTTTTCTATGAATAATTTTGGGGATGATCAGTGGAAATTCATGAAGATCCGATGGATTCACTCACTAAAAATTAGAGCCTCTTCTTGGCTAGGTAGTGAGTATGGCTACTGATAAATTTATTTTCTACATTAAAACACTTCTAACATTCGTGGATCTCTATAATAATAATAAATAGTAATATAATAATCATCCGGAAGCATTAAAAAGAGATATTTCAAGAAGAATGTTGCAGTAACTGTCTCAAAATTTTAATGGGGGGGGGGGTTAGTCTAAAGAATACAAGAAAATCTCTCTCTATATATAAGAGGCTTTTTCCTGACTCACAGAGCAAAAACTACTGATGATAGAAACTTGAAGTTCGGAATTTAGGTTTTAAACGCGATGTAGGTAACCACTAAGAAAGGAATTTCAAAAATGTAACCCCTCAGGGGTTTAAATGGCGAAATTGTCGTTTAACTCTAACGGACACCTATTTTTCCACTTCGAGAAAAAATATCTATTTTGGACTCATTTTAAAGATCTTGCTACGACGTGTACATCTCGAAAGTCCCTAAGGGGCATCGAAAATCATGTTTTAAAGCCGAAAAATAAAGCGTTCACGACAAGTAAGCAATTTTTTGTTTCGGCGGTTTTAGTGAACTCTCTCCATTCCGCGCCTCCCTCTCTTCTACCGAGCCGGCAGCATCCCCCTCCAACATTCCACCTACGGGAAGCTCCGATCCTGTTATGTTGTTAATATATAACATATGTTGTCAATATATAACATATTATATTAATTCAATACCAAGATAATGATCACAGAATTGAATGGTCACAGAACAGATTTTAAAGGCTCGCGGACAAAGCCGCGACGGGGAATGCTAGTAGAAATATAAAGCGTCAAAACGTTACCAATATTTATTTCCAAAAATAACAGACACTCTTTTAAAATTTATATAAATAAATAATAGTGTATTAGAAACTTTGAAACAAATGAGACACGCGCTTGCTGCGATATGCTTCAAGAATTATTTAAAGTATCAAATGAGATACGTATATTTGTATCTACATATTTTTTAACACTTTTGTGAGGGGGGGGGGGGTCGGTCCCCATTTCTCTGTGACCGCATCTTGGTTTATGGTTTATTAACACCTGGTTCATTAGGCATTTAATATTCATAATTTAATAATGGTGATAAAATTATATTCTTCAATAGTTCACGACATATTAAACGATATTTTACCAGAGAATGGAGTTTAACGAACCCGATTTCAGCCGTGATTTCAGAATGCATACCAATATTGTCAGAAAAAATAAAATGATCTTTTTCATCGCTTGTTTTTGAACTTTATTATATGTCACGACCGCCCGGGTACTGCGATGAAAGAAGGTTTCGTTCTTTTTTTTCCTTTTTTTTTTTTTTTTTTTTTTTACTGTGTGAGATGTGTCTGGGGCTATCCCGACCCGGACGATATAAACTCCTTGATACCTTTTAACTGCCCTTCGCTCGGTGATTTGTTTATAGTCAGTTCTTTCATCACTCTCCTTTTAAATGCCAAAGATTTAAATCGTGTGCTTCATATTCCTTATGGTTGCTAATAAATCGAATCTTGATTCAGTGACGTACTAACATATTTTGAGTTTGAACCGGATATATAATTGTGAGGTCCCTAAAGAAATAAAGTAAATATATATTTTATTCATATTTACACTGACGAATTTTCGGCCGAACAACCGGACTTAAGTACCAATCTGACCCATACGCATCTAAGAATTTATATCAAGCATTAACAATATGACATACTTTATTACTATTTTCTGGATTATTCAAAATTTGATTGCTTAGTAAACAACATCAATTAAAAACTTAAATCTTTAGACTTATGTATAAAGCGCTTTTTTTAAAGTAGAATTTTGACAAAATCAGAAAATTGTGTCAAATTTATCACCTTTATCAATGTAGGGCCAAATACAAATTTAGGCATATCACAAAAAACAAAATTTAATTATTTTTATTAAATGTAGGATTATTGTGTGTGCTTATAAGGTATAGTAATGAGCGAGTATTCACCCTTGCGGAACTCCTGCTAAGATAGATCGGTCTGAAGAAATCTCTGAGCCTTACGGGTGATGATTTATTTTTTACCAACTAATTTAAGAGATTAACCAACAAACCATGTTTGATAAGTTTTATTTTTTACGTTTTCAAGGAGAACATTTTCGGTCTTATATATTTTTTCGATTAACCCCTTCGTTTGCGAGTTGTAAGCGAAAAATTGCAATTCTCAGCGAAAATGGTCGCAGGCTTTTTCGAAGGTGTAATTTTTTTTTCAGTGTGTCGAGACGAAAATTTTTGGTTATATACATTTTTCCGATTGTCGCCATCGTTTGCGAGTTACAAGGAAAAACATGCGATTTCAGTCAGTAGAATCAGCGCACTCGCTTTCCGCGAAAAAGATATATGTGTATTTACATAACCCCGCGAACGCCCCCTAAAAACCCCCTTAGATTCGTCGGTAGCTTGAAATCACCTTCATTCCACTTGCTCCATTCTATCGCTCCATTTAGACTGTTAGACTGATCCCTAAGACTGATTGAACATGATAAACGGTTTAACTCGGTCATTCGGAACCAAGGGCAATTTATAAACTGAATACAAATTAACATCTCATTTAAATAATTATTCGTCTTAATTGATCGATGAGTAGTCTAACTCTCTTTCCTGTAATCTAAAAGTAATTATCCCTATTTAAGGATTATACTTATAAATTCTTTTACGTCAACTGTATTTTCTATTATTTTTTTTTTTACATTTTTTTTCTGAATAATAAACTATTACGGAATCATTAGGTTTATAGCTGTAATGTAAATTATTTTAACGGTTTCTTTAAAGATTGGTACACCACAGAGGCAAGAGTAGGTATACCTTTTTTTTTTTTTTTTTTTTTTTTTTAAATGCCATTATCAACATATAAGAAGTTAGAAATATTCCAAAATAATTCAACATTATAAAAAAAAATAATAATAATAAAAAAATAGGAGGTTTTGAATTTTATAGGAGTCACCTTGAAATGAGTGAGTATATAAGTTAACTACAAAATTTGAAAAAGGCGGGTTGAGGTAAAAATACAATTTTTTTTATTTGTAAAACAGTTATTGATATGTTAAAGAAATAAATTTATAAAAAAAAGTATTGCACCATTTAGAAACCTCTACTACTAAACCTGTATTACCAAAACGGCGGTTTTTGCGCTTACAACTTGCAATCGAATGCGAAATGAGCGATTTGTATATTTTCCCGGTGTAGCGTTTAAGGAAAGCTTTAAAATGATGCCTCATTCATGAAATTTGATGAAGTATCGACAAAAACAAGGCTTTGAGAAATAATATAATATATGATTGTTGATTGAGGTTAAAATGTAATGGTCACATAATTGTTTAACGCCAGGTTTTAGGAGGGGTAAAACACAGATCATTATTATGAACCACGATAGCTTGATTTCTAAGTTTAAGAACAAGTAAGTAATAAATTTTAAATGAAAAAATCTGGAAAAAAACATATTTGGTTTCTCTTGGGAATTCAAATTTAAGGAAAAAAGGTAATTGATTTAAAATATTTTTAAATTTAAATTTACTTAAATTTTAGCAAGGGAATATCCAAGCTCTGAAAGAAGTGGAGTATGGCTTAAGCAGGTTTTATTAAGACAGGTGGTGGAGGATTTTACGATGGCAGTAAACTTGGAGACATAATCCTAATTAAAAAAAAATTAAAAGAAACAGGCATCAGACTCCGGGAAAACTGTTTAATCGCCATTTATGGCAAAGAGTTAGACAACATAGTTAAAATATAAAAAATAAAATAAAAATAAAAAACATATAACGAGCCTGCCCCGTGCTGCCTTTACTAACAAGAACGTTTAATTTGAATTAAGTAATTTATTTTATATTTTTTTTTAAAATAATTAAATGCGTGTACTAGCATGAATCCAAAATAGCTATAATATATGTTATATTCAACTAACAAGCTCTGTTCCAACAAGCGATTCAAAACAGTTTTGGGATTGTACAAAAAGAGTTTTTCATCATACTGCATCAAAAACATATATTTTCAATAGTCTGAGTCCGTAAAGTACTTTTCGGGCCTAGGCCTGAAAAAATCTTTTTGGTTCACTAACCTTATCTGCTACTAATATATATTAATAAACGCGTCTTTGCTTGTAAAGGAGTTTACTTGTACCTATACTTACTTCTAATATAAGTAGTATGTTTGAAGTGTAAAATAACGTGGATATACAAGAAGATGTTTTAGAAGAAGCCCAGAAAACTTTAAACTAACTACTTCCAGCTAAATCCCGCGCTTTAAGACAATGTCAAACAAAGGTTTTAATATAATGAATAATCAGAATTGTACTATGAATATTAATGTAAATATATAAGTAATTTTCTTCTATTAAAGGTTAATAAACAGATTTTTTTTTTAAGAAAAAAGAGGTGTCAATTTAATCTCTCTCTATATATAAGAGGCTTTGTCCTGACTGACAGAATCAACGCAGAGCAAAAACTACTAATGATGGAAACTTGAAGTTCGGAATTTAGATTTTAAACGCGATGTAGATAACCACTAAGAAAGGAATTTCAAAAATGTAACCCCTAAGGGGCTTAAATGACGAAATAGTCGTTTAACTTGAACAGAAATCTATTTTTGAGATTTTAAACCATATGTTTTTTATTTGAATATCGATTTAACGTTACAATATTATTAAAATAGACATTCACATAAAATATGGCTACTGATTATTTAAATATTAGTGGTAATCAAATAATGCACACTGTGATTCCCATGATTGGGGATGGTGCGTGTTTATTTCGATCTCTATCATCTCTATATATATATAAGAGGCTTTGTCCTGACTGACTGAATCAACGCAGAGCCAAAACTACTAATGATAGATTAGATTTTAGACGCGATGTAGTTAACCAATAAGAAAGGAATTTCAAAAATGTAACCCCTAAGGGGTTTAAATGGCGAAATTGTCGTTTAGCTCTAACGGACACCTATTTTTGCACTTCGAAAAAAATATAAAATTTGGACTCATTTTAAAGATCTTGATACGACTAGTTTAACTCGAAAGGGCCTACGGGGCGTAGAAAACCATGTTTAAAAGCCGAAAAATGAAGCGTTCACGACGAGTAAGCAATTTTTTGTTTCGGCGGTTTTAGTAACTCTCTCCATTGCACGTGTCCATCTCTTCTACCGAGCCGGCAGCTTACCCCGGCAACATTCCACCTACCGGAAGCTCCGATTCTACTAAATCTCCCTAACATCAGTTAACATATTATATTAAATCAATACCAAGATAATGATCACAGAATTGATTTTAAAGCCTCGCGGGCAAAGCCGCGAAGGGGAATGCTAGTTTCTTATATTGTATCTGTAAGTTATCAATGAGATATAAAAGTGTTGTAATGTACTCAAATATAAGCAGTATGATGAAAAGTATTGTTCATAACACGTACCAAAAGTGTGTTTGAGGTGCTTGCTATTTTGGTACTAGTGATAAAAATAACTATTTTGTCATGTCCACTGCAGACCTGATAGACTATTTTCTTTTAAATTGAATTACTTGATCAGAAATCATATGTACCTATATTATTCAATAAAAAATTTCAAGCTCTTAAAAGTGAAAATAATCGTTTATCATCAATTAATCAAGAAATATATAATTTTGGCCAAAATATATATGACTAAAAATACTAAGCCGAAATATTATGTTTCCGAAAAATAACAACTTTTTTCCAATAATGAAAAGTCCCTCCTGAATATCATTCTCTATGTATAATTTTTTATCAGCATTATAAACTCGATTCAGAAGACTTTTTTTATTTTATCACATATACCGCACGTCGACAAGAAAATGGTTAAAATTCAAAATATATCAATTTCGAGTTATGCACGTTGCAAGTTACCATGTTCTATGATGGGGATGATGTGTGTACTAACTGCACCAATAGTAGACTTGTGAACAAAGACTACTTTCCATAGTCACTTTTAGCAGGTACATAGTAAACTTCAGAATGCAGTTGAAACATGAGATGTGATTATCCAAAAAAAAAAAAAAACGTTTTTTGCTTCTAACCAACCTCCTTCTTGCCGACGTGTGATATGTATGCATATAATTATGAAAACATTATTAATAAAGAATGCAAAATATAAAAAATAAATAAGAACGTTAAATGTTCTTCTTGCAGAAGAATGCAGCTGAGGCGCATACCCTCTTTCTTTTTTATTTTGAAGAACTGGTCTTCGATATATCTCTCCGATGGTGTGAATAGGAATTTATTTTGACTCTCTTGCCATTACAAGAATGCTAAAGAAAAAAAAAATGTTCATTAGGAACCGAGGTAAATACTTAAATAAGAATAAAAAAAAAAAAAAATCTTTGATGACTTACAAAGTCGAAAGCGGTCATTAAAATGAATGCCACAAGATGATGTGAATGTATGAAAATGATGTGAAGAATTTCTTCGCTGAAGTCCTAACACAAAACTTACACGCATACTTTTATAATTATAATGTTTTACATTTTTTACAAATTTCTTTCGTTCAACAAGTTTTCTAAATACTCTCCGCAATTTCACTGCTCATATTGCAAAGTATGTAAACGATGCTGATATGAACCGATTTTTTCTTTCTACATACCTAACGTAAATTATGCGGAATGTTAGCAGATTTTTACACCTCAGAGTCGAAAAGAAAGACTTGGTTATTTCGACTCAGGGGACTCCAAAACGTGTATTTCCGTTGAAAACCGGAAGTCGAAATTTTTCACGATCGTAATACTTCCTCTTAGAATATATTTCATATATAGGTAAGTGAAAGTAATAAATTTATGAGTTTTGTCCAGCACTTTGCGCACGTTTTGAAGCTCTTAAACCCTGCTGCAGTGTTGAAGAGGAGGGGGTTGGGTATATGGCGACCCGACGAAGGGCATGACAAAAAGCCGAAGAGAGAATATGGCGCAATAAAGTGGAAGCCAACGGTCGCGGGGCCAGCTCCCTTTCAAAGGGAACGGACAAAGGGAGCTGCTCGTAAACCAGGGGATTACCTCCTTGGGCTTCATGTTCACGCCACCGTAATTAGTTCTCTCTCCGGTGTCCGTAAAGTGTCGTCATGGAATGGTAAGGTCTTTCACATACTCAGGCTCTTCTTCTTCTTTGCGGAGGAGTTATGGCTCTTTTCATACCCCAGAAGGTACTTCACTGCAATATCTATTATGTGCAACTGTTTAGCTAAAGGGGGATGGTAAAGAGAAATTTAACGAAAAAAGACTTTATATCATTGAATATATCACCTTGATGCATGTTGGTGGATATCACTTTTAACGAATACAGGAAGCTGTTATTCAACGATAACAAAATATCATCATTCTACACCTATCTTTGTATAAGGCATTTCATAGCTCAATGAATTAATTTAATCAAATTCATTATAAGAAAATAGGAAAAACAAAATTTACATGGAGTGCCCTTTGTAGGAGCAGAGACATAGATAAAAAAAACAAGCAATTCTAACTTTGATTTCATAAAAAAAGTTTATAGTAAATTTATGATTTATTTTTATCATTATTTGATATAAATACCGATTTTTCCACAATTATAGTGTTTAAATAAAATTAAATTATTGGCAAAAACCAAGGCAGTCAATTTTTCATGTGGTTATCATTTGCATGTTATTTTTATCAATTGAAAATCTGGTGAAATCAATGCCAAGTACAACACTGATACATTTCCGTTTTCTTGGCCTGTTTTATCTGATTGTTAAAATGTTTTAAGGAACACACCATCACCGTATGCAATGTATTTTCTAATCTAAAATTTCTTTCTCAGTTAATAATTATAATTAAAATGAAAACTCAAAATCGCATTTTTTTTTTTTAATTTAGACTCTGAATTGGTCATTTAAATTAAAAAAAGTTAGATTTTTTTTTTTTTTTTACTTACACTTACCTTTATACGAAGTCTTGAAATATCGTGAAAAATTACGACTTCCGGTTTTCGAAGAAAATACACGTTTTGGGGTCCCAAATAACCAAGACGTGCAAAACGGTCTGTGTGGGTATGAATAGACTTGCTCAAAAACTATAAACCGTACGAACCTGAAAATGGGTATTGCCCGCGATTTGACAGCGAAAATTTCATTAAATTTAGTCAAACGGAGTTGACGCTTTATTTAATAAATTGTGTCTCATTTTTATCGTTTTTTTTCCCATTTTCTCAAAAACAGCTTTAACGATTTCGATCAAAATCGTGATTTTTAATGAAAATCAAGTATTCTTTATTAACAGATAAGTTTTTTCATTATTAAAATGTTGTGAGGGGGCTTTAATGGGTAAGGAGACTTTTTTTTGTTTTCCTACCTTTGTTTTTCTTTATATGGGAAAATTAAGTGTCTCCTGCTAGGCCTAAAAATAAAATATGGCTAAATATGAAATATGAAAAAATGCAATAAACATATACAGGAGAAAACAAAGAAAAATATTTCGACAACTCATAAAACACGTTGAGCCCATGCATACGCAGTACTCCTTATTATTTGTTTCCATGGTAATTAAATGAAATTTTCAACAACTAAATAGAGAATTATAAAATCAGATGCGATGGATCTGTCTAATCTAATCTAAGTAAGTTGGTAAGTGAAAATGAATTACTAGAATTGAAAATGGTAGTTCGAAATATAAAATATTTTTTGTTTATTGGACGATAAGTGTCTTTCTTTGTTGACTTTCTCTTTAATTGGATAGTCATGACAAGAAGAAAAAAAGAAACAAATCATATTAGATGCTCATCAGTGGCGTAGTTGCCCAATAATAGTTACCGAAATTAAATTAGAAACCGGTCATCCCATGAGGCTAACAGAGAGAAGAAAGGAAACACAATGGAGACGGAGACAATTAGTGAGAAGTGAAGCGAGCTGTATATGAGAGCGCGGTGGTATAGCCCCTAATAACAGCCCTCTCCTAGATATATCACCTCCTGCTCGCGAGCCACGTACGGCAAACACCTAAAGGTGATCCACACCTCTCCCTAATAACCGATAATTATTTCCACTTCGGGGGGATCCGAAACAGCTCCGAGCGAGTATCGGCGCCTTTGATCTCCGACCCGAGAGAGAGCTAACGTATCTTCACCTCTCTGTAGGATTGGGTATCAACTTAGGAGATATTCATTTGGAGAACATATTTCGAGGCGCGTTCACACGGCATGACACGATCGTGTAATAGGGCTCTTTTTTCTTATTCGTAGCTAATCTGTCAACTGCAGCTATTGTTCTTTTAAATCAAGGAAAGCTTGAGGAAAATGATGCATACATATTTTATTTTTTTAATTGATCTAATCTTAATTTGTGGCTGACCACCATTTTAAATTATTTTTAAATAATTTATTTTTTGAAGAGAAAAGATTTGGCTCCGCCGGGAGTCGAACCCGGGTCTCCTGCGTTACATGCGAGGATGCTAACCACTACACCACAGAGCTCGGCTCAAGGCAGAGCAAATCGTAGGTATCAGTGAAGAGGAAGGATTTGCTCTGCCTTGAGCCGAGCTCTGTGGTGTAGTGGTTAGCATCCTCGCATGTAACGCAGGAGACCCGGGTTCGACTCCCGGCGGAGCCAAATCTTTTCTCTTCAAAAAATAAATTATTTAAAAATATTTTATTTTTTATTAATTTTTAAATCTTTTATTAAATATTTGAAGAGGTGAGGTCCTAAACTCGTTCGTTCCATTTTTTGAAATATTGAGATGGCAGTGGATTCTGAAAAATATATAATAACGCTCTTTCAGATTGAAGCAAAACTTATTATTTCTTATGTATTTTTGCTATACAATATAGCGGTTTGTTGCAGAACTGATTCGTTCCATAGCCCATTGTGTTTCAAAACTGGTTCGTTACTCGTTTCGATACAAAACTCTTTCGTTCCAATAATCACTTCTCACTTTGCACCCATCCCATTCGTTCACTTGAGCAGTTTCTGTTACTCTTTCTGAACAAAATATCGAAAGCTCCTTAAAGTCGCGTGTTTTATTTCAGTTTATAGTCGATTCTTCTTACCGTGCTATATTAATCATTGATTATTCAATGGCTCTCAAGGCCAATGATTCATTGAAGTATTACACACGAGTTCTCAATATATCTGCCACAGGCGAGGGAAACAACGAACAACAGGATGGTGAGGTCGCTATTGTTAAAGAAGGCGATAGCCTTAGGATCTAGTCTTTTTGTAACTTTTTTGTAGTCAGATGTTTTATTTCAATACGCTGATATTTTTGAAAAAATCGTAAAAAAAAAAAAAAAAATAATAATGTATTAAGTCAGTTTGTGGTATTATTTTGTAAAATGGTACCCAATTCATTTATAAAATGGTTGGGAACCTAAATAAATTTTACTTATTAAGAAGATCAACTTACGCTTTGTGAATTAAAACTCGTTCGTACCAATGCGGTGAGCAGCAAAAGTCTTTCCTTTAAACATTTTGTTGCAAAACTTACTCATTTCATATTTTGTTACTTTTTTTTTTTTTACCTCTAAATCAGTAAATTTTTTTATTCCATGCACCTTTCGAAGGCAAAAAAATCATCATTATCTGGCCACTCTACAAGAGGTGGTAAGTTTTTTGAGTTTCCTGAAAAATGTGTTCAGGTGGACGAACGATTTTTGCATCTCACCTCTTCATTTATTATATTTATGTTAACATTAATAAAACATTTTAGTTAACCCGCGAGCTTTGGCTCAAACAGTAGCCAACACACTAAAATGCAGTTACAGATATAATACAGTTTATACTTCATTAAGAAATCATTAGGAAGAAAATGGCTGTAAGGGAGGCCCGGCCAAAGCGAATAAGCACTTCCATAGACACGGTAACAACACGGTGCTTTGGGGGGCTAATGCGAGAACTAGGGGTAGAAGCAGCTTCACAGGAAGGAGAGATATTGGTTGTGTTTCATTTTAATTGTAAGATAATTTGTTTAAAACGAAAAGTGGTACGTACGGTTCTTAACATTTGGAAGGTAAGTTTTTATATCTTTATTATATAACCAATACAAGTGTAACATCTATTGATTTAAACTGTAGTATAAGCAGATAGTTTTGGCGGGAACTGCCGATTTTTAGATTATATGGTCGTAGTCTAATTTAGTGTTTTATTTAAAATGGCGCGCGCGGGGCAAAGTGGATAGCAGCTATTGCCCTGGTACATGCATTTGTTTTATCTGTCTAAGATCCCTCGGGGAGCCTCCAAGTGTGTACAGTGTAATGATTGGGTGCATGAAGGATGTTCATCGTACTCTGATGTCGGATCCTTTTTCTGTGACATTTGCCATGAATCTTATTCATGAAAACGACACATGTATAGCATAGAAATGTTTATCTGTAATTAAACAATGTCTTCTTAAAATTTGTTTGCATTTTCCAGGTTTTATTCCTAAGCTGGAGTACTATATACACTTTGCCCGGGTAGTCCGGACAAAGTGGATAATGGACAAAAAATAAAAAAAAAAATTTTTTAATATGTAGGATTGGCTTAACATAACTGACATTTTTACACTAAGTTGATAATAAAGAAAATAAGTTGTATTCATATGATTCCAAGTATTTTTAAGAAATATTTCTCTCTTAACATATTCACTTTGCCCGGGTCTCCCGTAGGTATCGAAATGAGAGTCTTCTCGCAAAGGTTTCATTAGGATATTATTATATTAGTAATGTATAATATTTATTATTTAGCCGATTCTGATATAATATTCATATAAGTTGTCTCCATATGACATAATTCCAGAAGGGGGAAGTGGAATAGAAGATGGAATGTGGAAGCGAGTTGAAGGGAGCGAATTAACAACTAGAGGAGCTGTAATGGGGCTCACATCAAAAGCTGCCCCCCCCCCCCTCTCTTCAGGTGGACCAAATGAAATTTTGATTGCCGTGCTCTCTGATGACGGGCGCGTTTAATTTTTCAATTTAAATTTTTTCACCTTTGCCCACACACAGATAGCGCCCGGCCCCTAACGCCATTAGCCCCGGCGTCACAGTTGTTAATCCACAGAGCCTCCGCTATCATTCGGTAAAGCACACCTTCTTTATTTCTTTTTTCTTTTCTTGTCGTTTCATAACCTCTCTTCTTCTTCTTGATGGCTTGTAGACCGTTCGCTAATGACTGAATACCACCCGTGAGATCTCCTCAATCTTCCAACAGTCTACAGGCTGCGCTAAGATATCTTAATGAGCATTTCTTTCAAGGTTTTTTGAACTGAAAACGTTCCATGAGAAGGTTCCTGACCATTCGAAACTAATCATTCTCATAATATACTTATACATATTCTTTTGAATTCAATATATTTACATGTTATCTAATAGTAGCTATTTTAGCAGGAATCGGCCCGCAAAACTATCAACATCATACCATGGAAAATCGATGTCATCAAAACTCAATTCTATATAAAAAAGTCATTATAAAATTGCATAAAAAATAACTTCATTTTTAAGCACCTTGACTGTCGGCAATTTATGTACATCCATTGTTTCAATCAGCTGTTAAGTTACAACTATTTGTTTCGCTTAACATCAATTCATGCTACTAAGGCTAATCGGACGATGCTACAGTGGGAGGCCTATATTTTGCTGCATCACATCGCACAGGCTCTGGACCTACATTTTTCCTCTCTTCCGAAAGACGGCATAGCCAAGGATTTGTCACTACTTTCAAAAAATCCTAGGGCCACTTTGCCGAATACGAACCCACAAACTTTAGCGTCGTGTAAATCTTTACATGACATGAAATAAAATCTTTTTGTGCAATCCCAAAACCGTTTTGAACTGCTTTTGGGATAAAAGCTTGTTAGTTTATTATAAAATATGTTATAGGTATCTCTTTTGGAAGTATGCTAATACACGCATTTAATTCATTAAAAAAAAAAATTACTTAGTGCAAATTGCATAAAAAACAATTTTACATTATTCTTTATTTATACAGAAATGAAATCTGAACTTACCTATCGAAGTCTGTTAGTCTCGAAGAATCCCTGAATCCTTTTGCAAAGGGGTTACTATCAATTTTAAGTTTGGTTATCTGAAACAAGTTACAATATATTTCAGTTAAGTTGTAATTATAACTTATATTTTTAGTTATATCTGATAATAATAAAATATTCATTAGACTTCTATGCTATCCTTATTTGCATACAGGGAGATTTTTTTTTTTTTTTTTTGAACGATGTGTAAATTGAAAAGAATGATGTTTAGACATGACTAGGAATAAATGAAGTAATTATGATATTCCCTCAAGACAGGCTCATTTCCTCTACACGGACTTCACTCGACCGTATGTGGCAGAAAAAAATTGCATACATGATGAATCTCACTGATTGATAACGAGGAAGTTACATGTCAAAAATGAAATTTTATATGGTGCAAATAAAAAATATAAATTAATTAAATTAAGTCATGATGGATCGATCACACGCTATGTTTTTAAACATCACTGGATTTGATATAATTTCTATATCTATTACACCTAGTGTAGATGGTTTGGTTAGTTGACTAATTTAAAAAATTAAAAAATTCATAGTTCATACTTTAATATATTGAGACTAAAATAATTTTTTTTAAATATTTTTATATTATATCCAGTTCGCTATCAATTTTAATAGATTTATAGACCGCACAGATGTACGATTTTTTTTTATTGTTCAATAATGGATCCTTACAGGTGTCTCAATAAATATTTTTGTAGCCATATAATCTATCTTAAAAAGTAATTTTATAATTTATCAAGCAAATATATTTCTCTGCCCAACATAGAGACTTTATATATGTTAAGGGTATTACACGCTATTATTTATTCTTTCAATTTAGATTCTGAAGTTAAAATTTTGAATAAAAATATAATATAAAATTAAATTACACAAAATGATATCTTATGTATAATGAGTGTACACTGTGTTTTCCTCTCTTTTCAATTAATAGCGGTTTTTATTATTTATTAAAAAACACTTATTTATTATTATTAATACTTATTTAGTTTTAATTATTTATATACAAAGAGCCATATTTTTATTTTAATATATAATAATCAATAAACTATTAAATGGTATAGGTTAGTTTAATAATATTTTTATGATTCACGGAAAGACGGTTAAAAACTTACGAAAACGTGGGAAAGGTACTTTTTTAAAATATCTTTTGTTTTTAAAGTTTTATATGTGCTTTCTGATGAGGGTTTCTATATACACATTTTTCAGCTGTTGACTGGAATCGTTTATTTCTCCTGTTCGACGGCGTATTGTCTGGTAGCCCTAAGAATATTCGACATTTGTTTGAATAGCGGTTGACGAATTTTTATCTAAAGCCTCAACGCTCCACTCCGATAGTGTGGATTTGAGAATCGACTTCCAATTCATATATTTATCAATCAATAGACGTTATAATTAATCTAAATGTTGCCTAAAAAAAAAAAAAAAAAAAATACGATAACTGAGTAAAAAGCCGTTGTTTAAAAGCTTCTCTTTATGAAGAGCGTGGCTGGTTATAGATTAAAGACTAATACATTACAGAATATATAAACAAACAGTTCCATTCAAGACCACATTTTTTTTTTTTTTTTAAATTCTTATCCTTATGTTATAAATTATCTTTAAATAGAATAAACTCTGAGACAAACTCACCAGTTGGTTCTGATAGGCTGTGACCGCTGTGAACACAGTCTCGGGGAAAACGTAAGTTCGGAACTGTTCGTGCTCCAAATCCGTGACTGGTCCGCCTCCGTCCCTCCACTTGACCAGGTGAATTCGGGGCTGGTACCTGTGCATCGAGTTCAGCACAATCTGAAAATGAACAATATTATTAGTACACAGTATAAATTATAATATAATTTTATAATATACTTATATTTTATACTTATAAAAAATATTCCTGAAAGGGAATATAAATGAGCTGCTTGAGGTAGCTCAGTGGTAAGGAACTGAACTGATATGCTCAGGTTTATAAGTCGAAACCCGCTACGGCAACATATCTTTTTTATTCTCCCGCGGATCGTTCCCTGGACTGAAAAACCCTCTTGTGGCTCACCCTGCCTTTATACTGGGTGTCCCAGACATAGTGTAAAAAAAAATTGGGTAATATTACATGCTAAACGGGGTAGAATGGCGCAGAAACTAGTTTCATATCTCAATCTGTTGAGGAGATAGAATTTTTTTGTTTTTATTTTTAAATTCTTACTTTTTTCTGAAAAATGGCAGTTTTCCCTAATATGGTTTAGCGTAGAAACAAAAACGATGATATTTTCTTAATCAGCATTAAATTTTCTAAAAGATGAAATAGGTCTAGTTATTTTCTCCTCGTTAAGTCCACTCAGGGGACCCCAAAACGTGTATTTTCGTTGAAAACCGTATGAGGAATTTTTAATGATCGCAGTACTTTCCATCACTATGTATTTCATATATAGGTAATTAAAAGAAAAAAAGTGTAATTCATTATACATTTTTTAATACGAAAATCTTATAACTTCATATTCATATAGGTACGTATATAAAGATACTCAAAACGGAAAAAAATAACAACCTCCTTGGCTTCTAATGTTCATAAATAAGCTTTGTAATTATCCAAGTAAGAGATGCGTTTGGTTTTAAAACCGGTTACATCCATTTTTTCAAAAACATTTTTTTTTTCAAGTTTTTAATGTTAGAAATAATGTGTTAGACGCGTTTTTTTAAAAAGATGTCTAGATCCTTCGAAAATTAATACTTAAAAATTCCATTTCTTATCAAAAGCGGTTCCATCCAAGCTTCACTTTTCAGAAAACCTTCAATTTTTAGAAATCCCAAACGGTATCCATGTTTCCAAACAGTTGGATGATGCTGATACTCTATTAAGAAAAACATTGTGGAGAAGACTCAAGATCAATAGGTACCCTAGAATTCTACGAAGTTGTAATAGACAGTACAATGTCGCCTCTCCAAATAAATATGCATGATACCAATATGGATGTGGGTCAACATAAAGATTTAAATGGAAATTTGTCTATTTAAAAAATAAAAACTGTGTATATATAGTTCATATTAAATAAAGAGATTTGTTTTTAAAAAGTGTCTATTCATAATTTAATCAAAAATTGATATTTTCTTATCAAAGTCAGGTACCTCCAACATATTTTTTAATGTTAAATGAGATTCAAAAAAAGAAAATGTGATAAAAAGTTGTCAAAAATTTTTGTTTGAAGGTAATTGTTAGCAAAACGACGAAAAAAAAATTTGTTAAATTGTTTAATTTTTTTCATTGATCTTTTTTTGATCAGTCCTGAAAAATTGTTGAAAATGAATGTAGCCGGTTTTGAAACCAAACGCCTCAAGTATTAAGTACTAAATTATACGCTGGTTAAAACATTTTTTTTTTTTTTTTTTCTAGTTCACCGTGACTATATTAATAAGTAATTGCTAAGGATTAAAATTATTATTATTAATATTGGAAATCATTCAGTTATTAAATTAAAACGAATGAAAAATATAATTATTTTCATTACTATAAATACAAAATAATTATCGATTTTCTTCGTCCCTACGTCTTCAGTTAACTTTCTAATCTAAATTACTTGCATATTTTAATTTACAATTTATTAGTAACAGCTTCCACAGACCGCTTCTAATCTATAATAACAATGCATTATTTAATTAGGTCTTAGCGTAACTGGTATAATTTGAAAATAAGTAAAATAATAAATAGGCCTAATTATTGATTATATGCTCGTCAGTTCCTATAATAATTATTATTATTATTATAGTGGTGGCTTAACTAACTGACTCTACTTTCTAACAGTCATCAAGGAAATGCGGAATATTGCCTGCAGAGGATGCCGATGTTATTAACGGCAGGAAGTATCAGTCAACTCTTGGGCCTCATGGAACTGTATCATTAGGGGACATCCATCTTCAAGCTCTAACCTCATATATTTTTACTGGAATATTACCAATTCCGGGCTTGAAATCGTTAAGTTTAAGGGGAAAAAACAGACTCATTAGTTGTGAAATAATTATTGTGCAGGTATATATATAGGTTATTTGACTGAGCAATTCTTCCGATTACTTTTGAAGGAAAATTTTATCAAAACTAAAAATCAGTGTAAATACAAAAATGTTTTGGGCAATTCCACGTCAAATATATATGTCACAAAAATATATCGTTTTCTTCATATATCATCACCATCTCAGATTTTCTTGAAATTTGGTACATGTGTACTACTTGCATCTAATAGAAAAATTGTGAAATATTACTGAGATATGTCAATCTGTTTTTGAATTATTGGTCTCTAAAGCTCTGGAAAATAGGTCTAGAAACAGAAAAAATCACGATTAAAAATAGCTGTAGATGTTTTCCAAATTTGTCTAGGACTATGAGATTGGTGTCGTTTAACAGCTCATTCCATGCCATTTCATATAACATACAACAATGTATAGGTTGGTACTATAGAAAGTATCTTAAAACCTAGTTTAATACTTTTTTTTTTTTTCAATTTTCTCGAAAAGCGCATTTTTAAATTTTTTATATTTTTTGAAAAATAGTTTGTATTTTATCTCTTCATAGAATAAAATATAAAAGTGGGATGAAGATTTCTTCAACACTTAAAAAAGTTGAAAATTATTGATGAAATTCCGTTAATCTAGCATTTTATGATTAAAAATAGCTGTAGATGTTTTCCTAATTTGACTAGGACTATGAGATTTGCGTCATTTAATAGGGTATTCCATGCCATTTCATATGATATATAGTAATGTGTAGGTCGGTACTACAGCAATTTTCTTAAAAGTTAGTTTAAAATTTTAATTTCAATTTACTCGAAAAGAGCATTTTTATATATTTTTTTTAAAAAATAGGTCATACTGCCTATACCTATACATTGTGGTATGTCATATGAAATGGCAGTGAAAACATCTACAGCTATTTTTAACCATAAAATGCTAGATTAACGGAATTTTATCAAAAGTTTTCAATTTTTTTAGTGTTGAAGAAATTTTCATCCCACTTTTATATTTTTTTGTATGAATAGATATAATACTGCCTATTTTTAAAAATACATATAAAAAAAATTAAAAATGACCTTTACGAGTAAATTGAAATTAAAATTTTAAACTAGGTTTTAAGATAATTTCTTTCGTACCAACCTATTTTTGGTTTGTATATATATGTTATGGTTTGATTTGTACCTTGTTTTTGTATTTGATTATCGAAAGAACATCGATTTAATCGAAACATTAAAATAGTTATTTTATTCAATTTGTAAAACTTTTTTTGTGTTAGAGTTTAAATTTTTCCTATTGGCTGGTGTCTCCCATTTACTCCTATTAAAAAATTCCTAGAGCCACAATTAATAGAATTTCATCGAATTGTGAATCATGTTAGTATAAAATGCATAAATCAGGCTGTAAATTTGCATTGAAATACGCCATGCTGCATACTATGGCAGTTTTTGTTTCGATCCTACTTCGATTTTATTTTCACCTAAACGAGATTAGACTGGATAAAAGCTGTCAAGAAGAATTCTAGTCGTCGTTATTTTGTATCTAATTTACAATAAGGCCCAACGTATTGTGTAAGGGGGCATATTTCACGAATAACAGCCTTAACTTCAACGCATTCTAAATCGAAAAAGAATTTCCCAGTCCACAAATAACCGACTCGTATACAAACACCTCACATACACATAACTTAAAAATAAAATTAAAAAAAAAAACCTCTCCGAGGCTAAGCTGGTAATAAGAGGAGTTCCCATTGGAGCGCGGACAGGATAACAAGCCTAAATTTTCGAAATAATTTAGTATAGAGAGAGAGAGAGAGAGAGAGAGAGAGAGAGAAGAAGTACAATAGACCCTGGGAACGAGTTCTTGATTGACCGTGACCAATCCGCTCAGAAAACATATCCAGGAGTCGCAGCATCTCATTAGTATCCCCTATTATACTCAGGTGTGGTCGCTTATATACAGTGCGAAAGGACATAAAAAAAAAAAAAAAAAAAAAAAGAATATATGATATGAGCTGAGAGATGATAATATAAGCATGCACGCTGTAATTCATGCAATTTTTTTTCCTGAAAAACCAGTTTCAGTTCCCTTTTATGAGAAATTAATTTTTATAAGATATTCCTGTTTACCGATAAATGAAATCGATATTTTAATGGCAGTGAAGCGGTTGAAAGTGAAGAGCAGGAATCTCCTGTAATCCCCATTTTCCCATCACAAGAGCAGTGCATTCCATTTTTTCAATGTCCCTTAATCACGCTTTAAGTGATAAAAGAATTATTAACGGCTATGAGGATTTCCTTTTTTATTTCTTTTTTTTTTTTTTTTTTTTGTTTGTCCCTTTCTTGAAATATATTCCTTTTTCTATCAGATCGAAAAATCCGTCACTTCATAATATTTGAAGAGTGTTGGAATACAACCCATTAAGGTTTAAAAAAAGAATTATTGGAACTTTATTAAATAATACACATGATTTTATTTTATTATTTATTATTCCGCTTGTAGCTTAGCACCTGCGCAGTGGCGCATCAAGCAAATTTGGTCACATATATTTTTGACTTTGACTTTCATGATGCATTTTTAATTTAAAGTACCTTTGTTTTTGTTTATATGCAGAAATTAACTGTCCCTCGTTACGCCTAAAAATAAGAAATGGCTAAATATGAGATATGATAAAAATAAAGAATACATAAAGAGGAGAAAAAAAGAAAAATATTCAGTCAACTCATAAAACTCGTTGAGCCCACGCATGCGGAGTACGCCTTTAATGACAGACCATTGTTCATAATTAAAGCCGTTCTGTTCATTTGTGGCAATTAACAAAACGCATTAATTTCTAATCTAAGTAAGTTGGTAAGTGAAAGTTGTGTGTTGCGAGCACGCACCAGATTTTTTTTTTCTTTTTTTTTTTTTTTGTCCCTTTCTTGAAACATATTCCTTTTCCTATCAGATCGAAAAATCCGCCACTTCATAATATTTGAAGAGTATTGGAATACAACCCATTAAGGTTTAAAAAAAGAATTATTGGAACTTTATTAAATTATACAGATTTTTATTTTATTATTTATCATCCCGCTTGTAGCTTTGCACCTCTTAGTGGCGCATAAAGCAAATTTGGTCACATATGTTTTTTACTTTGACTTTCATGATGCATTTTTTAATTTATTGTAATAAGAGGTCTCTTTGCCACTGTCGTTTCAGTCGACTTCGAGGCTGAACAGGTAACAGGTTGGAGGAAAGAGAATTGGTGAGTGGGTTTGGGTGATGTAGCGTTGAACTTTATTAATTTAATATTTTTTTTAACCATTATCATTTCTGAGCAACTAACTCACATTTTTTTTTTTTTTTTTTAAATGAAGGTTTTATGATGTATCAAAAATGATAAATTACCAGTCAAGCTTGTCTAAGCATCACTGCAATGTTAGTTTTTGGAAAGATTCATGTTAAATTTTTGTCATGACTTTGATGTTTTTTTTTTTGATTTTGCATGACTTTCAAATTCAAAATCAGTTTAAATAAAACGAGTAAATTAAATGTTCAGATAATTACTTATAAGATACTTTTTTATTCATTTGCTGGTTTTCTTTTACAGAAAAATATTTGTTTACATATCCTCAAAAATGTTAAATAAAAATACATCAAAGATGATCCATAAATATTTTTTAACCCATAAGCAAATATTTTTGATGAAATGGTCCTAATTATGACAGATAAAGCCTGTCTCACAAATCTCTAACCTAGTATTACTGCTGTCTATAATATTTATTCCTAAGGCATACATCTAGGCCTTTTTAAATAAACGATGATTTTAAATAAACCAAGGTGCATTTTTCTGAGAATTTCAGATTGTGAAGTTTGTATTTTGTTATGTGTAATGTGTTGTTTTGTAACTGTTTGTAATTGTTTGTAATGTGGATGTGTTTTGCGGAACCTGAAAGTTCTGCTCCGTATGTCCAAATTGGTCTTAAAATGATAGCGTAAATTAGTCGTTTTTTTATTAAGATGAGTGATGATCTGTAGTCCAGGAGGTGTGAAAGCCGCTTGTACCGTCTGTTGTGTTCTAGATTTTTTAGTACAGTCCGAGGTATCGAACGAAATTCTTGGAAGGAACTGGTCCGTTGTTAATCTTCACAGGTAGGCAAGTCGATTTTCGTAAAGAAAAACTGATGTGACTAGACTTGGTCGAATTAATTTTGATTCTCCATTTTTCGAACCGCTTTTATAGATCAAATAGATGGTTTTGAAGGGCGAAGGATGCGATATCAGGATTTTGATGTGATGAAAGGATACCCGGGTCATCAGCGAAGCTAAAGATGGTGGTGCGAGGGTGTTCAGGGATATCTGATGTGTAGACAGACTAGAGAAGAGGACTTAAAACACTACCTTGTGGTACACCCGCAAGTTGAGGAAAGAAAAAAATGATGCGTAAATTTATTCTATTAAATATTTTTTCTTTAAATTTGGGGGTGATGTATTCCAATACCCAACATCCATGTGTATGATAAAAATTATCTGCCTTGATTAAAATACACGATGTAGTGTCGATATTCTACCAAAAATAGAGGGGTAGGAGCGGTTTATAACATACTGTGTGTTCATGAGATCTGTGGAGGAATCCATGTTCCATTATCAAAAATAAGTACCCCCCCCCCCCCGCGGCCTTGAAAACCTTCGTATAGTTTAAGAGACGAGGGTAAAAAGAAGAAAAACATTTTTAGCAATATTATCCGCAAGGTTATAGGGTAAACCATACACTTATTGGCACTCAGTACAGTTATTGTCACCCCAACATTAACTTAAATAAATAGGCAAACAAGTCCTAATTTTATTACAAGATGTACATGAGTCTAATGTTTGAAGGGTCCTCTAAGTCATCAATGAAGTAAGACTTTGACAAGCTAACCATAGGGAAGATTTCACAATTAAATCCACAGAGTGCCAATAACTAGATTTGGCACTTTTAACAATAAATATTGCTCTATTGTAAAACTATTGAACTTTTGACCCAAAAAAACCTCCTGAGTCTTTATGAGGATAGATAATGAGGAGCTCTAGGAAGTTTCTATTTGATCCCTTCATAAAAAGTATTATTTTTTTAATTTAACCACAGAAATGTAGTCTTAAGGGTACCAATAACTGTGCGGTTTACCCTACTAATCAATATTAAACCCTGTAAAAAAATAAATGAAATCTTTCCATTATTTATCCTAAAAGTTTAATAAAAAAAAAAAAAAAAAAAAAAAAAATGTGGATAGTAGGAGCTAAGCCGGGATTTAGGATATAAATTGGGTGAATACAGAAGGTAGAGATGGAAAGTGGAGAGCGTGGATTTGTCCCTATTTAATGAGGACCAGGGACTGCACAAACCGAGTGAGAGAGTGTGTGAGAGAGAGAGAGAGAGAGAGCGAGAGCGAGAGGGAGAGGGAGAGAGAGGGAGTAGAAAGAGACAAAACAATGTTGATTAATTCAAACATAATCCCCCCCCCCCACCATAATCCCGGAATTGGGAAAGCTCTGCGGGAAATTGGCGCTTCCAAAACCCGACTTGCAAATGCGTTAGCAAATAATCCCTTCCGGAGAGCGGAGCACATCTCCCGCGATTTATGTCTCTATTATAAATCCCACCGATAATCGAACTCCTGGGGGTCCAGTTAGCGGGCCCAGATTTAATTCCACCGTGTTAAAACCATTTTACGTTCTCGTCCACCTCTGTCCATTGTTTTCCTAAAACCGAGTACATTTGTATACCAATTTTTTTTTTTTTTTTTTATTTAAACTATCCTCTATCATTAAAAATATATAAAAATCTCGTGTCCCGATGTTTGTCGGAGGTAAAATCAGAAACTTCACAACCCATTGTGATGAAATTTGGCTCATTGTGTGTAGTTTTGTACAACTTAAAAGATACGATAGTTTCCATCTTGATAGTTGACCCTAATAGTTCTTTTATTGCAAATTAAATGTTTATTATATTACAATTGAGTGCCATTATTTGTAAGTTCTATAAATTTCCAACAGGTTATATTCCAAGAGGTTTTATGGTATGCTCGAGATGCTTGGAGATCCAGGTACAACTAGTTGTCTCCGGGGTCACCTGTGGTGCAGTGGTTAGCATAGCAGCCTACAATGCGATGGTCCTAGGATTTTTAAGCTATGCCATCCCTCGGATAGGACGTAAAATAGAGGTTCTCCAGCCTGTACGTCAGGTATTCCCTAAAGATACCTGGAAAGGCGAAATTTAGGACTCCCACTGTAGCCTCGTCCGATTAGCCTTAGTGGCATAAAGTGACGTTAAATAAACAATCAACAACCTGTCTAACATTTTCTTCATTTCCATTTTATTGGTAATTTTTTTTGTAATATAATTTTTTTTTTAAATTTAATTCCTTTAAATTTCCTTTCTAATTGGCAGTTAACTCCGGCTGATGGCTTTTATATAATTATAATTTATATTCTTTTTTCAATATGTCGTTGTATTGTACATAAAAATGTAACAATAACAATTATTCGTCCATTCATTCCTTCAAGTAAAAATTAGAAGCGAACAAGGAGGGAAAACTACTAATAGAAATTAATAAATAAAACCTCATGTGCAATGGTGTATTTAATGATATATACACATGCGTTTTTAAAAAATAAAGTGAATTAAAAAATGAGAACTCGAAATTTCCATCCTCGAATCATTACCGCAACATTTATTGGAAGGGATAGATAAAACTCTGGGGACATCAAGACTACATTTTTAAGCCACTTGCTGCACTTATTAAAAAAGTATCCATTTGCATATATACATATATATATATATATATATATATATATATATATATATATATATATATATTTTTTTTTTTTTTTTTCAGTGTGAGAGCAAATAAACATTTTCATGAAGATTAAAATAGACTAACCCGTGATAAATTTCATTTACTGAACCATTAGGTTAGGATAGTTCTAGTTCTACGCGCTAAATAATTACTTCGAAAAATTATGGAAACATTATACAACAGTAAATTTTCCAAAACGTGCCCGGAAGTTCCACTTCTTGAAAGGAACTCGGCTGTAAAACTCCCAGAAATGTGTGACCATAAGAAAGTGGACGTCGACAAAAGAAATAAAGAGTTCTGCGGGGGGCCCAGAAAGAAGAGAAACAAGAAAGAAAAAAAAAAGAAATGTCGAGGAGGTGTTTTAAGGAGCCACGTGTTAGGACCGCAATAAAAGTCCGCTTGGACCCTAAATCTTTGGACAACAAGGCCGTTTGGACCGCGGTAGCTAATTGGACCACGGACCGCCCGGATCACCATATCAAAGATCATACCTTCGTAGTATGTATATGTATTGTGTGTGGGTGTATATTTATAATAAACTTCCCTATGCATGTATATATACATATATATATATATATATATAGAGAGAGAGAGAGAGAGAGAGAGAGTCTCCTTTATCCCGGGTAATGATGGGTATGGGGGTCCACGGATAATCGAATTACAACATTTTATTGACCTAATGTGATAGAAAAGGTTTATTTAAAAAAAAAAAATGCAAAAAATCACTTTTATTAACAAACGAACGTTTCAACAAACAACAAAAGTACTCCTTCAGCGCGTTTTTGCATGAACCACTAATAGACAGCTTCATCCACGTCTTTTGAGGTTGAGTTCTTCTTTTGCGAGGACACGATGTTTGGGCCGACGAATTCGGAAATTTTTTCTTTTTTCTTTTTCAAAAAATCACGAACAGTTTGCACGCCGATTCCTAATTCAGCTGACAATTTTTTAACACTTTCACCTTTTTTAACTCGGTTTGTAATGGTTAATTTCTGTTCAAACGTTGAAACGACTTTTGCAAGATTTTGTTAGTTCGTATTTAAATGGAGTCTAAATCACAACTGAGAATATTTTGTCTTGTATTCAAACAGGCCAGAGTAGGGAGTATCCTTGAAAGACTTGAAAACAATATCGTTCCTAGAATATGAATTTGAGTAATATAGTAGTTACCGGAAACATCTCATCATACGATAACAGCTTGCCCTGTTTTTCCATTTATTATTTTATTTCATAATTTCTAAGAACAATAGATAATTAACCATCGTGTAATCGTTAAAATATTTACGTATTCATTTTATTTAAATAAAAAAAAAATTGGCTCCTCGGAACCCTAGGTAATAGAGGCCCGGATACTGGGATTATATACATAACAACGTAAAAAAAATGTTGAATACGTGAAACAGAAAAAAATTGTAAATTAACCTAAAATATATATCTAGAAAAAAAAAAAAAAATAGTACGCTTTTTTAATTTTAAATCAATCAGATAGTCCTAGAGTGTTTTGACACATATTTTGTATACAACAACAAAATAGTTGTGATTCTTATAAGATAAAAAAAATCCAATATTCCCTATACTGTCTGCCATGTTCTACAATATCTTAGTTATAAGGTTACACGGCAGGGCTTTTCAATTTGTTCCTACAATCTACCTTCAGTATCAACATCCCAGGACTGTCAATAAGATCGAATATTGTCTCGAACAAGAGAGAAGAAGAGTATAAAGACAACAGCTGTTGAACAAACAACAACAGACAACACACACACACACACCGGAAATTGTATAATTAAATTTATGAAATACGACAGGAGAAGACAGCTGCGTCAGATATTTTGCATTTCATATTTCTCCGAGGAGCACATCAGTAACAGTAAAATATTATAAGCCGTATATATAATTTTTTTTTTCTTTTTTTATTCACGACCTGAAGACATATTTCTTTTAAAAACGGACAACCCCCGCACGGCCTTATATATATTATATTATATATTATGCTGCTATAAAAGGAACCTTCGTATTATCCATTCAGGTCTATTAAAATGTTGCCGAGGGGAGGGGATGCGGTGAAGGTGAGCCCGGAACGATATATATTATTCAAATCCTATTATTTACGGCGTGACAAAGTCGAATGCTACTGAAATATTACAAATATTTATCCACCACACGTGGACAAGAGAGTCGTAAATTCAATTTAAAATTGATTTCCCCTCAATCTAAAACGGGACGCGTTTAGCTAGGATCGAAAGCTATACAAGGACGCATTTAAGATTGTAAAATATTATTCCAAAAAAAAAAAAAATCTGGTGCGTGCGCGCAACACACAACTTTCACTTACCAACTTACTTAGATTAGAAATTAATGCCTTGCTGTGGTCCCCTTCGTTAGACCAATTTTGATGAAATGTTAGCTATCACATCTTTGGCATATAAATACATCAAATACCCAGTTTGATCAAAATAGTTAAAGCCGTTTTTGAATAAAAAAAAAACACGTGAAAATGATACAAAATTTATTAAGTAAAGTCCCCCCTCCGGTTGATCAATTTTGATGTAATGTTGGCTATCGCATCTTTGGCATATACATACATTAAATACCCAGTTTGATCAAAATCGTTGAAACCGTTTTTGAGTAAATAAACAGTCATATCTCGGGCATATAGAAAGATCAAATACTCAGTTTAATCAAAATCGTTAGAGCCGTTTTTGAGAAAATCGAAAAAAACGTAAAAAGTTATTAAATAAAGTACCCCCTCCCTTTGAGCAATTTTGATGAAATTTTTGCTGTCACATCGCGGGCATATACCTACACTAAATACCCAATTTCAGGTTCCCACGGTTTATAGTTTTTGAGCTAGTCTGTTCACATACACACACACACACACAGACACACACACACACAGACACACACACACACAGACCATTTCGCGGGACTTGGTTATTTCGACTCAGGGGGTCCCAAAACGTGTATTTCCGTTGAAAACCAGAAGTCGAAAATTTTCACGATCGCAATACTTCCGCTTACTATATATTTCATATATAGGTAAGTGAAAGTAATTCTTCATCATAAGCTAGCGTCATCTATATTGGTTCGCTTAACGTCACGTTAAGTATAAATGACAGTTCGTGGAACGCCGGTACGGCAAGGTTCGGGGGAGAACCTGTTCGAAGGTGAGGTTCGTAGAGTGTAAAGGCAACTTAAAGAAAACCTGTAACTATATAGGTACGTTAAAAATATCTAACCAATCATCTTACCTGCCCATTCTTGTCCATCTCGTTGTTCGTGAGCTTGACCTTCTCGAAGGACACGACCTGCTTCCTCAGCTGTTCTCCAGTGAACGGGGAGTCCGGGTGTAGGTACAGCCTGGAGGGTGCTGGAGGATCGGCCTTGCCCGCCACGAGCCAGGAGCTCCGGTGGTAGGCGTACCGGTACCTCTTGTTGTCCACAGGAACGATGTCCATCAGCACCGCGTACCTCTGTTCTGCCCGGACCCCGCTGAAGGATACCCTCACGGTCGGGAACATACGTCTGGAAGAAAAAAAAAAAAATTGTTACTTTAAACATTCAAGGCACACACCATAATGCTAATCTACGTAGTGACTACTATAATACATGAGTATGAAGATAAAATACATTTAAAAAAATTATTTATTTATTTACTTGAGAAGACCATAGCCTTAGGTTATGCATAACCGACTCTCCTAGTTAGACGGTGGTAATGGTAAATGAAAAAGCAAAATAAGTTTTTTAAAATCCTTAAAAGAACACACAAATTGGTGAGATCAACCACTGGTTGTAAATTTAATATTCTTATGTTGCGGTTCGACAGATTTTAAATAGGTTGAAATGTAGAAATAATTTTTTTAGATATCACCTGGCACTGTACCAGGGAAGATTTAGACTATAAAACGAACAAGAATCGTTAATAGCGTTGGATATACTATTTTGAAAATATAGATTTTGCTTTTAAGAAGCGATTATACTTCTAACCAAAAAAATTGTAAAAAAAAATAAATATTGTTAGCAGAAATTTCGGTAAACCGTTAAACTGAATGGGCAATACACTCACTCAATTCAACAAGGTCGTATATCGAATACAGACGAAAACGCTGAAATTTTAACCAGCTAGGGACTTCACGGCCCCATTAAGCACCGATACTTCTCTCGATACGATATTTTTTCTTAATTATCGATACTAAACTTTATTGGGCATACAGTATCCTGTCGATGTTAAAGTCGAGATAATCGAGTTGAAGAGATAATCAACAACGTCTTATCTCAAACATCGGCTTATTGAATTCATACGCATCTGAATTACTAAATGTTAAACAATGTTGATTAACCGACTCCCGCTTAACCATCGATGACTCGGTCCCGACGAGTACTGTTTATAAAAATAATCATAATTTATTTCTACAAGAAAAGAAAAAGGAAAAAAAAAAACTAATGATATTTCATTACTGATTGATAGGAATCCGGTATTAAGTTACGACAAGATGTCTAAATGAGAGGTATAGAGGGTGATATTTTCCATCTCATCGGCGAACCGTTTTAGTAAATGACCCACAATCAACTGTGGCCGCTCCGGCTGGAATCATGTTCCGCCAAAGTCCATAATCTACCTCAGCTGCAAAGTGAATTTCCAGTAATTTTATTTCTGCCGGATTTTTATTTCTTTTATATGCCTTGAGGACAACGGTGTGCATGGTGGTAATCAAATGGTCAGGTGTGAACCGGGCGGCAACTCTCTGACCGGATGACACATCGGCCTGAAAGAAGAAAATAAATGTTTTGAGAAAGCAATTGATCCAAGAAGACAGGTTATTTAGCAAGATGAGCAGTTTATACGATTAAATAACAAACATTAAAAGACCTAAAAATACTTTACATTTTATTGGAGCTAATAATGGCGTTGATGTGCTCATTATAAATATATTTAATTCACAGAGACGATCATTGAAATACCATAAAGAACATACGTTCTTAGTCTACCATACCATAAGGTATTATAATGTAGAGTTGTGTTTGCTTATCTTTTGTAAATTAGATTACAAAATGCCATAGGAAAAAATAAAAAAATAAAAAATATAGTGAAATGTTGGAAAAATTGTTTATCCAAATATAAAAAAGCAAAAATTTCTCTGCATAAATACAATGGGGGAAAATTGCTGACTCTTTTATTCTAAAGCTATTTGATAGTACCTACAGCACAATTTATTAAAAAATAAATGAATAAAGAAATCTGAAAAATTAAACTTTTGTATATTGCAATTTCTTCTAGTACTATCCTAGTAATCTATAATGCCTGTTTTTTCAATTACCATTATAGTGTAAAAGTTTATACACTCAAATGTAACTCAACCATTTTACTTATTGAAGAATGAGTTATTAAGTTATTATTTTTTTTTTTTAATATTATACCTTTCCAATAATAATTAATGTTTTCACAAACAATTAATTAAAAAAAAATTTCTGTTTATATATTATAAACAGAAATTCTTTTCAAGCATACATTTTTTATTACATTTATTACATTACAACAAAAAAAAAATTCATGAAGTTAATTGAGTCATTAAATTCAATATTATATGACGGAGAGATAAGTGTAAATTTTTGTTTATGGTCCATCCGTACCATGTTGAAGCTTATGTACATACTAGATCATCTCGAAAAAACTTTAGAGAATTAAAATTTTATGTAAAATATTGCCAAATTACACATGCCAAAAAACACACGGATGATCATAAAAATATATAAGATATAACAAAACTATACACTACAGAAGATATTAAACTAATAATATATATATATATATATATAAATATTTTTTTTTTTTTTTTTTTTTTTTTTTTTTTTTTTTTTTTTTGAGTCTTTCGAACTAAAATTAATATCGCTAGCTATATGAAGATATAAACAAACCAAACATTTTATTTTTAAATCCTAAATTATAATATTAATGTCTGTCTAAAATTATATTAATATTTCTAGTTATGCCACCCAGGAAGTAACCAAGAAAAATTAATGCAAAAATAAATTAAAAATAAATAATAACAGATGTTACGAGAAATAAAAGTAGGCTGGTAGACCTTTTAAATAGTTTCCTACCATCCTTATATGGTTTATAATTGGTCCAAGAGATAATTATCAGATGTAGATCAGCTGATTATAGTAATTTTGGATAGCTTTAATTATGTTTCATTACTATTCCATCAGCAGTGAAGAAATAAATACCTTGGATTATTACCATTCGTGTTGTTTTTGTTTTTTATAAAGTTCAATATAACAGAAAAGTCGTTAAAATCAGATGTTTGTTGAGTTTAGGTTAAGAAAAACTACATTATTTTTTGTATTCGTCATTCCCCCCCCCCCCATAATAGAAAAATGTCATGAAATGAAACTCAAAATAGTGAGTAGGTGCATTTTTTGTGTTCCGAAAAAACTTATGATCGTCCGTTTTGAGCGATTTTTCCATATATTAAAGTCTAAATTTTATTTCAATTTGTTCCTCAAGTGAGTATTAATCAAGAAATCAAATAACTTTTCTCTTGTTTTTTAATAAGAATAAAAAGGAAATACGATAAAAGTGATACATGTATGTATTCTTTTTACTTTCACTTACCTATATATGAAATATATTATATTTACTATATAAAATTATATAGTAATATATATTAGCGATATACAATATTGGGATCGTGAAAAATTTTGACTTACGGTTTTCAACGGAAATATACGTTTTGGAGTCCCCTGATTCCACATAACTGAGGGGGCTTAAATTGGAAAGGGCTTTTTTTCATTTTCCTTTAAAGTACCTTTGAATTTGTTTATATGGAGAAATTAACTGTCTCTCGTTGCGCCTACAATTAAGAAATGGCTAAATATGAAATATGAAAAAATCAAGTAAACATTTACAGGAGAAAAAAAGTAAAAATATTCCGTCGACGTTGAGCTCAGGCATTAATGACAGAACATTTTTTATAATCAAAGACGTTCTGTTCATTTAATAGAAATCATTTGCCCCAGGTGAATAAAATCAGACGCGATTGAGTATTTTCCTTGCATTGCCTAATTAACGCAAGTAGAAACTTTTATTTAATAATAAAAAAATTGAGTGTACTTCAGATAGCAAATAGACACAAAAATAAGTAAATGAATGTGGAGAAACGTGTGTCTTTGAGGAATGACATTTAACAAAACATGTCAATTTCTAATAAAAGTAAGTTGGTAAGTGAAAATTGTGAGTTGCGCGCATCGCACCAGATTTTTGTATGTCCCTAAAACACTTATGATCGTCCGTTTTGAGCAATTTTTTCGCATATTAAAGCTTAAATTTTATTTCATTTTGTTCTTCAAGTAAGTATTAATGAAGGTATAAAATCACTTTTCTCCTGTTTTATAACAAGAATAAAAAGGAAATACGATAAAAGTGATAAATCTATATGTTCTTTTTTTTCTTGTTTTTCTTTAATGATATCTGCGATCGTTTGTTTTTTGTGTTCTTTCCAGGACGTGTGGAATAATTAGTTGATTGCTTCTGAGACTATTTTACAGCCGATATTAGGCCCCCGATCCAGACAATAGGATACGGAGGGGTAGATTCGGAATTTATTGAGGAAACGTCCAAGAAGGGAGGATACGAAAGTATCATTACTACACGGAGCTGGAACTATTTAATACGAGCCGGTGTTGGGACAAAAGTCAAATAATATTATTAATGGCCCGAGATAAAGATCGGGAAGAAAGAGAGTTGCACCTGCGGGGCGGCAGATGCCAGGCCACTCTCTGTGTCTTCAAGGTAATCATATCTCTTCTCCGATGCCCGCTCAACCGCAGGATTTCACTTTCCAACGAGGTTGAAGTTCAAAGGATTTTAAATTATTCCATATATTATAACTATTATTTTCACTGAACAACCATCCGTAGTATATATCCGAAGTTAAAGCAACTTTAAAAAAATTTTGTATATTTTGTCTTATAAGGCCTAACTCGTTAAGTTTCCTTTACACGGTGCGAACCTCACCCTCGATCAGGTAATCAATCCCCCGAACCTTGCCATACCAGCCTACCACGAACAGCTATTTACACTGATACGTGCATTCGAGCGAACAATGATGTCTGACTGCTCCTATGCACCTTAGGCGTCTAATTTTTTAAGCAAGAGTGGAATAAAAGTGGGTTCTTACAGCTAAGGAGTGGTTTTACGAAATGATTGGGCCAAATCGGCGCCATTCGGGCGTCAAGGTTTTTATGCATGATTTTTTTTGGGGGGAGGGGGGATATATAAAGAGCGAAAAAACTGCTAAGGTTATCATCACACATGGATTTCAAACTTCGTAGATCTCAAATGAGAGTGTAGATTCCCATTTTTTTGTTTATAAAACTTACGATGTTTGGGATGATATTCTGATTGTCACCTATAGCTACGGCTAGAGAAATTAATAAGAGTTCTCATTTATTTACTTTTATTTTTTTTTTTTTGTATAGGCGGGCGCAATCGACTATAGGGTGCGCTAGTAGCATTTTCAAAATGTCGGAAAGAACGGGGATAGACTTCGTTGATGTAATAGAGATAGTTGGTAATTTTAGGAGACCATTAATTGAAGGGCAGGCTATTCTTGATGCAAACCACATAATAACATGTGGAATAATATCTAGAAGTAAAAAAACAGTTATTTTAAAAGCCTTGTGCCTTCAAACTAGCAATTTTAAAGGACTGCCCCATCAAATAAAAGTAGAAATCAAATTTATTAATAATAATAAGCAATTTTCTTGTCATTGTACGTGTAAAGCTGGTAGTTCTGGTAAATGCAAACAAATGAATGTAACTTTACTCTAAGTTTTTCTGTTAGTAATAACATTAATTACCTATTCATACAATCATTGTTATGACAGCTTAGATTCTTTGTCATATTATTTATTTATTTGTCAAAACTTTCAGGCTTCGCTTTGAAAACTTGGAGCAATTAAGCACAACGGATGTAAGACAAAAATGGGGAAAATTAAAAAAGAAAAACAAATATGACACCATGGTCCCAATGTTATTTGCATAAAACCAACATTTTGGAATAATAAAATGTCAAATACTAATATTTACCTGGATAAACATAGCCACTTTCTTTAAAATGAAGACTACATATCGTCATATTTTTCGAAACAGGCTTATCTATTCTTAATTTTACAATCCACTCTTTAAGAAGCTTTTTATTTTTTGGAAACAAATTGAATGACACATCTTTAGATTTTTTTGAAGAACACTGAGGGACCGAGCAATACCTATTAGACATTTTTCCAATAATTTTTTGCTCAATCGGGTTTCAATCATGGAAAAATTAATTAAAAACGGCAAAAAACCCTATGAATCCCAGGTAATCGCACTGCTTCTATCCCCGTTTCTCTAGTTCCTTCTAGTTCCTCAAAGAAGCAGCACCGTCGCTTGCGCTCGCCTATAATGGACACTCCTCACAGATAGCAGAGTTTTGAACTGTAGGCATTGATGTGAGTAATGACTACTCAGTGGTGGATCCAGGGGAGGGGCGCGCGCCCCTCCCTGAGAGGTGAGTACACTTCTAAAGTATTACTATTTCTATATAAAATGGGCTATATTTAGTCATTTTTAAGTCCAATAATTGGATGGCGGGATGGCCAAGTGGGCAAACGCGTTAAGAAATACGGTATCCATGACAACATACGATTGAGAACCGAAAAGATAGCAAGTTCAATACCCGAAGCCCGGTAAAAATGAATTGTATTTAAGCATTTATAGTAATTTATAACGTCATTATAAATTACGCACTACAAAAAAAAGAATGGCATGTCTTGACGGTTCTTTTAATCGACCTGAATTTTTCCAAATTATTTCTCTGACTGGATGGTGCTCCATATCCATAGAAATATAAAATATATGTCCCTCTAATGTATATTTTTTTATTATGTGGTGCGCAATATTTTACCTGGTGAACAATCAGAGTATTAACTAATAATGTAGGTATCTAACGGATGGAAGAGAGTAAGTTTAAATATTACGGTTCGAATCTTCCTGATGATACAAACATAAAAAAAGTCAATTCTAATTGAAAAACAATATACTGTAGCAGGCCTCATAAGAAAAATTCAAACAAAAAAAAATGCCTATCTGTACATATTTTTTTTTTTTTTTTTTGTCTTCAAACATTTATTCGCACCTGTCAGCCGTCTCCGACAATCAGCGAATCCGATGGCTGCAGCATCGCAATAATATTGGAGGCATGTATGGCTTGAAGGAAGGAAAGTGGCCAGCAGCACCGATTTCCGGGCTTGACACTAATTCAGGAGAGGAGGTCTCTCATCCAGCTTCTTTTTAGCCGCCTTCAAACGGGTAAGTCAACCGTGGCCATGTCGTGAATTAATCTGTTGTTATGTCCATCCAATTTAACAAAAAAGCGTGAGTAAAGCGTTCTTATATGTTGTTGGATAGTCGGTTGTTGTAAGTCTGTATGTAGAGTTTGGTTACTTACGTACCTGGGAGCGTCCGTAATTAGTCTTAAAATTTTGGATTGAAAAGTTTGTAATTTTTGTAAGTGTGTCTTTTTAGCTGAGCCGAAAATCTGTGAGGCGTATGTCCAAATGGGTTTAAGTAAGTAGGTGTATGTATTCAGTTTTGTCTAATATTAAATTTAGAAGATTTGGCAAATAGGGAATAAAGAATTTTTAAGCGTATGTTCAAGGTCTTCTTTTTCATTTTGGCATGTGGGCCCCAAGTCATCCTTCTATCGAACAGAAGTCCAAGATAGCGTACATAATATAATAATAATCTGTAAAAATTGAATAACAATCCGATTACGAACATACGTAATAGATGAATCCTTTAACTTGGTCACCTGAAAATATTTTACTTTTAAGGCCTAGCACGTTAAGGTGCCTTTACATTGTGCCAACCTCACCCTTGAGTGGGCGATCCTCCGAACCTTGCC
Organism: Aelia acuminata; assembly: GCA_911387785.2. NCBI lineage: Eukaryota > Metazoa > Arthropoda > Insecta > Hemiptera > Pentatomidae > Aelia > Aelia acuminata. The sequence continues at coordinate 213,710,102 of OU426978.1, read as the reverse complement.
GTATCGGCGAACCACGAACTGCTATTTACACTGAAATGTAAATTCGGAGGAACAATTATGCCTGACCGCCCCTATGCACCTTAATATAATAATTTTCATTAAAAAGACAGCTGAATTGGAACTAGCGGCTGTTCTGACTTTTACTCTAACTTATTATGTATAAAAGCGACGTCAGAGAAATGCTAAAAGAAGATCTAGAACCCCGAACGCGCAGACGAACGGATAAAGTACGAAAGTTGAGTGTAAAGGTATCTTTATACATACTGGCAGGGGGTATTGTTCTACGTTAAGAGGACAGGGGGTAATATATTTTATTTTATTAAAGTTTTAATAATAATAATTTGAGTTTCCATTAGTTTAAACACTTTTATAATAACTATTTCAATAATAATACTTAATTGAGAGCCTCGTTATAAGTTGACCCAGGGACAACCTTGGTTAAGAAGACAAAAACCCTTATCTAAGAACAGTGACACCTCAGGTCGCGGAAAAGGAAATTACCGTTATTTATCTAATGGAAGTGGTGGGCAGGAGGGATAAGAGGCGATTACCCAGACCGAGATATCTGCCCTCTGATCCGAGATATCTCGCCCCGGATCCTAGATACCTCGCCCACTAAATTGATCTGCCCACTGTCAGGATGTAAGGATCAAGATGTAATTAAGCTACTTAGTCCACGTTATTACTTAGTCACCGTTACTAAGTCACTGCTCCTCTTACAGAAGCTCCCCCTTGAGGATTGTCAGTTATATTACATTAACGTATAAATTATTTAAGCTTAGTATTGCAATATTCATTACAGTAATAATAGATTTCTTTTTTTAATTTACAGTTGTGTTATTTCAAAACCTATTTAAGAGGAATATTCTCGCTTTGTCAAATTTCTTCCTTTTATTTCGTATTATTATATATAAACGATTTTCATTGATAAACAAAATAATACTGTAGCCTATTTCTTTCAAAATCGTCAAAATTGAAAATTTTCAGACTAACAACAGAATCTTCTAGTAACACAACTAACTCTACATATAGGCTTAAAACAACCACCTATCGACCGATACATCCGATCTCTTTATTCACTCTTTCATGTTAAATTTCACGGACATAATAACAGACTAATTTAAGGCATTACCAGGGCTAACATGATTATTGGATATAAAGGCCTTTACCCCCCCCCCCCAAAAAAAAAAAAAAAAATTATTATTGGATGCTGGCTTAAAAGAAGATGGATGAGAGACCTTCTCTCCTCAATTATACTTTCTCATATCGCATTTCTGATCGCGGTAAATTGCTGACGGGTGTAAATTAAAATATGAAGATAAAAGAAAAAAAAAAAAAATAGAAATATAAGCTTAATATAGATGTTATAGAATCCCTAGATAAGAATTATTTTCTTTTAGGGAGTGTCTGGTATGTTGATATTTAAGTGTATATACTTCTTTTGTCTCTAGTAACAACGCATAGCTGCTAGACATCGTACAGGCTCGGGACCTCCATTTACGTCCTGTCCGAGGGACGGCATGGACAAGGATTTTTTACTCCCATTAAAAAATCCTCCAATCCTACCTTTAGTATTGTAAGTTTCTATGCCAACCACTATCCCAGGTGACCCAGTAATATATTTATTTAACATGTCAGAATTTATTTAAAATGTTCTTAGATGAAGGGTTATTTGCATCAATATTCCAGTTTTAATCTAGAATGTATTTTTCCCAAGCAGGATGTAAGAAGAGAAATTAAAAATTCTTCATCTCACCATATTTCTTAATATATAATCTAGATAATTGCACCTTTTATCATGTGCAAAAACTTTAATAACTACATGCTGTTCGAACCGCATGAAGTTTTCCAACGAAACAACGGTAATTATTATCTAATTTCCTTTTCAACAATTTTAATTCGTTTTTTCTAATTAAATAAACGGACAATTTAGTCATCGAGACTTCAACAGAACGTTTGAGAAGGTACTATTATGTAAATTCGGTGATAATTATGTGAAATGAGGGCAAATTGCTTCTGCTTTATTTGCCTTATAAGACGCGCTACACGTATTAAATATTAACCTACCTGGTAGGTACCGCTCTCTGACAGGCTGGAATTAGTGCCGTGGTCTTTCTGGGGCAGGGTTCCAAGCACAAATCACTGTTATTAAAAATAACTTAAAAAAAAGAAAAAAGGAACTCCTAGTTGAGTTGGTACAGCATTTTTACTAATTCTTCTGGACATACTATCTGAAGAGCGTGCATGTAATGAGAACTAAATCAATGTACAAAAATATATGTTGATCCATGTTCATACATATTGACACGTTATTAAGGATGTAAAATTTAGGGTTAAAACAAGTTCAACCATAAGATTGTAACACCTGGACACTAACTACAGCATAAGAAAAAAATATTGAAAGATTTAGAAGAAAAATAGTCCGAAGTATAACCGGAGTAATCTGAAGTCACAGTAACTTAAAGAAACTATTGAATCCATATCTCATGATATAAAGCAAAGAACGTTAAGATTGGCAAGACGAGTTGCTTGAAGCCTTTACAGTACAATGAATACTTCAATAATTTGGGGGAAATTATTATGGGGTTTTGGTTTAATAAATAAATAAAATTAACAAAGACCAGAACTTTGTGCAGAGGACTGGGAAGATGTTGACCATTATTATTGGTGCCCGGAACTTAAAATGTTAGTTCTAACATTTTAAGTTCCGGACACCAGTAAAATCTTCTAAGGTATTTGCGATTATGAGTACATAAAAATTTGTTTGTTTAGCCACATTATGCTGTTATTCCTAATCGGACGATGCCGAAGTCGGAGTCCTAAATTTAGTATAATCAAGTTTAATTAGGATAGGAGTCTTTACGATTTCTTGACATCGTACAGAATCGGGACCCCCACTTTACGTCCATAAGAATGGCATAACCAAGGGTTTTTTACTCCCTTTAAAAAAATCAAAGACCCCCTGCCGGGCCACAAACCCGTGAGCAGTAGTAGTTGGTTAGGCTAACCACTATACCACAACTGACCTCGAATAAAAATTAGTTAAAAATAAATGTTTTCAATAAAAATGATATTACAAAAGCAATTATAAATCATTATAGACTAGCTTTATACACCGCTTTTACCTGGGAAATATTATTTTTTAAATCTATAAAATGAGACTTTTTTCGATTCAAATGGTCGATTTCATAAAAACCTATGTAAAGCCAGATCAAAACTATTTTTATAACTGGGTATAAGAATATACCCAGAGATTGGCTGAAGTTGAGCAATTTTAATATGGACAGGTGTTCACATGATATCAAAACACCACTAAGCGAAATTTGGAGAATTAAGGATATGGATTTCTATAAAGAACAAACAAATAAACAAACAGAATTTCATCTTTATTTATATTAGATTCTTAATAGCAAAGATAATAACATAATGGACTATTAACAAAGAAAAAAAATGTGCGTCCACTCAAAATTCAGATATCTTATTTTATTAGTAGCAGTCTGCGTAATAATTTCCAATTTATACAACCCAGATTAAAGAATCTTACTTGGATGACGCATTAACACTCTCGGCCTTAAAAAATCAGCTACAAAATCTTAATAAGCAGCTTTACTTCGAATGTGGAGCACTTTGGGGATGTAATACATACATAATACATACAACTAATAAGGTTATAAACAATTCACTTCTTCGACCTTCGACTCTCTTCGACCACATTTTTAGCCTCTATGGTATATAAGAAGATTACTATGTTAAAAAAAAATAAAAATGTTTTGAAATAAAAATTGTTAAAAATAGATGATAAAGCGCGATAAAGGAGGTTATAAATTACCAGAATGTACAAAACGTATACCAGATACGTATACTATACCAGGATGTAAAATACGAAAATACAATTAAATTTTGGCATTAAGGATAATTTTTCGTTTAAAAAATCATTTACTGTCACCTTTATATTTATATCAATATCTCGCTTTAGACCGTTCCCAATCGAATAGTGACGATGACAAAAATTATATTTAAATTAATAATAAAAATTAAACATTGTGTTAAATACAACGTAAGATATATAGAGGAAATGAAGACGCGGACAAGCACAGTGCCTTATGAATATGTAGCCAAGAGAAACCTCCTCGTTCGCGTGATCTATCAGGCCGTGGACTATTACGTTAATAGTCGAATTAGCAACTGCTATCTGGCAACTGGCACGTTTACACCTTATATCCCATGTCTTCCCTTTTCGGCTAAATAATTCCGTAGCCCTCCCATCGCCCATATTGTTTAAATATTCAGGCTTCATTAGTACTAAAACCGGGTGTTAATCATCCTAAAAGGGGGTGTTGTTAGGGTAGAGGATTTCAGAGAATAGGTGGTAATTGACCCAAGCGAGAAAATTCGATCTTTCTATTTTCGTTTCAATAAAAAATATAGTATTGTTAGATTATTAATTTAGCTATTCAAAAGCAGGAATTTAATGCTGAACTGTTAAGTTTTATAAGTCGACAAAAAAAATTATTTGACCTATTTATTCATTTATGAAACTGAAATCTTTAAATCTATAAAAATCTCGTATCACGATGTCTTTCCGGGATAAAATCCGAAACTACTCAACCCGATCTTGATGGCTCATTGTAAGTAGTTTTGTCCAACTTAAAAGATAGGATAGTTTTTATCTCGAATAATGGCCTAAATATTTAAATTCTATTATACTACAATTGAGTGTGATCATTTGTAAGTTCTATAAATTTCCAAGAGATAGCGGTGTAAGTTGATTTATTGACCCAACACTTCATTTCCTTTCGATATTTAGGGAAGATAAATCTATTTTTTTCCAGCTTGGACTAGGAAAATCCTTGTTTTTCGCTTGGCAAAACTATGTGTCGCCTTTTCACGTGTAGATAAAACATCGAATCTATTTTTTTTTAAATACAGGTAGGTTAACCAAAATCATTGTGCCCCTATTAGTATAATTCCTGACTCGATATCTTATATCATCATGTATAATAATCTGAATTTAATTAATATGTATTATGGCAAAAGAATTATTTCGTACATTTTTGCTACAATGGAAAAAAAAAAGTTGTGACAGAAAAAATCAGATTTATAGGAAAATGATTATTACTACTAAAAAAAGGACGGTAACATATATTTTTAACTATGCATTATATATGTAAGAATTTTGATTAAGTGTGAATGTTTTGATTAATGAATTTCTGATAATATCGACTAAGTTTGTTACGTCTTGCTACAATTTTATATTTTAATCGAGCAGCTGAAACTTAGAAATCACCCAACTGAAAATTAACTAAAATTGACTTATATACTTTTTCACGATTGTCTGAAAGAAAAAAAATATTCCGACAAACAAAATAATCCACGCCTGCGAAAAATGATAGACCATTGCTTATAAATAAAGGCGTTATGTTGATGGGAAAGAGTTATCAACATTCCCGTGTTAGCATAAAAAGTTATTTAACAACAAAATATTTGTGTACTTTAACACGCTAGGTGCGGCATCGGTCCCCGGGGTTCGATGTCTTACATTTTAACAGCCGATTTTCACATGAAAATGTCCGAAAGTCCGAACACTTCAAATACTCAATTTAGTCGATTTTAATGAGATTGTTGCATTTTAGTGCAGAAAATGTTTCTAACAGCTGAAATTCTGTTGTGTTTTAGAATCGGACTCCGAGGTCCGATTTTCGATAAATATGGCGTAAAAATGGCGTCCTGCGGCCTAAAATCACTTTTTAGTCAAAAGATAACGCTTTCGTCAGAGCATTCCCATCGGACCCCGACGCCCGATATCGTCAGTGGCTCATCAAAGCAGTCGGACCCCTGGGACCGATACCGTTCAATACAGGATACCCCAACATTACGCCGACGCACCGAACGTTTTAAAAAGTAAATATGTGTTGCACAAACTATTTTAAGCAGTTTACAGTGTGACAAAAATATGGTTCTAGATAATCTTAAATTAATTATAAATTATAATACTCTATAACAAACATAAGCATAAGGAAGTACATAATCGTGAAACAATGGTTGAAGTTGCTGAAAGGCGTTTACATATTTATAAAAACGCGTCGATTTCTTATCTAAGTAGGTTGGTAAGTGAGATTTGTGTGTTGCGCTCATCGCACCAGATTTATTTTTTTTTTTTTTAATATCAAAGTTAATTTCAATCATGTCAAAACGTTCTACAACAAGAGTCTAGCTATAGATGATTAAGATTTTTTTTTAGCATAATAACGAGATGGTGAAGTCGAAGTTTTGAAAAATTGTTGTAGAGGTTTGGCAGGAGCAGAGAAGGCTACTAATTGTGTGACAGGAGGCCACCCATGGCTTTGAAATATAGCCAAAGCCACCCGGCCACACACACACAGCCCCTTCTCGGCTTTTTCTTCAACACTTGTGTGTGTGTCTCAGCGGGTTTCCAATGACCGCCAAATTAATCATTACTTTCAACAGGCTTCGGCCACACCGGTAGCTAGCTAGCTCTACCTACTTTTCCAGTTAGTTGAGAGTCCTTTCAGGAGGACGAGAAAGAAGGATAAAAGTGAGAATCAGTTATATACATATTTATATATTTTTCTCCTTAGAGATGAGAAATAGTCAAATGGTATTCTTTATTATAGGTTGATCCATAATCAGGATTTTCAGGTAAAACATTTTTTTTTTTTTCGATCCACCTTGCGGATCTTCATCAGGGCTAAAAGAAAACAAATATATGAATATCTTTCTAGCTTAGACGACAATTAAATTAATACTTTACAAAACTGATGATTACATAAGAGATGGTAAGCATTGTACATGAATATTTAAATAAGTAGCTGGTTAGCAAGATAAAATAAAATCTGATATTTACCTTCTGAGTCCAGAGTAATACAAAGACTGAGGGTAAAATAAGGTGAGAGGTAGTTGGATCGAAACGTTGGCTTTTCAAAATAAAAAATTTACTGAAAATCCTGGCTATAATATATATATATGAACTAAGGAGACTGCATTTAATCATTTAATCTGCAAAATATTTAAAAATTCAGTGGAGGCCCTACATAAACGTGGACTCACTTCTTATATTAAATTTTATCCCTCTAACTTTATTCCAAGTGAGAAAAACATTATAAGCCACTTAGAATTTTGCAAGGTGGATTTAAAGAATTTTTTTGACCGATATTAAATACACCTTCATGGCGATTTGTCTCCTGTTTTATTTCCAGAAAACAAGTGGGTGAAGAGAGAATTATGTTTTTGAAGAGCATAATTTATCAGATTTATGTTTATATTAGAAAGTAGTTAAAAAAGTTCCAGTTAAATGAAACTATTCATCATATAATATATTATTTCTGAAAGCCTTTTTTTTTTGTCGGTACAACATAACTTCCTTAATACTTCATCCAATTTCATGAATGAGGCATCATTTTAAAGCTTTTCTTAACTGCTACTCATTTCGCCTTCGATGCAAGTTATAAGCGCAAAACCGCGGTTTCGGTAATACAGGTTTGGTGGTAGAGGTTTCTAAATAGTGTTAATCCTTTCATGTTTTCAAGTAGAATATTTTCGGCCATATACATTTTTTCGATTAACCTCTTCGTTTGCGATTTGTAAGCGAAAAACTCCAATTCTCAGCGAAAATGGTCGCATGGCTTTTTCGAAGGTGTCGTTTTTTTCAGCTTCTCGAGAAGAAAATTTTTGGTTATATACACTTTTCCGATTATGGCCGTCGTTTGCGAGTTAAATTTTAAATTTTTTTTTATTATTTTTGTTGTTGATAAAGGCCACAAAACATTCATATAATTAAGGGATTTTTTAATATAATTTTGTTTTATTTTAATCATGCACCTAAGGGTAAAATTTGATTTTTAATTTTAATTGGAGACGACAGGAATTGCATGGTGCATATTTCGATTTAGTAGCTGATAAAATAATACACGCTTTAGTAAAATTGCAATCAGATCAGTAGCATGCATGCACATAAAACTACTTTCAACGATCTGCAACTTTTCGTGCTAGGAATTTGTTATGGAGTTTTATCGTTCAGCCTTATTTAATCGAGATTTTATTATAGGAAATATTACACAAATCTCAAGTTCTGAAATTATGAATTCGTCTTTGTTTATTCATTCAAGGTCACTTTATGCGACTATGGTTAATCGGAAGAAGCTACAGTGGATTCCTAAATTTTCCATTTCTAAGTATAATCAGGATAGGGATCATTAACGAGTATCTGAGATTGCACATGCTCGGGAGCTCCATTTTACGTCCCATCCGAAGGACGGTTCGATATGCCTTTTACTATCTTTAAAAATTTGTATGACTACTTGGCGGGACACGAATCTGCGAACCACAGGTGGCCCGAATCATAATCATTAAATTGATGCTTTAGCACAATATGACTTTAACTCGAGGAATCAACAGTATCTGCCTATTTGAATTAGAGCTGATATTCCGCTGTGCCCAATGTTTCTGTAAGCCCTCCATTCGTTCTATTTCCTATCTTCTCTTTTAAAGGAATAATCCGGGGTCACCTGTGGTGTAGTGGGTTAGCATGGCAACCTACAATACTGAAGGTCGCAGGTTCGCGCCCAGCGGTGGCCCTAGGATTTTTAAATGGGAATAAAAAATCCTTAGCCTTGCCTCCCTCGGATTGGACGTAAAATGGAGGTCCCGAGCCTGTACGATTCAGTTCGTTAAAGATCCCTAGTCCGATTAGCCTTAGTGGCATAAAGTGACGTTAAACAAACAAAGTAATAATCCAGTTTCTTAATATGATTATCTCAAAAATGAGAGTTTTAGAAAGTTTATACTCGTATCTCTTATTGTGAAAATGAACTTGGGAATTTGATTCGTGATCAGGTCAAACTTAATACCGTTGGAGCCTACTTGACTCTTGCGCTATTCAAATTATAGATCCAATGAAAGCGGAAGTAGGTGACTTTTACACGTTATACCTCCCGCTGCGAGGCCATTTCCGGCCCTGCTCGGACAACACGGAAGTCGATATTTCAAACGAGGGGACCGAATAACCCCTCCGCCCCCCTCCCAATATTCCCCACTAACTCAACTTTATTCTTCAGCTCAGGTAAACATCTCTCGTCACGTGCCAGGCTGAATAAATAGACTTTCAACGTCGGTCTTCAAACCAGGTCACGTAATAGCCGTGTACCATAATTAATATAATTAATCAAAGGAATAAAATAATGAAACAAAATTAATAACATGTATATTTAACTTATCAGTATGTGTGCATAATCATGTTACATATGTGTGCTATGTCATGTTATAAAGATCATGTCGGATATCAATCGGCGCACAGTGGAGTATTTACCATCAAATCGTGGCCAAAAGTCCGAAAAATATAATGTACTTCAGAACATCACAATACGTATTTCCTGTTAGCTCAGGAATGTTTGCATCGAGATATATTCATTTCGTTCATTGTTATCCACTTCCTGTCCGAAGGAACAAATCTGAATCCAGAGTTAAAGACGCTGCATGTACACAGTTGCTTTTTCCCGAGTTGTAAGATGCTTCCTGTGGAATCCATTTAATAAGTAAACTAAAAATCTTCTACAGTTTCGAAAGGTATCTATTTCTCGGTGATAACTAGTTTTTAGCAAGTTCTTATGTCATAACTGTTAACTTAAAGTTCTTTTGATTGCGATGTTTAAACGGAAAAAAGTAGACTTGTTTAAAAGAACAAAATAGATTATGTTGTATTGTCGGGCTGTGTCGGTCAGATATTTTTGCATTAATGTAAAGTTGAATCCTTCTACTTGCCATAACGCAAAAAAAATACTCACCCCAACCATCCCTCCTTTTTTAAAATAAATTTATGAAAATATCTCTTAAAGTGAATTCTTTTAATATTTTTTGATAATTTTTTATTCTCAGACTATGTCAGGCAGATATTTTTGCGTGAATGTAAAGTTGAATCCTTCTACTTGGCATACTGCAAATAAAAAACTAACCTCAACTCACCCCCTTTTTTTAATAAATGTATGAAAATACCTCTTGTAGTGATTTTTTTTTTTATATGTTTTGTTTCATTTATATAAGTGGTCACATCACATTATGTACATGTAGGTTTTCACAATTAAATTTAATACGCAAATAATGTATTTAGTATTTGCAAAAGCTAGATATGAAATTGCAATAAAACTTTCAAATGTCTTATTTATTAAACATTTTCCCAACGTTTTTCTAATTACCTTATTTTTCCCCAAATTTTTGTCAAAACTTGAAATCTCTCTATATATATATATAAGAGGCTTTGTCCTGACTGACAGAATCAACGCAGAGCAAAAACTACTAATGATAGAAACTTGAAGTTCGGAATTTAGGTTTTAAACGCGATGTAGGTAACCACTAAGAAAGGAATTTCAAAAATGTAACCCCTAAGGGGTTTAAATGACGAAATTGCCGTTTAATTCTAACAGACCTATTTTTGCAATTCGAGAAAAAATATCTAATTTGGACTCATTTTAAAGATCTTGAACGGGGCGTCGAAAACCATGTTTTAAAGACGAAAAATGAAGCGTTCACCACGAGTAAGGCGGTTTTAGTGAACACTCTCCATTGCGCGTCTCCCTCTCTTCTACCGAGCCGGCAGCTTCGCCCTCCAACATTCCACCTACCGGAAGCTCCGATCCCTCTCCCCCTTCGCTCACTTTGATTTTTTACATTGATTTTGTTAACATATTATATTAAATCAATACCAAGATAATGATAACAGAATTGATTTTAAAGGCTCGCGAGCAAAGCAGCGACGGGGAATGCTAGTGTTTTATATTTTATTCATTTTATATATTTTTAGATTGTTAATAGAAAGTTTTAAGTATTCCATAATTACAAAAAAAAATAGGTAAATAGTTTTGGCCAGGATTTCATGGCTAATACTCCACTGTGTGGCGGTGTCTTATTACACAAGTACGCGATGACTAAAAAAATAAATAAATCAAAATTATGAAATTAAAACGATTTTAAAGTGTGTGAGAAGACGAAGCCTGTAACCCGATGACGTGTACATTTCAGCTGTAGTTGTTCTACTCCCAACTCACGCAGGCGATAAGTCAGCCCTGTTTCCCTCTTCCCTTCCTAACCTTGCACTGTTTTATCCTCTCCATTTAAGGTAACCCATCGCCTCTACCGGCTCCCATTTACGTCTCGTCTTCTTGATGGTTTATTTTCGAAAAATATTTCCTCGGCGGCCTCCTCAGGGCACCTAAGAAGGAGTATTCCGTCGTCGTCGGGGGGCTTCAAGTCCTTAACTGGAAATCCGGTTTCGAAGGAGAATGTAATGGCGAAGTCAATGCCGGGAATTGTTTGAAAGTACAGTATAACTTCGATAATCCCTCAAGATTAAAAAACTAAATATTTTTTTTTTTACTTTTCTTAATACAGTTTATTAAATAAAAGTGAAAAAAGTAGAAAAATAACATGCTCTATAGATGATTAGATAAAATGAATTTGAAAATTCGGAATCATTGGGCAACTGGAAATGAAGGTACTTGATTGAGAATAGGGGATTCTGAATCTGAATAATTCCGAAACACAAATTTTGTACTTGAAGACATATGAAGTAAGAAATTACAACAAAGAAGTGTATGTTAATGTATGTTATTAGCAGCGTAATAATGACATGTATATAGAATGCTGAGATGTGTATTTATACAAGCACTGTGTCCTGTAGTAAACGTCCTAATGGTAGACCGAGAAGTAGGTGGGTGTATTGCATATTAAACAGCATATTAAATTTAAAAAGAAATAATTAGAAAACATTAATTGTTTGGAAAGGTTAGCAGCCTGTTATATTACATATGTTTTTTTGTTTTTTTTTGTGAAGATGATTCTTCCAGATTATTATGAATTATTTTTTACATACTAATAATAAATTAAATAAAAATATTTTATTTGTACTCACACGTAGACCTACCATAGAGTTGCTAAACGTGGCATACCGTAGTAGTCATACTTACCTACGTGTTAAGTAAGTTTTATATTTCTTAGTATTTTAACTTAGACTAGATGTGATACTATAGCGACCAATTATCGTGATATTTAACTTTCCCTTAATATTTTTAATACTTTTTCCATACTCCAAAATTGTTAAATAAATATCTATTTTTGTATTTATTTTAATATAAGCTTTATTTTATATTGCTTAGCTACATTATTGTATCTAAGCAAAAACCTAATAAGCAACTCTAGGTCTAGGTGTGAGTACAAATAAAATATTTTTATTTAATTTATTATTAGTATGAAAAAAATAATTCATAATAATCTAGAAGAATCATCTTCACAAAAAAAAAAAAAAAAAAGCTGTAATATAACAGGCAGCTAAACTTTCCAAACAATTAATGTTTTCTAATTATTTCTTTTTAAATTTAATATGCGGTTCAAGATGCTATACACTCATCTACTTCTCGGGCTACCACTAGGACATTTAGTACATGCCACAGTGCTTCTATAAATACACATCTTAGCATTACGTACATATCATTATTACGCTCACAGTAAACTGTAAGGTAAAGCTTCACCTATTTTACTTCCAGGCGTGGCATATTTTGGGAAGTTATGGGGCCGCAATAATACTGAACTCCCATCGCTTATAATCCCTTTCAGTTAAAAATTGTCAGATATTGATTTAAATTAGATCCTATGATTTCGACTCGCTTGTAGTAAATCCATAAAGGGGTCCTTTTCAGTTGATATCGCCTCACTAGACGCCAATACATTAGCGTTAAATCTTGTCGTATTTTTTTTTAAAATATTCTCTACACGGTATATCTGACCCAAATTTACAGTTATTTTCGACAATGCTATAAAACTAGATAACGTGAGATAAAGTTTAATTTTTGTGCCATTTTACAGTCCCATTAAGGCACTATTATACCAAAGCCCACGTGCGAATAATATCCCTAACGACAGTAAAGAGACATAATTTTCTGTCAGATAGCGTTGAGATAAAACAAATAGAGGTCTGTGGTGGTGGGGGGAAGAGTGAGACAGGAAGGAGTGGTGGGGGAAGGAGGGGAGGGGAGTGTCAACAGCTCCCACCTTCCGGTCCGGAGCAAAATGGCCGCTCCGCCTCCCGAGTGGGGGCATCTGTCTCCATCTTGTGTCTTATTTAGTTCCCTCTGGCGCCCCCTTCCCTACTCGCCCCCCCCCCCCCTTTAGAAATCAAACATCTGGGGCAGGCTAAAGGTCTCTGCAAATACAGAGCAGGCTTTATTCATTCAAGGAATAGCATTTTCTTACTTCGATCAATTCTTAACTTTAAGCTTCTTTTTTTTTTTTTCTGCTAGATTCTATATAAATGCTCACATTAAACCTTTAATAATATTTACTATAATTATTCTAAACGAGGTACGTCTATACGAGATAAAAATGAGCATTAACTCAAATGATCCAAATTTAGAAACAAGACCATTAATTAACCCTAGTTTACCCCTCTCGACTGCCTTAGCATTAAAAGCCTAAAATTTATATTCTAAATATAATTAAGTATAAGGCAAAATATATAATATTCATAGGTTATTATATTGCTATATACAAGATTAGTGTGTTATATCCGAACTAAAAGATTACAAAAATGAATGTTTTCATAATCATGATAAGTTATTTTGTTTAATTTTACTACAATGGAAAAATTATTTACTGAAATGGTTGTATATAATATTTGCATAATTCGATTGACACTGCAAACCATTGAAGCGTAGAAATGCAGCAGAGTATAAGTGCCTTAGAATTTTTTCCAGAAATGACATAACTTATAACCACTAGGGTGAACTACGTTCGATGCTTACACCACAAGCCATCTTTTAAAAATTTGGCAAAAAAAAAACTTCTTTATTTTTTTGGCACTTAAATTGGTAATTAAATTTTTCTTTACAAGAAGGAATTTATTTTCGTATATTATTCAACAGAAAAAAAAAAAAAAAATGAAAATCGACTAAGATCTTACGCTTAAAGACAGTAGAAATTTCAAAAATTCTTTCTTTATTGATATTTTGAATTTTTGAATGTATTTAAGTTTAAGACTATGATCTCTCCCAAACTTTTTTGTACCAAACCCCTCCTGTTATAATTAAATTTATGGAACTATTATAAAAACCATATTAAATTAAAAACATTTAATTAAAAAACATTGTAATTATTTACTAAACATCATGATCAGTTGTAATAATCAGCGACATAAATTTATGTTTTAGAACATTGTGAATAACAATTTTTTATGAAGGATTTTTTATGTTCATTGATCTCATCCCCCCTATGAATTGTCATTATACTTTAAAGGTAACTTAAACTGTTATAATTTCTAAACTTAACTAAATTCCAGTAGCCTGATAAAATTTGAAATGTTGCCTATTATTGGTTTTGAACGAGATTTCAATACTTGAAATATTACATATAAAAATATAATCTATTCTTTAAATAAAATTGCTTATTTAAGCAATGGACATACTCAAAAAATATGTTAAAGTAACAGTCAACGTAATATGAATTATTTTGTTAAAAAAATATCACACACATTAAGACAATGCTACAATTAGTCTTTCTGTACCTTTTACTTAAATTAAACCGCTAGAAATACAATAAATTATTTTAGAGTTTTTTCTACCAGTGTTATAGACCTATTCATTTTATGTTTTTCTGAATTTAAGTATAATAAGTATTTTATTATATTTTAGTTATAAGTATTTATTTATTTTCACGCATTATATAATAATATATTATATAGATTATTATTTATTATAACGCAGGGCCTGTAATAGCGACCAAGAAAAAACACATAAACGTGAGCTGCCTGGTCTATGTAGACGGTATTAATATATTCGCATGGTCTAAAAGGCCTTATTTTAGATTGTCAAAATATTTCGCCCTTGTGAAAACTCGGTGAGTTAAACTCATCGCATACGATTTATAACAGATTGGGATGAAAAATAACTGGTCAGCTGCAAGCTGTCACTAGCAACTTTAAACCTTAAACAAGGCCCTAAATCCAACGAGCTGTCTTCATAAATATTTCCTTCTCTAATATAACAACATTAAAATAATAGCATGATATAATAACGTCCTCCCTTATAGTACATGTTAACTTTGAGAAATGGTTGCTACAGTCGTGTTCGAAATAAAGTGGTCTTAAAATGCAATAGTTTCCAGTAAATCATAACTATGACAATTGGAGCTAACGTGAACTTTATGCGACTGTACATAAAAAAGGAAAAGAAAATCAGTTTTCAGCGGATGTCAGAATTTGTACGTGCCAACTGGCAACTGCCTTCTTCCTTTAATTTATTCGGTTATTAGCGTCCGGATCCTGCCAAAAGTATCAGTGATTTTTTTTGTTCAAGAGGATTTTTAAATAGGCCTCAACAGCTGAGTAAATAAAAATGAAAAATACACTATTAGGGTGGTAGTACTTTAGATATAACGTGTGTGACTGCAGTCTATACAAATACAATCCAGTCACCTCTTATTTATATGATTTTTTTTCTTATACTTTAAAAAACTGAAGAGACTTTTTGCATTGTTTTTTACAAGAATTTCTTTTGATTCGGTTTAACGCCTATACCCTAAATGTTGGCGTCCAACAATATTTTCAATTGTGCAGAAGTATTATTTAGAGTTCGGGTATTGAAATAATATAGATACTTTTCCTCCATTATCTTTTAGTGTACCCTTTAACCCTAGCATGGCCAGGGGGGAGGGGTTATTCCTGGACCCCTCAAGATATTTAAATGCCGATATTTCCCAAAATATGGTCTTTAAAAATTTGAAAAAAAATGTATTTGTTAGAAAAATACAGCAGATTATGACACTGGGGAAAAAATTAATTATACATATTTTTTTTTATCCCTTATTTAATAAATTTCGAGGGTCGAGCAGACAGAGGGTGAACGGAATACCCCCGTTGGCCAAGTCCGGGGGAAACTGAGAAGCTTACAATGAGCCAGCCAACGTGGAACAAAAATAATTTTAAAAGCCGATTTTTTTTTTTTTTTTTTTTTTTTTTTTTTTTTTTTTTTTTTTTTTTTTTTTTTTTTTTTTTGAGCTTTCTGACTCACTTATGAAGCCCTGTATTAAGAAAGGAGCCAGAATCTCAGCGGACTTCAGAGACACACAGTTAACGCTATGTAACAAACTTTGGGTATGCAACTGGGGAAGAAACGATGCTACATTTGTGTAAAAGAAGTCAACTCAAAACGACAGAAGTACAACAATGTATCAAAAAGTAAGCGAACTTGCGTCCTGTGGACTTTGTAAAAAGAACTTTTGCAATCAACATTCGGAAAAAAAAAATTGTGCAACATTTTAGAAATATTTTTTATTTTTTTTGTATGTAAGTATATATAGAAAATAAAATTACTTTATAGCCTCTTATCTTCTGTCATTTCACCCGTTTTAAAGATAAGCAAACAGATAGACTTTTTTTTTTTTTTAATTTTGAACTTAAAATAAAAAATAATCATATTAAAAACAATTTTAAGAATGTAAATGAAATAAAGACATCCATCAAACAAACAATGACATTTTGTAAGGAAGGTTGAGTAAAACATGTCTATCAATAGGTCATAAAAATGTGCGCCCCCCCCCCCCCCCGAGTCCCCCCCTCTTGGCCAAATTAAGATGGCTAAAAACCTTGGCTCGTTTTCTAACTAACAATTAATATAATCATGATCGTAAATTCTGAGATGACTAAAATATTTTATGCTCCGAGCTAAAGGTGTGTTGACTTTTACAATTGGTCGCTCCAGCTGTTTTATTGCACGACTAACAACGGCTGAATAGATTAATTACGACTTATCCTCGGGATCTTCCTGCAATAAACCTGAGCAATATAAAAAATATTAAGATGCACTTCGAAGAAGGAAAAGTTCAAAGCCCTTCACGCTCGGGATATCAGCTGTTAAGTTGTAGGAAACAGGTGTACAATGGGTGAAGATGATTATGAAGCATCGTAAAGTATGATGACATCTTGAAGTAGGATATATAGCTTTCTTTAGTCACTGAATACATAAAAAAAAAAAAAACAGAAAAATAAAGTATTTATTTCACCATTCGCACTCGGCACCGTTTCGGACGTTACCTACCGGCAACTCGACGCAACTTATTCACGAAAACGTACAACTCTGAAAACGTAATATTATACAGTAAAATTTTAGAACCAAATAAGGAATTGCAATGAAATTTAGTTTACTTGTATTGGTGAAGCTTCAAGAACCCAAAGTTAAATTATTTTAACCAAAAAAAAAATTTTTTTTTTAATTATATATATTTTTATAATTTTATATTAATTGTAAAACTATTTTTTTCAAATTTTATTATTATCATTATTATATATAAAAGCATAAAAAATCTAATTGGAGAAGTAAAAACAGTAAAAAAAATTACAAGATGGGGCCCTTTTAGTTGAAGTTTTCTCAGATATCCAATCAGAAAAGCTATTAAAATGTGAAAATCTACTTAATAACTTTCCGGTTAAAGTAGAAGCACATGGGAAACTAAATCAAAGTTAAAGGGATTATTTTGTGCCCCGAACTAAATTATTGCACAATAATGCAATTATAAAATTATATGCAGGAAATAAAAGATGAATTAAATCCTCAAAATATAGCCGAAGTTAAAAGATTAACGTACTATAAAAATAATGAAAAACACCGCGAGACGCGATCGTCATTTAACACCAAAAGCGAAATATCCTATATATAGTTTTTACGATTTGTTTATGTCCTTATATGTTAAAAACTGACAAGTATTTGCATTGTCTCCGTAGCGGAGACTTCGAGAGCAAATGGTTAACTATGTAATAAATTCTGACTTTGGTAATATTTAACTTCTTTAACATTACAGTAAACCTAAATCAACAAATATTTACATATATAAAATTCTAGTGTCCCGATGTTTGTCAGAGGTAAACTCAAAAACTACTCAACCAATTTAGGTGAAATTTGGCTCATTGTGTATAGTTTTGTCCTTCAAGATGTTCAACTTCAAAGATAGGATAGTTTATATCACAATTATTGGCCTCAATATTGCTTTTATTGCAAATTAAATGCTTATTACCCTATGATGTGTGATTATTTATAAGTTCTATAAATTTCCAACAGATAGCTGTGTATATATTATGGTGGGAAGCATCCAGTTGCCAAACTATTTTTGCAGCTTGGACTAGAAAAATCCGTGTTTTTCCCATAAAATCCCAAGGCAATTATGAGTCGCCTTTTCACGTGTGGAGAAAACATAGAATCTATTTGTTTTAGCAAACGAAAGGTTAACCAAAATCATAGTGCACCTATTAGCATTACAATAATTAAACCTTGTGAATTCTAATAATTAAGAAAAATGTAAATTATTATTATAAAAGTTATAAATTATCTCAATCATAAAATTAAATTTTTTATTTTGATAAGTAGTACTGTAAGAAAATTATTTTTTTTCACATGGTTTGAGAACTTTTCATAACCTGTTTCAGGTAAACCATGTGTTATATTCTGAAAATAATTAATGTGTATTATGGCAAAAGATTAATTCGGTAAATTTTCGTTGTCTATTGTGATTGTACTAAGCCTTATTCCAATTATATTATTTATATTCCCTTTTCTATTTTACAATAAAATTCTTCTAAATACTTTACCAAACAATTTTAAATTTGGCGTAAAGTTCTATTTCACATCACGTAGGTTTTTATACTAGCTGAAACGTTTTTATCGTTATCGGTGAGTCTTGATTGGAGTGTATTAAGAAGAATAAGATATAATTAATTCAATTATAGCTACAAAGCCACAAAAACGCGTGGCCGGGTGTTCTCGTAAGACTTATGATACATCCAGTGAGGTTACATCTTGCAATAGAGTGATATATTAGATTGAAGTCAAAGGTGTGAACTTCGCACTTCATAAAACTTAAAATTGACTGATGCACTTAAACATATTTATTATTAACATATGGATAATAATTTATGTATTGAATTTAAATCGCAAATAATAATTAATAATCACAAGATGAGATATAGAGGTCGTTAACTTCGTCCAATTTTCCCTGCGAATTGCCCAGAGGGCGAGAAAATCGCTTAACTTTCTACTTACGTAGCTTGTTAGCAAATCCATCAGGGGATTATTTGGCGCAATTACAATTAGATAGGGAACTAATTTGTATGTAAATGGGAAGGTTATTTCATGAGCGGGGCTATTAGCGCCGGTTAAACTAACAACGAAAAGATGATTCCCTTCTTTGTCTAACGAGCTCAGAAATTAGAGGAAGTGTCTACTTTCAGCTAATATCAAAGCTCGCCGATCCGTAATCGCTTCCAACAATGTTAATCTATATTATAATATGATATCTATATTTTTAGTATATCATTTATTTCTATTATATAAAAAAGTTGTAAGTTTGCAGTAGTATTTTATTAATTTATTTCGGCATTTTGTGGGGAAAAAAAAGGACAAATCAAAATGGCGAGATGAAAACTCGAAATTTATGTAAAAAAAAAAAATAATGTGATTGAAGTATTGTAAAAAAATATAGAATAAACGAAAATTCGTGTTGTGGTCTTAGCGATCGTTAAAGAGGGTATTGAAATGGATTTATTTCGATTATTCATATATAAAAATAAAATTCAAAGTAATATGACATACCGAATGTGCTTGTTTTGTAAATACGTTAATATGCTTGATCAAAGTCACTTAATGCCACTAAGGCTAATCGGACGATGCTACAGTGGGAGACCTAAATTTTGCCTATCCAGGTATAATTAGGATAGGGATCTTTACAGAGTACCTGACAAGCACAGGCTTGTGGTCTCCATTTTACGTCCTATCCGAGGGACGGCATAGCCAAAGAGTTTTTACCCATTTAGAAAATCCTAGTGCCACCGAGGAATGCGAACGTCCGACTTTCAGTATAGTAGGCTGCTATGCTTGTCACTACACCAGAGATATGCATGCTTAAGCATTTTTTGTTTCATATTCATTCATATAGTATCTAACTTAGAATAAGTTCTGTTTGTTTGTGTTATTTATTTGTATGCTTTGTGCTGAGGCCAAGATTATTATATGGATTTTTTTTTTTCAGAAAACAATTAAATAATAATGATAAAAAAAAAAAAATATATATATATCGTCTTATATAAAAGATGTATATCAATTTTCTTCTGTACTATATTTATTCTTGAATAAGTAATAGAACTAGATCATACAAATAGTTTTCCTTATTTATTTTTTTTTTTTTTTATGATAACAAAATATTAATCTTATTTTTGTATCAATAAAAACAAAACTTTGTGTTGAGTGAATTGCAGTAGCCCTATTAGAGATAAGACAAGTTGGTCAAACAAGACGATATGAGATGGGACCCTCTGATATTGGCTAACATATTAGCCCCTGGTA
This sequence comes from Aelia acuminata, assembly GCA_911387785.2. Lineage (NCBI taxonomy): Eukaryota > Metazoa > Arthropoda > Insecta > Hemiptera > Pentatomidae > Aelia > Aelia acuminata. The sequence goes on along the minus strand of OU426978.1, from coordinate 213,689,715 downwards.
ATATTCTACCCCGGGGGTCTCTGAACTTACGCACACTAATATCTTCTGACACGCGTCAATGCAATGCGGACTGTTTGCTTATTTAATTTGTATGACCTTTTTCTTTATTTGATTTTTATTTTAGTACATATTACGATTACATTATTTTTGAACATCAAAATTTTATGTTTCAAAAAAATTTAAGATCTTTAAGTTAACATTTTCAACAACAATGTAATCCTTATACAAAAATAAAAATCAAATAAAAAGAACTATGACAATAAAATAATCAAACGGTAAGCATTGCCTTGACGCTTGTCGGAAGATTTTTAGTGTGCGTAAGTTCAGAGACCCCCCCGGGGTAGAATATTATCGGTGGCTAATAATTTTGGTCAATATCAGAGGGTCCCATCTCATATCGTCTTGTTTGGGCAACTGGTCTTATCTCTTATAGGGCTACTTAAATTCACTCAACACGGTTAATCACAATATTTTTTTTTTTTTTTTATTGATACAAAAATATGGTTTTATATTTTTTAAACATAAATGGAATAATGAAAAAAAAAGTAATAAAGAAAACTATTTTTTGTATGTAGTGCCGTTATTTGTTGAAGATGAAAAACATTACTGAAGAAAATAATCATATTAATGTTATTTTTAAATAATTATTATTTTTTTTTTTTTAGGGAAAATCCGCCGCACAAATAATTTCATGTACTTATAGCAACAAACCAGGACCCTCCTGAAACATAACATTTTGATATTAAACAATAACGCAATCGTAATATGTAAAGCCATAACAATAAAATAATAAAACGGTCCGCATTGCATTGACGCGTGTCAGAAGACATTAGTGTGCGTAAGTTCAGAGACCCCCAGGGTAGAATATTACCTGAGGCTAATAATGTTGGTCAGTATCAGAGGGTCCCAATAAATAATACCAAAAATAGAACTTATTCTAAGGTAAATACTTTTAACAACAATATGAATACTAAGTCACAGATATTCTATAATGTTTATACTGCTATTATGTTAATCTATAATGGATATGCATACACGGTTAACTGATATGTACTATCTAAATAGGAAGATTCGATTTGTCATATAACGTTGCAAAAGTGTATATTTATAAATAAAATACATCAATTAGCACCAAATACCTCGTTTTAAAGAAGGTTACCACAAGATGTATATTTTGGTGTCTTTGTTGTTGTTTTCTTTTGTTTCTTTTTTTTTTTTTTGCTTTATCGACTTCAAATTACATCTTCTTTCTTTGAGAAAAATTTAAGATTTTTAAATACAATATTTTTAACTATGGTGGGCCAGGATGGCCGAGTGGACAAAGGCGCTTGCAATACATAATCAAAGTTAAGCAGCGTCGAGCGTGTTTAGTACTTGGATGGGTGATCGCTCCATTCGGGTGACCACCCGCCAATAAACGCCACGCAGTTCAAGCATATTCACCACCCCTGGGTATGTGAAGCCCGTCAGCTATTGAAGGCGACTCACACCGACCGGGCGTAGGAGTGATGTACCTTCGCAGTGTATCCTATCGAGAATCGTGGTGTGGTTTTCCAAGATATCAGTAACCGTCCGGAGGTTTTGTACAAGGACGGAATACTTCAGGGAAAGAAATATAGGTCCTCGGGGCCTGCTGACTCTGGGCTGTCACAATCCTTGGACCTTGACCACTTTGTCTATTCAAGTTCTAACTTCACCCATTTTAAAGAACCTTAAATTTTATACATATTTTTTTCAAGGATGACAATTTAAATCAAATTGGTTTCAATTTTAATAAAAAGGTTACAGTTGACTTGAAAAAGGTTGCAGTTGACTCGGAAAAGGTCAAATAGAATTGGAGAGCTATTATGTTACTCAGAATCAAGTGGATCAAAACTATAGCATTAAAAAAAATAAGAATACTCCTCTTTTGGTAACAGCAATTACTAATAAAATAGAAAATTAAGTTTTTTTTTCGTTTTTTTAGCAATGAAATTTTCTTCTATTAAATAAAAAAATATATGTTCAATGAGTTTCGTGTTGGACCACCCCATTGGTACGCAACTGTTTGTGTGTGTGTATATTCCTTCTTTCATAAAGCCGAACCGTTCATTCATCAAGATAACACGCGGAGTAAAATAAATACACCCCTCTTCCATCATTAAAATTTCACGCTAACATCTTTCCTTGAGTTAATAAAAAATGACAAAACGCCGAGAGCTGAGAAAACTTAAAAAAAAAAAAGTGGCTTAAAGTATGAAAGAGATCTGAGATAAGATTTGATTTGTCGTCGAGCGGGCGAGATTATGAGAGCCTAAGAAGAAGTGTCGAGTTTCCGTTCCGAGAGTCTCTTCGTAAATCGGGGACACAATCTCGGGACTTGAGACACCTGTCCCCACAAACGGGACCGTCCCTTGAAATATATATAAATAAAAAAAATATCTCGACTACCGCATCGAAGAGAATAATTAGTGAATAAAATACGGCCATAATGTAAATACCTTCGGTCGTAGGACGTACGTTTTATAAATTAATAGATTTTCCAGAGAAATGCCTCAACTGCATTATTGGCAAAAAAAAAAAAAAAAAAAAAAAAAAAAGAATGGTTTTACTTCCACTTACCAATATATGATATACCTATATAGTAAGTGGAAGTATTGCGATCGTAATGGTCTGTGTTTGTGTGTGTGTGTGTATGTGTGTGAACAGACTAGCTCAATAATTATAAACCGTGCGAACCTGAAATTGGGTATTTAGTGTATGTATATGCCCGCGATGTGACAGCAAAAATTTCATCAAAATTGCTCAAAGGGAGGGGGTACTTTATTTTATAACTTTTTACGGTTTTTTTTTTTTCACATGTCATTAACCACCAAAACAGTTTTTTTGGGTTAGTGTCTTACTTAAAATAGCTGAGCAGTATTCGGTATGAGCTGTTCGTAGGTGAAGTTTGCACAGTATAAAAGCACCCTAACGTTTAGTTGCATTTACTCGATATGTATTTTGAAATGAAAAAATATAGGGGAGAGCGGGGTTGGTTGGCATAGTGGGTAGGTTGGCCATCGGCTTATAGTTTCCTTCACACCTGTTGTGAAGGCCCCACCATTGTACCATGTGACCCGCTCGACCTCGGGAGTCTTGTCCTCAGTTTTTAATCCGATGCTAACAGTGTAGATAAGAGTGTACTTCATTGATTGATTTTTCAACATGTAAGAAAGTTTTTATATTTTCAGTAAAGTTGGTTTAAAGGCATGGAAAAACATTGGACTCCGATTCTGTTCAAATAGCCCCAAACTCCTTTGAAAAACCTAACCTTTCATATGATCTTTCCTGTGGGGTTAGTTGGCTCTCTTCAACTTCTTTTTTTGGCGCAGTAGCTATTCACAAAAGCATGGTAAACATAATCAAAGGTGAAACTACCACTTGTCTTTAGTTCCAGCGAGGAAGATGAGAGCAATTTTTCTTATGCAAAAAGTGACGACAGTCTAAACTTCTATCTTCTTGTATTGTCATTCTATTTTCCCTTAAAAGCTGTTAAAAACCGATTCAAAATTATTACATCATTATAGTGCAGCTATAATTCTTCAATTTTCTATGATCTTAGTATTAAATATTATGATGTGAAAAAAATACTTGAAGCACTCTGATACTTGGAGTTTACAGTGGTATCAGCCCCATTGGGATTATATTAACAGGAACGACTCAACAATCAAAAAAGTGAAAACTGTTGCCAACCAACCCCGCTCTCCCCTACACATTTCTTAAATATAACTTCTACGATAATCATTTTTTTTTTTTTTAACTCGATTATTCAGGTACTGATGGCAGTTCGAATTAAAAAAAAAAAAATGGAACGATTGACGGAAAGTAGCCAGTAGAAGGCGTTTTGTGGAATTATCATCTTTTTTTTTTTTTAATTTATGTTTCCTGAGGAGTGGAGAAGAGGTAATTTGTCCGTAGGATGAAGGCGGATATAAATTTTGCCCCTCCTCCCTCCCCCACCCCCCCCAGAACATAAAGTAACACCTAGTTTCTGACCCGCGTGTGACGTTTTAATACTCGGAGGCCACACGGCGCAGCTTATACCTGTGTGGTCCGGGCACCTCATCTCTTCCCCAGCTGGCCCCTCGCCTCAATGGGGACTAGGGGATTTACATAATCCGGTAAATTATCTCGGAGCTGTTGAATAATACATGGGGGAACCTGGCTGGGGGTGTCCCCAATCTCAATAGTTAGCGTTATGAGTTACGGGCTTCGGAGCAGTTTCTTCTGGTAGTCGGATCTCGGTTTGGAACCGAACACGATTCGGCTACTGATCTTTCTTAGCTCTGTTAAATTATTTTTGTGTTTTATTTTCAACTCCTTAATTTCTTACATTAAATGAAGGATATTCATTCAATAGAATAGGCATCCTAATACCGATAAAGATAGAAATAATTTTATTAAAGCATTAAATACATAGAAGAAAAATGTAAAACAAACAAAACTCAAGTTGGTAACAACGTTACAAAACAGAGACTACTAGTTAGAGGGGGTATCGGGGATTTGGTCCGTGATAAAAAAGAAAAAAGGTTACTTTTTTTGAAACGTCGTAAATACACTGGAAGGAGTTAGAACTGCAAAAAAATTTTTTTTGGCTTAAAATATTCATCAAAATCATATTTAGCCAGGAATCTAGGAATTTTCATTTGGCTTAGGTTACTTGTTGTATTAAATTCGTATTTTTGTTTTTCTAATAAATTTTCTTAGTTGGTGATAACGATGATATCGATTTTCCTCCTTTTATATGTTCTGGGGTACTGAGAGTGGAATATATATATATATATATATCTATATATCTAAGAGGCTTTGTCCTGACTGACAGAATCGACGCAGAGCAAAAACTACTAATGATAGAAACTTGAAGTTCGGAATTTAGATTTTAAACGCGATGTAGGTAACCATGTTACAGTTAAATTTTCGTTAAGCATTTAAATTTAATTTAAAGATTTCGTCATGGCAACAAAACCAAAACAAAAATTATTTCTTTTTTTTTTATAAGTCAGAGCAGCTGGTGTCTCAATAAAATAATGGTATATATTTAATATGAATAATAGAAATACTTGTTTTTCTATGTTCATGTAATATAATTAATTGTAAATAATTAATGATAGAGAATATTTAATTTGTATTTGAAATAAAAATATTTGATTTGGAAAATCGACAATCGAAACGAGAGTTATAGTGTGCGACAGAGTGGTGGCCGGCAGAGGAAAGACAAGTGAGTTTAGCCAGTGTCGTGAGCACATGGTGTGTTTTGGTTAAAAGAAATTTCCACGGTTTTACCGGATAATTTGAATGGACCTTCGCTTCTGATTCACCCAAAACGCGAGTGCAGACGGTGGATTACCGGAAGGAGCTAGGAATGCGAGTCCATCGGTAGATTTGAGGAAAAGAAGGCAATAGCGGCGGAGGAGAGGAGAGGCTTGGAAGTCCTGCTGCTAGAATTGGGAAGTACAGACTCCTGTTTTTATTTGTTTCTAATTGAATTAATTAGTAAAAGGAGGAGATGACATTTCTTTTGGTTTCTGTTTTTTTTGTATGCATGTATTAAATACTTTAATTTCTTTATGTATGTTAATTTTAGAAAGTTAAGGGGTTAATTTTATTTGATTTAGTTTGTAGTTTGATTTCGTTTGTATCTCTTTATTTTTTTTTAATTATTAATGAATAAAAACATTTTAAAAGGATTTAAATAAATAATGTAAAAGAATTTCAGCTGTAAACCTAGTTACTCTGATAATAGAATTATACTGACAATAGATAAGTTGAACTGTTACCATGGTTTCAAGTAATGAATCATGTTAGCCTAGTGCCTAGCGCGCTAGACTTACGTTGTTAAGGTTAATGGTTTAAATCCAGGTGTTTGATGGTACTTTTTTTTTATTGAGAAATTATTATTTTTTTTTTGTTTGTGTTGTTGCCTGACATTAATATTAATTAAATTAATTTTAATATTCATATTAATAATAATTATTACATAAATAATAAATATATAAACCTTAACGAAATTAATTTAACTTTATCATTAATTTTCTTTTTAATTATGAATTAATTTTCTTTTCACCAATTAGTTCACTCAATAGCACACTTCGATTTCTTTGATTCTTTGGTTTGACCGCACCAAATTATTTTTTTAAATTTAATTGTATCAATATTTTCATTCTTTTTTCCTTTTCCTCCTTCGGTGTATATTTAATTGTTTATATATTTTTATTCCATTTATTTATTTATTTTTATTTCATGGATTTCACTATTTTCCATAAACAAATAGTGTGGCGCCCGTTTTGTTTTTATTTTGGATTCATTTTCATATTTAAATTTTTTTTTTAATCAGTAGAACCCTGGCGTCGCGATTGGGCTATTATCTGGGTAATAGATTGCTCACCCCGTTTGGCGGAAAAACGTGGTAGCAAATTTTGGCGCCCAAACAGGGACGTGATTGAGACCAACATAGGATTGTTGTTATTAAATTTTCACTTGGGGAAAATTTGGAAAATTATCGCTCTGAAGGGAAAAAGGAGATTTAGAATTTTATTTTTGTATTCGAGTTCATAGCTAGATTAAACCATCATGGATTATAAAATTGACGTGGAAAGGCTCGCGGCAGATGAGTTGATGTACGAGTTAGAAATCCGAGGAGTGGTGGGGATAGCAAAGATGGAGGATATGAGGAAGGCATTAAGGTCGATTCTAAAATTGGAAAAATTAGGAAAAGCTTCCGCTCCTACCCATACACCTTTTACGGCTGAAGCAGAACTGAAAACTTGCCAAGAGAAGCTGGAAGATATAAAGAAGAAATTGCCCATTACAAAATCCAATGAAATCAAAAAATTAGACTCAACATTAACGCACGTGCTATCTCGATTACGGCGTATTCACTCCACGGAGGAATCAATAAAATCGGCTGTTTCCGAAATGAATCAGGCGTGTATAGAGTATTGGACCGCTATTGGGGTTATTGGGGAAGATCCGGAGAGTCAAGGGAACACAGATGAAGAGGTAGCCAACGATACCAAATACCCGGAAGAATGTACCGGTAAATATTCAGGGATCAGACAGGATGATGCTCCGAAGGTAACGACGGTGGTAAAGAAAACCCAAATCCCCCCAAAAGAATGGGGCATCCATTTTTCAGGAGAAGAAAGTGGGCTCAGTGTAAATGCATTCTTGGAGAGAATAGAAGAGATTCGGGAAGCTCGAAATGTTACGGAGGAAGACTTATACCAATCGGCATATGACCTTTTCAAGGACACTGCTTTGGTGTGGTATAGAGCCATGAGGAGAGAAGTAAACAGTTGGCCGGAGTTAGTCTATGAATTGCGAAAGGAATTCGAACCGCCAGATTATCAAGATCGGCTGTGGGAAGAGATCAAGAGGAGGACTCAGGGGCCGACGGAAACGGTAGGGATTTTTGTGGCCAATATGAAGAACTACTTCAATAGATTGCCTGAGCGACCAACTGAAGAACAAATGTTGAAGGTTTTACTAAAAAACCTACACCCCTTTTACCTTGACCGATTGGCACTAACGAATGTTGAGAGTATTAAGGATTTGATTGATGTCGGACGAAGGTTGGAAAATGCTAGGTGGAGAATAAATGAGCATCAACCACCACCAAACATTCGAGGCCTGCTGGAACCTGACCTCGCTTATAAACCTCCACCTCGCAAAACTCATGACAGGGAACCATCGAAAGTTTGTGCTATGTCGACTCCTACTCAACTGGTACGGAAATTCGCGTGCTGGAATTGTTCAGGCACCGGACATGCTTTTCGGCAATGTAAAGCTCCTAGAAAATTGTTTTGTGAGGGTTGTGGCCTGAAAGATACGAGAAGAAACGCTTGTCCGAGATGTAATAAAAGGTCGGGAAACGAGGAAGGCACCCAGATCTGAGTGAACGGGAGTCTGGGGCCCCTAATACGTTCACAACCAAATTAGAGTGGCAAGAATGGTTGATGGTTGTCAGAGACGTACTTTCTGGCAAACGCTTGACACCAATTCAAGAAGTGACCCGCTCGAATGATAATCGTCCTTACGTCCGAGTTAAGATTTTTGGCATTCCGTTTCTTGGCTTACTCGACTCCGGAGCGTCTCTCTCTGCTATAGATGGCAGTTGTTGGCAGAAGTTTACCTCATTGGGGCTAACGCTAAAAGAAGAACCGGGTATAATAGTTTATACTGCAAATAAGAATAAAATGGAAATTCTTGGTTCCTTAGAACTCCCAGTTGAACTACTAGGGAAAGTCTGCTTGGTGAAGTTCTTAGTTGTTCCTTCATTGACTACGACCATGATTTTAGGAATGGATTTTTGGAGAAAGATGCAGATACTTCCTGGTATGGAAATGGACAAGGGAGGTGATCTTCCAGATGATCTCACGGAGAATGGCGTGATCTCGAGTATGCTGGTCGGTAAGGACAATTTGTCCCAAGAAGAACGTGAGCAGCTGAACAAATTGGTCAGCAAATGGGAGAATAAGAGGGCAAAAACGTTAGGCTGTACGAGTAAGGTGGAGCACGTCGTGGACACTGGCGAGCACAGACCAATCAAACAGCGTTATTATCCGGTCTCGCCATACATTCAGAAAATCTTGGATGAGGAGTTGGACAAAATGCTAGAAGAAGGTATAGTCGTCCCATCAAAGAGTGCCTGGGCTTCACCAGTTGTCCTAGTTAAGAAACCAGATGGCAGTCATCGATTCTGCGTAGATTATCGCCAAGTTAATAATGTCACCAAACGAGACGCTTACCCACTACCGTATGTCTCTAGTATTTTAGATAGACTACGAGATGCAAAGTTTTTATCGTCTCTAGACATTAAAAGTGCTTACTGGCAAGTTCCATTAGAAAAGTCCAGTCAAGAGAAAACCGCTTTCACTGTCCCAGGGAGAGGTCTCTATCAGTTCACCCGCATGCCGTTCGGGCTACACAACAGTCCAGCGACATGGCAACGTTTAATTGATAATGTACTTGGAGCTGATTTGGAACCCCATGTTTTTGTCTATTTGGACGATATTGTCATAGTGACGTCAGATTTTTCCGAACATATGCGAGTATTGGAGGATGTGTTTGAACGATTAGCTGGAGCTAACTTGTCTCTGAACTGGGAAAAGTGCCAGTTTTGTCGACCGGAACTACGCTTTTTGGGTTATGTAGTTAATGAAACCGGATTACTTGTTGACCCAGAGAAAGTCGAAGCCATCCGGAATTACCCAACACCCAAATCTGTGAAACAAGTTCGGCAATTTGTCGGACTGGCCTCATGGTATAGGCGTTTCGTGGAGAACTTCTCTACAATCATTTCTCCTCTCACCTCATTACTGAAGAAGGGCTGCAAATTTAAATGGGGTGAAGAACAGGAGCGAGCGATGCAGTACCTTAAAGAGAGATTAATCAGTGCCCCCATATTGTCGTGCCCTGATTTCGAAAGGCACTTTTATTTACAAACTGATGCATCAACTACGGGACTTGGGGCAATTCTGTTCCAAAAATATGAAGAAGGTGACAAAGTTATCGCCTATGCGAGTAGAAGCTTGACAGCAGCCGAACGAAAGTATAGTACTACGGAACACGAATGTCAAGCAGTGTTGTGGGCCGTCGAACGATTCCGCCCTTACCTGGAAGGAATGCCTTTTACAGTAATCACTGATCATCAAGCACTGAAGTGGTTACACAACCTTAAGGACCCGCAAGGTAGATTAGCGCGCTGGGCGATAAAACTTCAACAGTACCAGTTCTCTATAGAGCACCGACCTGGGAAATTGAATGCCGCTGCTGACGCCCTCTCGCGTGTTAATGAAGACGTAGTGGCTACGATAGATTTGAGTTTTGATGAACTTGACCCATGGTATATAAAGATGTTGGAGAGAATAAAAAAGGACCCAGCCAAATACCCTGGTTGGCGAATAGAAGGTGTTAAGCTATTTAAGCGAATTGTGGACAAACGGAAGATCCTAGGCGAGGAATCTCCTTGGAAATTTGTGGTTCCAAAAAGGAAAAGGAAGGATCTATTATTTGATTGCCATGATCACCCTCTGTCCGGACATCTAGGAGGATTTAAAACGCTTCAACGGCTGAGGGAACATTACTATTGGCCTGGAATGGCTTCGGACACTGCCCGATATGTACGTCGTTGTGAAACCTGTTTAGCACATAAACCTTTACAACGAGCACCAGCTGGCCTCATGGGTCATCAAAGAATGGCCACCCGACCATGGCAACTTGTATCGGCCGATATCATGGGACCTCTGCCTCTGTCAAGCAATCGAAACCGCTTTATAGTTGCTTTTTCGGACTATTTCTCGAAGTACAGCATTTTTATACCTGTAAGAACAGCGACTGCAAAGATCGTTAGTAATATACTGGAGAAAGAAGTGGTGCTTATGTTTGGTGCGCCCCAAGTGGTGATTTGTGACAACGGACCGCAGTTTAAAAGTCGCGTATTCCAAGCAAAAGCAGCTGAATACGACATTGATATTTCGTACACGCCGAATTACCATCCGCAGGCTAATCCCATGGAGCGACCTAACCGAGTAATAAAGACCCTAATTTCTTCTTATGTGAAGGACAACCAGAGACGTTGGGATAAAGACTTGAATAAGCTAGCTTTCGCTATCAAGACCGCTGTTCATGAAGTCACCGGATATTCTCCCGCTTATATCAACTTTGGTAGAGAGCTTGCCCGCACGGGTAAAGAACACCTGAACTTCGACGAAGATCAAGAGAACGATAATGTCGATCATAGGAAAGAATATGTGGAAAGGTTAAAGAACATGCCGCTATTGTACAAAGAAGTACAAGACAAATTAGCGCGGGCTTACGAGAGTACCAGCGCTACGTACAACTTTAGGAGAAGACCACAAGAATTTCACGTGGGTGAAACAGTGTGGAGGAGGAATCATCAGCTCTCCGATGCAGCGTCGTACCTCAACCGTAAGTTGGCACCAGCATTCGTCAAATGTGTAGTGACGAAGAGAATCGGCAATCTGCTGTACCAACTAAGAGACATGGACGGAAGAGACGTAGGAAAGTGGCACGTAAAGGATCTGAAACCTCACCCACAAGAGCTCGAAAACGAAGAGACATGATGTAAATATATAGTTTATGTAAATAGTTTAGAAGTGGTTAGGGTAAAGAAAAATTAGGAACTAATTTTTTTTTCTTTTTTTTTTTAGGAAAAGGGGGGATTGTTACAGTTAAATTTTCGTTAAGCATTTAAATTTAATTTAAAGATTTCGTCATGGCAACAAAACCAAAACAAAAATTATTTCTTTTTTTTTTATAAGTCAGAGCAGCTGGTGTCTCAATAAAATAATGGTATATATTTAATATGAATAATAGAAATACTTGTTTTTCTATGTTCATGTAATATAATTAATTGTAAATAATTAATGATAGAGAATATTTAATTTGTATTTGAAATAAAAATATTTGATTTGGAAAATCGACAATCGAAACGAGAGTTATAGTGTGCGACAGAGTGGTGGCCGGCAGAGGAAAGACAAGTGAGTTTAGCCAGTGTCGTGAGCACATGGTGTGTTTTGGTTAAAAGAAATTTCCACGGTTTTACCGGATAATTTGAATGGACCTTCGCTTCTGATTCACCCAAAACGCGAGTGCAGACGGTGGATTACCGGAAGGAGCTAGGAATGCGAGTCCATCGGTAGATTTGAGGAAAAGAAGGCAATAGCGGCGGAGGAGAGGAGAGGCTTGGAAGTCCTGCTGCTAGAATTGGGAAGTACAGACTCCTGTTTTTATTTGTTTCTAATTGAATTAATTAGTAAAAGGAGGAGATGACATTTCTTTTGGTTTCTGTTTTTTTTGTATGCATGTATTAAATACTTTAATTTCTTTATGTATGTTAATTTTAGAAAGTTAAGGGGTTAATTTTATTTGATTTAGTTTGTAGTTTGATTTCGTTTGTATCTCTTTATTTTTTTTTAATTATTAATGAATAAAAACATTTTAAAAGGATTTAAATAAATAATGTAAAAGAATTTCAGCTGTAAACCTAGTTACTCTGATAATAGAATTATACTGACAATAGATAAGTTGAACTGTTACCATGGTTTCAAGTAATGAATCATGTTAGCCTAGTGCCTAGCGCGCTAGACTTACGTTGTTAAGGTTAATGGTTTAAATCCAGGTGTTTGATGGTACTTTTTTTTTATTGAGAAATTATTATTTTTTTTTTGTTTGTGTTGTTGCCTGACATTAATATTAATTAAATTAATTTTAATATTCATATTAATAATAATTATTACATAAATAATAAATATATAAACCTTAACGAAATTAATTTAACTTTATCATTAATTTTCTTTTTAATTATGAATTAATTTTCTTTTCACCAATTAGTTCACTCAATAGCACACTTCGATTTCTTTGATTCTTTGGTTTGACCGCACCAAATTATTTTTTTAAATTTAATTGTATCAATATTTTCATTCTTTTTTCCTTTTCCTCCTTCGGTGTATATTTAATTGTTTATATATTTTTATTCCATTTATTTATTTATTTTTATTTCATGGATTTCACTATTTTCCATAAACAAATAGTGTGGCGCCCGTTTTGTTTTTATTTTGGATTCATTTTCATATTTAAATTTTTTTTTTAATCAGTAGAACCCTGGCGTCGCGATTGGGCTATTATCTGGGTAATAGATTGCTCACCCCGTTTGGCGGAAAAACGTGGTAGCAACCACTAAGAAAGGAATTTCAAAAATGTATCTCCTAAGGGGTTTAAATGGCGAAATTGTCGTTTAACCTATTTTTGCACTTCGAGAAAAGATATCTAATTTGGACTCATTTTAAAGATCTTGATACGACGAGTTTAACTCGAAAGCTCCTATGGGGCGTCGAAAACCATGTTTTAAAGCTGAAAAATGAAGCGTTCCCGACGAGTAAGCCATTTTTTATTTCTGCGGTTTAAGTGAACTCTTTCCATTGCGCGTCTCCCTCTCTTCTACCGAGCCGGCAGGTTCCCCCTCCAACATCCGCGACGGGGAATGCTAGCATGTATGTATATGGAGAAAAAAAAAAGATTGAATATCTGCGGTGCTTATGATATCGCTGCGCTATTCACTAAAGTTCAAAGTTTTATTTGATATTCGACTTATCAACAAAGGTATTTATACAATAGCGGTATTTAACTTTTCGATTAAATAAATAATATAGCTTACACAGGTTGTGTCAGCTGAATTATCTTAATATAAATTGAAATGCTTCTGTGATACGTCTAATACTTTGATTTTTTTTAATGGAAAAGAAGAATATTGATATCTGAAGTGTGAATTTTAGTTCGGTTATATTATTTCTATATTTACAAGTTTCTAAACAGACTGGAATAGAATGATTTGAGGACTGAGGGATCGCCGACAAGCTGGATTGGTCACGCCCCTCCAGTCCTGTTGTCATGCCCAATCCGTTCCGAATCGGATCAGTCCTGGGCAAACACTTAGTTCTCTCCTTTCCTAACTAAGCTCGTCTAAATCGCTCCTGAGGAATGGGACAGCCCGTTAGGAAATTAATGAACTCAACGAATTTTTTTTTTTCTACTTAATCTTTGCCATGTTTCATCTTTTAATGGTTCAGAGTTTTTCTTCCTTATTTAGAGGTGCACGTATTTTAGATGCATTCTAGATTTATATCGTAAGATTTTACTTTCACTTAATTTAATAAATAACCATGAGTGAGCATTACGAAGGTTATTCAAAACTGCTTCAAATAAACTTTTTTTTTCTTCGACCATATTATATCATTTACTTTTTCTTATAAAACCTTTATGAGCATACAGGATACATCAAACATTCAAAATATTCAAACATTACAGTGTTGATTAATGTAATTTTTTATTGTTTACTATACAATCCTTGGTTTGTAACAAACATTCCATAATGTTCTTTAGGGGGCATCCATGAAATAAACGAATTTAGGACATATCGCACGTACAATTTAAGGCTGGTCGAATTAAATAAAACATAAATTTTTCAAGATTTCTTTGTTATCCGTATCCTGTTTTGCCCTTCTTTAAAATGTTTCATACAAATACTAGAGGAAAATTGGAAGATAATTCGAGGGAAGAAATGTGATATTGTGAAAATGTGAGCGTATGTTTATATAAGTTACTATATAATATAACTTTATATGTTTATATAACTTTTAGATACATCGTATTGCCTTAATACTAAGCAAACCGATCTGTCTGAAAATCTTATCTCTTTATTTGTGTCACTCACTCTCTCTTTGTAAAAATTGAGATACATCTCTTTTGGAAGATCTCTACTAACTTGGCGATAATTATCTACATTCGCGTGACTGTCGCCACTCATCGCGACAGCTCTTTTGCTTTGCTGAGCGTTGAATGATTTAAACTCATTTCCCTTTCTTGTTTCGTGCCGTGTCCGCCCCTAGTTTGATATTTAGTGAAGAAATATCGAGCGAGGGAATGGATAGTTCTTGGTGAAGGGTACAAGCTTTGATGTGTTGTCATGTGTGTGTTCCTAATATTAGCTCGTTATATACGTCAACTGTGTATCGATCGGGAGGAAATTATAGCTCCATGTCATAACATGACAAACTTAAGTTATTGTAATCGATTATTGGCATCTTCCATTTGTAACTTTTTTTATTAGTTGTAAAAATATTATTTAATTTCTCATTTTTTGTTTAACTAAAAAATTTTTGACTTAAAATAAATAAAAGGGTAAAAATACTTCATAATAGCGATTTAACATAACATTGTAAACTAATAAAATCTAAAAAGGTTTAAAAATGCAAAGAAAGTATTAGAAAACTTGCACAGTGCACCTAAGACGATTTAGTAAGTATAGGGAAAAAAATGACAGATATTACCGTAGAAGAGAAAAAAATTATGTGAAGAAAGTAATGCCTTTTAAATTGGGGCATTAGGGGGCTTTAGGTGCGAAATAAAAAAACAATGGCTGCCTACTGACCATTTACCGCGGAAAAAATATTAACTAAAAAATAATCTTTGTTTTATTGTTAATATACCTTATTTTAAAAAAAAAAAATGATAAAATAAACAGAAATAAAACCTTTAGCATTAAATTTTGAACATAGGTGAATTAAAAAAAAAAATTCTTCTTTTCTATTGAATCATTTTTGGTGTAAATAATTCATTGTTTGCATTACGAAATATTGTATGGGCTTATTTGAAAGAAAACCTGGGTGGCTCAGTGAGTAAGGAAAGCACTGTGCTCCGAAATAAAAGTCCGGCTGTGGCTATTACTTTTCTTTTCATAGGTGAAAATAATCATAAATATTATCCGAAATAAAATTATCCTCCCCTCCTAAAATTAGGAACGACAATTTTAGAAAACTTTTTGTTTTCATGGCTCATTACCTTCCGTATACAACATCAATTTCATTTATCTAATTAGTTACTGTTCAACCTAAATACTTACAAAGATATAAGATGGTTAATATGGGGGATAAATAAATAATGGTTTCAAGATTCCAATGTATGGGATTCAGTAGTATCTTGATAAAGATGGTTAATATGGGGGATAAATAAATAATGGTTTCAAGATTCCAAAGTATGGGATTCAGTAGTATCTTGATAAACCAAAAAAAAAAAATGTAAATTTGTTTAAATGGTTTACACAAATACGCATATGCTTCCCTTGTAAATAATAAGGCCGGACATTTCAAATACGATCACAACTTGTTATATTTTCGCTATCACATGAAGCTATCCAGTGAGAAAATCTGTCCTTTTCATAAGCACCCAAAAAAAAAAAAAAAATTAAAAGGCTACCTAAAAATATTGGTGAATTAGGTAATAACAGTATGTTTCTAAAAGAAAAAAAATTTATATTTCTTCGATTTATCTTTAATCTTCTTACAGATAATATTAAAATTTTGAAGTTTCGAAATTCTTCCCTACGTGATGGCAAATTTAATAGTTTGCAATAATATCGACGACATAAGAAGCGGATTTAGCACGAAATTTGGGGGGGGGGATCAAAATCCTCTTTTACTGTAACACACTATATCGAAAGTTGTTTATTTTTATGATGTCACTTTATGCTTATAAAGCTAATCGGACGCTACAGTGGGATTACTAAGTTTTTTTAGTTTTAAATTACTGAAACTTAAACCTACCTGACATTGTACAGGCTCTGGACCTCCATTTTACGTACTATCCATAGCCAAGAATTTTCACCCCCATTAAAAAATCCTAGGGCCATCTCGGGATGCGAACTCGCGACCTTTAGTATTGTAGGTTCCTGTACTAACGTACATTGAAAGTAAAAATCATTATTAATTTTTTTGGAAAATGAGAGCATTTAAGGAATTCGTTACGGACTTTTCTTATTTTTTTTAAACACAAGCCATTTTAATGTTTTTTTGATCTATGCCCTACATTCCTGCAACAGAACTAAAAGTTGAATGCACTGGAGACTCGTCAAATTCTTTTCTATCTGTTTTAAATTTTATTTGTCCCATTCCTTCACGGCTATTATTTGAATAGAAGATCTTCTAAATAGACCTGGGGCTAAGGTGAGGAAAGAAAAAGCGTAGCAATTTAACTGTCCCAACAAAATAATATACAACACCATCTAACAAGGGTGGGCATTCAGTTTGATACGGTTGTCTCATTGTCGTTCGCCCATTGTTTGGGGTAAACATTGTGTGAGGTGCGTGTGGTACATTGCTTTCCCAACCTTTTCTGATTTTCCAAGAAGACCTGCGGGTGTGCCTAACCATCTTCTTTTGTCTTCGCTTTCTTGTCTCTCTTGTTTTGTTTTCTTTACGACTTTTAAATGTCTTAAGCAGGGGTAATATAAGGCCAAGGAAAGAGAGAGAGGGAGAGAGAGACAGATAGAGATAGAGTGAGAGAGAGTGAGAGAGAAAATAGGGATAAGAAAAAAAAGCATTCCAGGCTTTTTAAAATGTTAATACTTCCACGTTGTCTAATTTATATAATTATGGGACTATTTTAATAGGTATTTGTATTATTTTTATTTTAATATATATAAATTATAAAAGCCGTTAAAAATACAATTGTTAATACTTTAACACTTATGTGGGTTTAAATAATTTTTATTGAGCAAAAATAATAATTTAAAATATCTGAAAAACAAAAAAAATTCAAATAATCAACAAGGTTACGAAAAGTATCAACTTGTAACTGTACAGTAACACGAAAATAACCGTGTGATTCGAGCTTCAGAGCAAGGCTAACTCTCCAGTCCATCGCTCCTTATTTATATTTAGTCTGAATCAGAACAGTCTAGAAGGTTCTAGACCAGCGTAGATTATTCTCGAACAGTCACGAACATGTACTGGAACAGTTTGTTTCAACTGTTACAACAAAAAGTCTAAAAATCATTTCTAACATTTTTATTTATTTTTTTTCACCTTACAATAAAAATAAATATTTCACAATCACTCAAGCTTACTCCTTTTATCTATCTATTCGTAAATATCTCAAAAATCTTTTCTTTTTTTTTCAACTTATGACTGTCTACTGAATGCGCCGTAACATGGTATATCATTGCAAAATCGCCAATTTTATTAACTTAACCAAGTAATGATCTATGCAATTTGGGCGCAAGTGAATCAGTCAGGAATTTCTAATTATGTTCATTATTATATCAACTTCCGTCTGTGTTTATTTTTATTTATTTCTTGATTTCAATATGTAATTTTATACAATATGCTGTACCAAAATATACTAGTCTCTTTAAATTACAAAAAACAAAAAAAAAATAGATAAAACAATCTTATCATTATAAATGAAGGAAAAACAAAAACAAAAACCTCCTCATTTTTTATGAAAAAAATAGTTGAGAGAGAAACACTTTATTCATAAAAGGAACGCTGCCCAACTACATTGGGTTGCTAATACATAGCACATTGTCTGAGACTATTTGTAAAATTTTATTGTAATAATAACATCCATGCAAATTGTAATCTGGGCATGAGTAATCTGTTTATGTTATGATGAAGGAAATGGCTTCTTTCAAGCTTCTGTGAAGTATTTTATTTACACATTGACAACCTTAAATATATATGAAGATTTTCCAGTAATTTTTTTTGTAAATATTTTAATATTAGTGTAATAGGGTAAACACAACTTTACCTTAAAGAAATAGGTAAACAAGTCCTAGTTTTATTACAAGGTATACATGAGTCTAATGTTTGAAGGGTCCTCTAAGTCATCTATGAAGTACGACTTTAACAAACTAACCACAGGGAAGATTTCACAATTAAATCCACAGGGTCCCCAATAACTAGATTTGGGTCTTTTTCGTTTAAAGCACGCCAACCGAATCTACAGTTACAAATAACACAACACATGTTTTTAAAAGTAACGATATTTAATAACTATTATTTTATTTGTCACTTTATTCTAACTTCCAAAAATTACAGATGTCTTCCAACATAATGCAGAATTTAATGGAAATTTAGCACCAGTAAACCACGTACCTTCTCTTAAGCCAATTTCCAAACGACAGAATCTATTATTACATCTCCATCTGAATCTATTCTCTCTCTTGCTTAATTTCATGTTATATCCATTGCGGCATATCCTATATTTATGAAGAAGACCTTTTTCCTGTAGAAAAAATAAATTTTTATCTAAATCTTTGAATTGGTCATAACCTAAACAAAGCCAGTTTACAATCGTAACTAAATATTTTAGTCATATGTTGTAATTGTAAAGAACCGAGTATTACTAACCAAGTAACTATATCGCAAATAGTAACGTAGTAGTTCCCATATGTTCATATTTGTACCTGTAAATTAGGTTGGCGTGCTTAAAACGAAAAAGACCCCTAGATTTGGGACTTTTAACAATAAATATTGCCATATTGCAAAACTATTGAACTTTTGACCCAAAAAAAACCTCTTGAGTCTTTATGAGGATAGATAATGAGGAGCTGTATGTAGTTTCTATTTGATCCCTTTATAAAAAGTATTTTTTTTAATTTAACCACAGAAATGTAGAAAACAGAAAAGGGTGCCAATAACTGTAGGGTTTACCCTATAAATATTATATTCAATATTTGAACAAAATCGATTATTCGTTATTATTAATTTTTTTGTTATCGGTAAACAGTTTAAATTATAATTTATATGTATAAAAAAAAGTTGTGTTAGCTACGTCAAGAAAGACTGGACCGATTTTTATAATCTTCGATTTTAATTTCACTCACTTATATATGAAATATATATCAAGGGAACGTGTCAATTACAATCGTGAAAAAATTTTGAATTCCAGTTGTTGATAGTTTATATCAGTAAGTATTTGGTTAAGATTTGGCACTTTTAACAATAAATATTGCCTTTTTGTAGAACTATTAAACTTTTGACCCAAAAAAAAACCTCTCGAGTCTTTATGAGGATAGATAATGAGGAGCTAGAGGAAGTTTCTATTTGATCCATTTATAAAAAGTATTTTTTTTAATTTCAAAAAAATTGTAGTCTTAAGGGTGCCAATAACTGCATGGTTTACCCTACGAAAAGGTACATTTTTTTCCTTCCCTCAAAAAAAAAAAAAATGTTCTGACATAGCTGAGTTAACAGCTGGTGACATTATTTGTGTAAACTATCTAGATACGTGTACATATATATATCATGCTAAATGGGAATCGGTATTGACAGAGCGATGGGAACAGCTATGAACCGTTATTACAAATATAAGCCCCCCCAATATATATTATTAATGCCCTGTTAAGGCCCCCCCCAATCACTCAGGTACATCAGTTAGGGGTGGGTTAGGTAACGAGGGGATGATCCGGGCGCCATTAGGGATCAACGGCGGCTTCTGATTGGTCGGTTCCGACCCCTGTCTTATTTACATAGCCTATAGGGGGAAGTGGCTCCTTTGTCGAGCCTTTATTGAACGAAGCTTTCTCGACCGTTCTTCAATCTTGAAATTATATTCAATATTTTGTCATCGCTAAGGTAATTTAAAATAAATAAATAAAAAAAATTGAAAGAAAGCAGAAATTCACCATTATCGCTGTTCGTTCAGAGTCATTCTCATAAAATCAAAATGTCAAAAATAAAATATCGATACGTGGTAGATAGTATTAGCTATCTTTGATAGGAGTGGAAAAAAAAAAAAAAAAAAAATCGGACAAAATATAAAAGTAGGAGCTAACATTCATTTTAGGTATAAAATTTGTTATAGATATTAATGGCGTTATTTGAGTGATTATATATTGTATAAAAATATAATAATAAATTAATGAAAGTAATTATTATAAACTAAAATAAATATAAAAATTTTTAAAAAAAATATATGTAAAAAAAAAACATGGTTATTGTTAGTCCTAAATTCTAATGCTTTCACTTAATCTCCACTGGCTTCTATTTTTCAAATTCGTAATTTTTTTAACCAGGATTATTTGTAAATATTTTTTTAACGTCCCTTTACGCTACTAAGGCTAATCGGACGATGCTACAGTGGGTGTCCTAAATTTTACCTATCCGGGTATAATTAGGATAGGGATCTCTTTATTTATAATTAGGGAGCTCTTTAACGAGTACCTGACATCTTACAGGCTCGGGACCTCCATTTGCGTCCTATCCGAGGGACGGTATAGCCATGGGTTTTTCACTCCCTTTAAAAAAAATCCTAGCTCCACCGCGGGACGCGAACCCACGGCCTTTAGTATTGTAGGTTCCTATGCTAAGCACTACACCACTGGTGATCCCATTATTTGTAATTCCTTAATTATAAATATTCATGTTAATGCCAAATTATTTGTTTAAAATATTTATCTCTGTCTGAATAATTTATGGCGTGAATAAGTATTAACGGAAATCATAAACGAAAACTCCTCTAGCATCGTATAATAGAAAGACCAACAAAGATATTATAACGGTAACAGGTCATTTCCTTATCGCATGATATGGATTCTTCAGTTCGCCTAGTCCTGGCAGAAGTACCTCAAGGCTCAATACTGATTCCACTACTCTACATTCTATACACTTACCTCATGTTATTTTTTTTATGTTATGTCTTATATGCATTATTGAAAAATTGGTACCTATTATAATATTTTAATTGTATTTAAATCGGGTATTAAAACCACATTAATTTCCCGGTGTACCATTTTCTAATAAAACAAGGATTCAGGTAAAAGTAATTAATACCTTATCAGTCCCGTTTCGTTGGACCGCCGTTAGAAGGTGCACATAAGCCCTAAGATTGTTTTGAATGTCACTCATATTTTTTTATAATTTCTTTAAAAATATAAATCAAACAACACAAAATAAAAACAACTTAGGAGGTAAAAAAATTTGAATAATATTAGCACTTTAAGCAACAGGCACTATGGTCCGATGAGTTAGTGAATATAACTACAGTTAGGTTATACCTACGTGTTTTTAGGCGGTCATTCCTGGCAATGCCGTTTTGCCCTTATCACTAAATTTGATCAGGCGATTCTACATTGTATACCAGGCATTAAAACCATCCTGTGTTTAACCATTTTTCTAAGTAAGCAATCCCATTTAAACGACTATTGTACACTCGGTCATAAAGGTCTTAATAAGAAAATAATAAACAAATAGAAAAATAACCTTCAAAAGTATTTATTAAAGTGATAAAGAATAATAAATGGTCCGAAAGACGAGGATAGATGAACATAAATTCACTGTTCCCAAGAATAAAATATTATTTAATATTCATTTTGAGGAAACGCGATTTACAGGTCAACAGGGCCATTGTTAGATCAACACGAACGTGAATGATGGACGATCGGTCAGAGAGAGACAAACTTCCTCGACACTCGGCGGCAACGATGAAAAGGCACGGGACTAAATAAGCCGTAAAGACAAAGATAGAAAGCACGTCTGTAGATGACAGTGTAGCAGGAAACTCCTAGAATAGCTATGTAAACGGGAGTAGAGCCCATACGTCACCTAGATAATGAGCAATTAAAGAGGAATAAAAGTTGGCCGGGAGACCCCGAGTGTGACGAGATGGAACGACAGTAAATCAGGCGGGACACCCAAGTCGAACTGGTAATGAGCCTGACGTGGGACAAGTGTTCTTCTTCTCTCCTTCCTCTGCTCTGCCCGTGTCAATTATAGCAGAGTGGCTGATGGATGGGGGCCCAGCCTGTTACGAGGGCACTTCATTAGCCCTGATAAAAGGGGTCCGGTAATCGATAGTTAGGGGTCGGCAATTAGCTAAACACGGCCCCCTTTCGCTATCCCACACACACACACACGTACAGGTAAATATAGACACCTCTCCTTGCTAAATAGAGAAGGCTGGCTGGCGTAGGAACGTCTGGGATCACATTGTTCTAACGGGTAGTCTTAAGTTCTTTAATATCCAAATTATATACCCATATAATAATAATAATTATTATTACTATTGCTAATAATAATAATTATTATCATACCGATATAATTATATATATATATACTTATTTCAGTTGTTTTAGGAAGATCAACAATATTAGGTATATTCAAATAATTGATTGGTGAGTTTTAAAACCTTTTTTTTTTTTTTATATGTTTATTAAATAACAAGTCAAATATTAACATTTTTAAATATTCGTTTCGGAATTACTTCCATCTTCAGGGTTTTTTTTTTTTATTTATTTTTTATTTTTTTTTTTTTTTTTTTTTTTTTTTTTTTTTTTTTTTTTTTTTTTTTTTTTTTTTTTTGCATTCTCAATATAAGTAATTACATTATAAAATTAATAAATTATTAAATATTAAATTAAATAAAAATTAAATTCGTGACTTACTGACTCAGATCTATCACACCAAACTGACACAAAACACTCTTAAAATGCACCATGTGCAGTAAAAGAGTTTTTTCTATAGGAATATAGAAATCCTCATGTTCCTGCCATTCAACGAACAACAAAAACGAAGTAGGGGCTAAGAAGAAAAAAAAGAAAAAAAAAAAAAAAAAAAAATTAAATAAAAATTATATAAATAATTCTACATATATTTTATCTCTTATTTTTGTCAACAATTTCTTATTCCTTTCTTTTTTGTGGTCAGTTTTAATATAAAAATGTTAAATAGGGTCACCTGTGGTGTTGTGGTTAGCATGGCAACCTACAATACTAAAGATCGCGGGTTCAATTCCAGCGGTGGCCCTAGGATTTTTTAATGGGAGTAAAAAATCCTTAGCTATGCCGTCCCTCGGATAGGACGTAAAATGGAGGTCCCGAGCCTGTACGATGTCAGGTACTCGTTAAAGATCCCTATCCTAATTATACCTGGATAGGCAAAATTTAGGACTCCCACTGTAGCATCGTCCGATTAGTCTTAGTAGCATAAAAATGGACGTTAAACAAACAAACAAACAAAATGTTAAAGTTTGACTTGTTTTTTTAATAAACATAAAATAAAATAAGGAAATTTGATATCTTGCCAATTAATTATTAGTAATAATTGAAGCGTGGAAATGCATAAGGGTATAAGTGCCTTAGGAAATTTTTACAGAAATGATGTGACTTATACCCTCTAGGATGAACTACGTTCAGTGCTTACACCCCTGCCATCTTTCAAACGTTCAATAAACTATTTTCGAACAAGATAACATTACTTATACCCATTTCTGAAGAATGGCTTCGGACATATAAAGATTTGCAAAAAAAAAACTTTATTTTAATTTTTTGGCACATAGACCCTTATACATTTTCACGCTTCAATTATTACATTTTACTATCTTCCCCGATTTAAAATTTTTTTCACTCTGGTTGTTCACTGGCCAAATCCCTATCTGGTCCCTGTATAAGGCCAAATCCCTAATATGACCTGGGTAAAGAGGTTAATTCCACAAAATTTTATAAATGATAGTTTTTTTAATATTTTGGTGGAGCAATTATCAACTTTTTATCGGTTTATCCTATTTCATTACAATAATAAAATAACGTAAATTTCTCATAATATAAATAAGTAAGAGCGAATGGGTGGGGCCATTTTCTTTTTAAGATATCGCTAAAAACTCACGATGGGTAAGAAATGAAATAAATTGTATTTTTGAATAAAACAGTAATAAATATTCATAAACAATTTCAAAAATACAAATAATAATGAGATATTCAAAGAAACAAATAATAAAAATGTATAACAAGTATTTTGAAAAAAGTTTATCATTTTTGTCAATAAGTCATTCTGCTTATCCAAGGTTTATATATTCGGTATTACGTAATATTTCTTGTTGTTATATATACGGAAATATTTAACATTTGTATTTTTAAATTCGACAATATTAAATATTCATACACAATTTAAAAAATTAAGAGAATAATGAAATATTTAAAGAAACAAATCGTCGTTGCCGCGGTGAAACCTCCTATGTGACGAAAAATCCAAAATGTGATTTTGATATCATTGGAAAGAAGATTTTA
This sequence comes from Aelia acuminata, assembly GCA_911387785.2. Taxonomy (NCBI): domain Eukaryota; kingdom Metazoa; phylum Arthropoda; class Insecta; order Hemiptera; family Pentatomidae; genus Aelia; species Aelia acuminata. Next base: position 213,665,333 of record OU426978.1, on the reverse strand, counting down.
CTGCCCATGACCTTGTGAAAAGCATCCATGTGATAAAAAATCGTAACACGATTTAAATTGACCAAAAAATCCTCCATTCTTTTTATTGCTTTGATTGTACAATTTCGTGGTAAGAATTATAAGATTTTGTTGTGTTATTATACTTTGAATTGCCCATTTCTTTTTTGGGAAAAACATAGGTACTATTAACAAATCAGTTATTTGCTTCTCCTGTAAAGTCATGTTTTTGTCACTTAAGAAGTCTCACCGCGGTAACGACGGAATACTACCAATTATCAGACTATTCATCATTCTGCTTACCCAAGGTTTATATAGTCGGTATTATGTAATATTTCTAAAAATAAATATGTACGATAAATCATACATATTTCAGATTACATATCGTAAAAAAAAAAAAAATTAAAATTCCAATTCTAATGATTTCCTTATCCTTCAATACTACGAAAATACCTACAAGGATAATTATGTGAAAACCTCGAGTTTATATTTATCATCAAAGAGTGAATAATTGAATTAATTATACAAGAATAGAATTAGGGCGGCGATAAAAGGATATAAACGTTAATTGAGCTCAATTAACAAAAAAAAAAAAAAAAAGGAGGTTGAGGAGGGATTTTCGAAGCTTGTCGACAACCCGCGTCTACACAAGATGTAAATTAGGAAAAGGGGAAATTACTATTCCAGCAAGACGCCTGATGGACACGCTCAGATATTTTATCGTTAATTGCTGCTCAAGTTTTCAAGATGGATTAGCGTTATCCATATCGGGTATTGGGATCTGGCGCAATTAGCAATTACTCTATTATAATGCAGCAATTGTGGGGCAAGGTATTCTCTCAGACACTTAATAATAATTATATTAAAAAAAAAAAACTTTGTTATAACATGAAGGTCTGGGTTTTAGTACTTTATAAGGAAATAGGATGGTAATTTGTGAAAAATCAAGCCTAAAACCAGGTGTTAACTTCAATTATTTGTTTAATTAGAGCAATCCCTACATAGTAATTGGCTATGAGGTAAAACGCGTTTTCTCTGACAATCGATTTATTTTAATAATACTCGGTATCAATTCTAAGTTCACTCCCCTCGCTCGGGAAACCCCGTACAGCCTTTAAAAAAATGGTGTTTAACACGTAAATCATGGTTATCGCCCATTGGTGGCTGAACTTAATGATTATCACTCTATCGGACGGGAGCTATTTACATTTTTTTTTGTTGACAATCCAACAATAATAAAATAAACAATACAATCCTATGCAATCTTAATTATTAATTTTTATTTTTTTTTTAAAGAGGAAAAAGACGTTTTAAATTGCCCAAAAGGGCTGAAACGCTGCAATGGTTGTCAGATTCATAAAAAATAAAAAAAAAATAATAATACTTTATTTATAAAGTAAGTGGGTCATATATAAGATTTTAAAATTTTTTTACAGACATGAGAAATTAATTAGATATTATAATTTAAAAAAAAATAAAAACGTTATGGTGGGTGTAATGTTAATCTAAAATTGGTTTATAAATATAATCTTAAAAACAAAACAAAAAAATGTTAATTATTATTCCATTAGTAAGCTCATCCGTGATGTGGATTATTCAAATGAATACTTTAGGTATGTAGATGCGTTCACGTTTTGTAGACGATTGCTACCATATGTTGACACGGCTACTTCTGTTTTAAATGGCTTAGACACATGTTATGATGAAACGGTTCCTACCGAATTGAATTACTACTGCATATGGTCAATATGTAAATTATGGATTCATATAATTATCTAAAAGGCAGGGAATTTTCAAAGTCACCTTAATCTATAGGTAAAAGAAATTTTAGTAGATTTTTGGTCTTTGATATCAGATTTCTAATAATATATTTAAGTTACAATTTAAGAAATATCAGGATATTTAATTCTATTTCATAATTAACCTTAAAATATTCATAAAATCGATGGTATTAAATGCCAAATCCGGTTAGTAAATTTTTAATCTAAAAACGTCCTATAACATTCGGTACATGTACCTACCAAACTTAAATAAATAATTCCAGTTGCGCACAAGGTTTCTTTTTTTGAGCAAGACTATTTACAAAAAATAGACCAATTTGCGAAATATTTTGACTCAGGAGACTCCGAAACGTGCGAATTCTTTATTTTATATAAATAGGTAAGTGAAATTTACAAAAGGAATAGACGAAAACGACAAACTAAAAGAAAGCATAACATGAACTAAATACATAGCTATTTGAAATATCGACATCGTATAAAACGTTATATTTAAAAAAAAAACCGATTTTTCCTAAAAGCGGATTTAAATTTTAAAAGCAGAATCTAATTGTCATACAATAAAATTATAAATTCCATATATATTTTGCACTTATTTCTCTTAATAATCATATATTGAAGTTATATCGATAAATGTCTGCATCTTAGATCTATTTTCCACAAAACAGAATTATAATATATTCGAAGGTACTGAATTTCAGCACATTTTCTGAATTATTTTATATCAAAGGAATGTTAATTCATGTTTTTATAAATAGAAACAATGCCATAAAGAATCTGTCAATATTTTTTAAAACAAATGCAGTCCCTTTTATTTTTATTCCTCATATCTTATTTAGTCAAATAGAAAAATCCGAATAATAATTTTAGAGCGTTTATATTTTCTTAGTAAATTGATCAAGTTGTTGAAAAAGTGCTTTTTTGTCAGTCTTGACTTTTTTCTTTCCGATAAGCTATTTTTCCTGATTTGTTTCAATTTCTAAATTTTATGTTAATATTTGTTGAAAATTTATGGAAGTTGAGGTTGGCTTAAAAAGAAGATTCTTTTAAAGTATTTGAATTTCTATTCTAATTTAGGATGAATTTAATTCAGAATATATTATTCCACGTGGATTACAACTCAATAAAACATTTTATTGAAGATTTCACATATCTTATTCAAACAAAATTATGAATAAAATACGGCATCAATGACATACCTTTGCAGCTCAGCTTTTTTTTTTTTTTTAGTCCAAATTTTTTTCAGGCAACAAGTCTGCAAAAGACTCATGTTTTGAATAACGGTCATGAATAATACAAACAGACGTGGCTGAAGTTTTTTTTTTTTTTTTTTTTCAGGATTGACAAATTTCTGTCATACTTCATAAAGTGAAAGGAGGAGAGATTTGTGTGTGAGACGATACTATGAAAAAAAAAAAAAAGCATGACAGACGTATCTATATATTAAAACAATTTTACATGGACATCAGTCCACGGGACAAAAGTTTATTGAGTGTTTTTTTTTTTTTTTTTTTTTTTTTTTGGACTCCCCAGTAGAGAAATAATTAAGATTGACATGGGTCTGAACAGTGAGGTGTGTTGTGGTGGGGATGAAGACCTGTCAGTCCTTTAAAACGGCTCAGTAATTTTAAAACAACGTTTTCTACTAGACAGACGAGCTTTATCAAAGTTTATTTCCTTACTTCAAATATATAATAAATAAAATATTATATGTTAATTTTAATTCATCTAAAACAAAGAAACATAAATAAATAATAACGAAGAAAAAATAAATATAATGTTTAGGCTTTATAAAAACGAACTACGATTAATGCATGAGTGGCAATAAAACCTATTTTATTTTTCATCTTTTTTCTACAACTGTCAATCGAACCTTTTTCTACAATTATCAATCGAATATGCAATTAAGCTGATTATAAAAGAGGATTTTAAAGATTGTCTTTAAATTTATTTAATTAAAAAATCTAAAATACACTTTGGAAATATATCAAAAACAAAAAAATATTTATTTAACTAGGCATCAAATTTATTACCAACGATCTCCAATGCGAAAAATGTTTTATAGAGGAGAGATATTCAATTGTTACTCTTTACGAGAGGTTAATTGATTGTCAGGATTTCCAATTATTTTTTTTTTTTTAAAAAGCCAACGTTTCGATCCAATTTGTGGATCTTCATCAGGGCTAAACGAAAAAAGTGAATATCTATGCTAGAAAATGACAATTAAATGAATACTTTACAAAACTGGTATTATATAAAATATGGTAAGCATTATACATGAATATTTTGAATGAATAGCTGGTTAGCAAGATAAAATAAAATCTGATTTACCACCTTACCACAAACGCTCACCTTATTTTACTCTCAGTCTTTGTATTACTCTGGACTCAGGAGGTAAATATCAGATTTTAACTTAACAGATTGATACATAAAAAAATTACAATGAATATGCAGACAATATAAGACAATATACATGAATTTTTGTATAATTTTTATTTAAGAAAGACTAAATTTTAAAAAACTTTTCAACTATACTATAATAGTTGTGTATATGTTATCATTTTCCATTTTTCCATTCCATATTTTGCCAAAAACAAAGATGTTTCCAGGTTCGACGTTTTGACAAAATATAGATGTCTTCAACATCGATGTTTTGAGCAAATAAAGAATTTTTCAACATCGATGTTTTGGAGACCTTACAATACAATATCCACGTTTATACTTATATAATAATAAAAATAAAGTTATTATATAGCTATATTGTTCTTGTAGAATAGAAAATATTCATCTTCAAACAGGACAAATCATAGAAAAATTAATAATGGTGTCTATCTAACAGAAAAAGCTTACCCTAGCATCCAGCGTCCTTTTTCAAAATATCTCAAAAGCTATAAAGTTAAGGTCTAAAAAATGTATATTAAAAATCATTCATGTTGAAATATATCGATTTCGGATCCGTAGTTTAAAATGATGAAACTAAATTACGATTCGACACGTCTCCATGAATTTTTTTTTTTTTTTAGACACCTCATTTATCAAAATCCTTTCATCGCCCTTGATAACCGAACAAAAGAACCTACTATGCATTTTTATTTATTTAATTGTTTTCCAATTAAATTAATTAAAAGCCTATTTTAAGGTAGAATATTACTCTGTTTCTCCGTCGTTTGCGATCTCTGTAAAGCATTCTTTCATAAAAGATCTTTAGTTATCCTCCCTAACTGTTTTGGTAGCTGTCAGAGTTAAGGTGGGATTATTCACTAACTCAGGTGTATAGACTATAATAGGAGTGTGTGCGAGCCTTAGAGCGAGAGAGAGAGAGAGAAAGAGAGCTTATAACTCATAATTATTATCTCCTAGCCGAGATCAAAGGGTACCGCCCGACTATTAGGCCCCAGCCCCGAAATATTTATTTCCCCTGAGACATTTCTCTTCTAGATAAACTCGTCACCGCTTCGAGTTCCCTTATCTTCAAGAAGACTTTGACTTCATAAATCCTCCTCCTCTCGTGAGAGGGGGGAACATCGCGCCTAGGAAACTTCGCCACGTCGCAGTAACTCACCGAGGTATGAAGCAGAGCATAAACTTTCTTAGTAAACAGGAATGGTATGTATTATTTTCTTTTCAACCTCTATGGTGTTCTGAAAAAAAAAAAAACAGAACAAAAGAAAAACACAAGACACCTGTCATTAAATAATCCTATTTAGAAACGGAATTTTTATAATGTGTAAGCGAGCTCCGTGGTGCAATGGTTAGCATACCGCGCATGCCACGCGGAAGACCCGGGTTCGATTTCCGGCGGAGCCAAATCTTTTTTCTTCAAAAATAAATTATTTACTTTTATCTTTATTTTATTTTTTAAATAATTCTGCTTGTTCTTATCTCTATAAATATAATAATACTTATATCTAATTATGGGAGGAGAGGAGCAATTTTCGGAAGAAGATGAATGTTTATTTCATTACCTAGTTATGTATAATTCTGTTTTGTTTTTTTTCTTCTGTATTATTCTTTTATTCCGATACGAACCAATGTAAAGTTAATATTGTTCATTTATATATATTTTTATTTATTTTATTATTATTATATACAATATTTTTTTCATTTTTTTTGGATGTACAACTTATTAATTTATTTCAATGTACAATTTATGCCTGGCGAACTTCTTGCTACAAGATGTAAAATCTTAAAAGCAATAAAGAGAAATAAAAAAAAAAAAAAAAAAGACCTATTTAGTATATATCATTTAAAAAATCTATTTAAAAAAAAAATATCAAAAACTTGGGTGTCTTGTGGGAATAAATAAAATTATAAGGGGATTCAATAGTAATATGTGGATTTCATGCAATGACACCGTTTTATAGATGTATAAACGGATATTGTTTACGATGTCCTCGGTCAAAATAACCAAAAACAAACTGAATGATGAGAGAGGTAACAAAAAAACGCCCCCCCCCCCCACCGAACCCACCTTCCCACCCTGACATGCTAATGAAACACCCCCTAGCCCCACCCTGTCCTGAGGGATAAATTTATTTCAGCCACTACATCACCGGGCCCGACATAAATTGCTACAGACCTCTCAGTGTCAGCTACTTGGGGAGAGCGAGAGAGTGGAAAAAAGTGTGAAGGGAAATAATATATTCATATGGAGGGGCTAAAAAGTATCCTTATCAACCCGGAGAGATATTTACGGTTTAGTGGGAGGTCCAATATTTGCTCAGGGGTCCGCCACTTTGATATTTGGTCATTCAACAAGATATGTGAAGTATAGCCTCAATAACCTCAAAGAAAAAAAATATTTATTTTCATAATTAAGTACCAATTAACCAAAACTCTGTCGGGTCAATCATCATCGATGGATTCGTAAATAGACTTTTTCTTATTTTGTGATTTTTTTTTTTTTTTTTTTTTAAATATGACTTACAAGTACAAAAATAATGAGCTACTTATCGTTGACCGTAGTTGTAATGAAGAGGAATTTTTGGGGAGGGAGGTGCAGCCAAAATAAAAAAACACATGTTATGTTCTGATTTTTATTATAATAATAGTTGTTTGTATAGGACCGGGGTTCAATTCAATTCAACTGTACCAAACCATAGTAAGAACGGTAGTTTTGTATGGGTGCGAGGCATGGCCCCTGACCAAAAAATCAGAAATTATGGTCAATGCATGGGAAAGAAAAATATTAAGAAGAATCTGGGGCGAAGTGTCCAAAAATGGTACTTGGAGAAGAAGACAGAATGAGGAGCTGATGGAGCTATATGGAGAACCGGACATGGTTGAGTTAATAAAGAAAGTCAGACTGAGATGGCTGGGACATGTGGAAAGAATGCCGGAGCACAGGATAGTAAGAAGAATACTCCATGAGAAACCGGACGATAAACGAAGCAGAGGACGCCCTCGAATCAGATGGCTGGATTGCAGAGATTGGACGGCTGTGGTGTCGGAGGCCCGGGTTCTTGCAGGACCTTAGTGCCAGAATAATAACAATAATAGGTCCGTGGATATTAGATTAACAATAACTATTAGATAATAACAAAAAGAAAAAACAAACTTACGCAGTGGAAGCGTTAATGTCGATTTTGTTTGCCTATAAAATTTAATGGCAACCGATCCGAGGTGCCAGACGTTCACATTTGTTGTCTATGAAACGAGTACTTCCAGCCAATATGATCAAAAACTTTCTTCAAATCAGACACTTTTTTGTCCCCTCAGCTCCCGGACTAAATGACAGGTCCACGTGTCAAAAGCATGTATGGATTCGGATACGGACACCAATCAAACTAAAATAGGAGACGCCAAACTGAATTCAGACAATGATGGATCGGAGAGAGTCAATAAGAGACCTGTGACATCCAGTAGCAATTGCTTCCAATCAGAGCCCACTCAATCAGAAACTTATTCTGGATATATATATCGCCATTGCGATTGAGGGGAAGTGAACATTCTTCCGGGCCATTTACTACTGGGGGGGGGGGGTGGCGCACAAATGCTGTTTTAAGAGGAACCATTTCGAGCTAATGACACGCTAGTCAATTAGTAAGTGAACTTCTAGTCAATGACCCCAAGCATTGAAGGGGGGGGGAAGGCCCCCATTACCGCCCCCCCGGGAGATAGCAATGATTGGGGCTAACCCTCCACAGATCGGAATCCTGATTGAATTGAATCCCGGAAGAGGCAGTCACTCCCTCCCTGCGATTAGCCGGCGATACCCGACATCCATTATATATGGGGCCACTGTTCTATATCATCATAATCTTCCGGGGGGTGAATAGCCCATTCCGCCCCCCCCCTCCTCAACAACCTATATGGGGCTAGGAGGGATCTCTCTCCATTTAGTCATCCTATCAAAATATCCTTGTAATAGAATTTGATTCTTCTCCTCCGAGGGAAGTAATGAGCGCCAATTTTAACATGTTCGCAATGTTTGCTTCCTTATAATTATACTAGCATTCCCCGTCGCTGCTTTGCCCGCGAGCCTTAAAAATCAATTCTGTGATCATTATCTAGATATTGATTTAATACAATTTGTTAACAAAATCAATTTAAAAAATACATTGTTGCAACTGACCAAAAAGTTAATTTTTAGCATTAACTTGCTATTAACGCAACTAATTCGAAGTGAGCATAGGGGAAGAGGGATCGGAGCTTCCGGTAGGTGGAATGATGGAGGGAGAAGCTGCCGGCTCGGTAGAGGAGAGGGAGACGCACGGAGTTCACTAAAACCGCCGAAACAAAAAATTGATTACTCGTCGTGAACGCTTCATCTTTCGGCTTTAAAACATGGTTTTCGAAGCCCCGTGGGACTTTCGAGTTAAACTCGTCGTATCATAATCTATAAAATGAGTCCAAATTAGATATTTTTTCTCGAAGTGCTAAAATAGGTGTCCGTTAGAATTAAACCCTTAGGGGTTACATTTTTGAAATTCCTTTCTTGAAAATCTAAATTCCGAACTTCAAGTTTCTATCATCAGTAAATTTTGCTCTGCCTTGACCTTTATAAAGCCTCTTATATATATTAAGATAATGTACATATTAAAATGCGAAAATTGTGTCCTTTCAGGACAGAAAAAAACAAACACATATTGCAGAATATATACCTACAATATACAATGTTTGAGTTTTACATGCCGTTGAATCGGAATGACAAAGCCAGTATAATATTTACTACACCAGAAAGTATAAGTATAAACTATACCAGAATATAGTCACAATAGTTTTAATAGTTCCGTTCTCGTAAGACGCAATTTACCATATTCTTTTATTGAGTTGCGGTTTATACCAGTGGTATTAACTGCCCCAGTGGTAGACTAATCTGATCAAAGAATATTTTCTTGGATAATTCCTATGGACCGGAATTCGAACATTGGTGTGGTTAGTCCGGGGTGGCGGTCAATAAACTACAAAATAGTATTAAACTATTTTATTGAAGCCAACTTTTCGACCCAACAATGCAGGTCTTCGTCAGGGCTAAATGAACAAAACACAGACATAAAATGTCCGAATTCCGGTCCACCGTCAATTATCCAAGAAAATAGTCTTTGATCAGAATAGTCTAGTTAGTTATTAACACTGGTATCAACCGTAACTCAAAAGTAGCCCTCTACCTGTGTTAATACGATAATCTCCAACTTAAAAGAATATGGTATATTGCGTCTTACGCGAACGGAACTATTAATACTATTGTTACTATATTCTGGTACAATAGGCTTTGTCAACGGTATGTAAAACTCAAAATTTATATATTTAGAGTTTTAATCATCTTCTTGCGTGCCATATGGTTTTTTTTCTTTCCTGAAAGGACGCAATTTTCACATTTTATGTATGTACATTATACAATTATAAGAAAGCAAACAGTGCGAACATGTTAAAATTGGCGCTCATTACTTCCCTCGTAGGAGAAGAATCGAATTCTATTATAAGGATATTTTGATCGGATGACTAAATGGAGAGAGGTCCCTCCTAGCCCCAAATAGATTGTTGTGAAGGGGGTTAAAAATATTAAGTAGTTATCAGTTTGAAAGTAGCTATAATTCATTGCATTCTGAAGTGGATCGTTTCTGATATGCATATATTCAGTTTAATTGAAACGTTTTCCTTTACGTAGTATTTAAGTTAATTTTCGACATACTGTATTTCGAAATAAATATCTGATGGAGTACAACGATGGAGTGGCTATTGGTATTAACACACACACACATTCTTGCGTTGCGCCATGCATAACCACACAGCGCGCAAGTTGATTGCGCAATGGCCGAATGCTTGCGGACAATACAGTCAACACTGGCTGATAAATGATCGCGGGTCTGTTCCAGCTTGCTATTGAGAACTATTAATATCTTCTCAATGGAAGTCTTCTGGTTCCTTTATGTCCGATCTTCGCGATTATCATAGCTTGCTCGCCTGCCTTTACCGGCGCTCCTTTCTTCGACTTCCTTCATTTGTTCCTCACTTCGACAACTCTCACTTTTTTTTTCTTTCTTGTCTGTTTAGTCATCGAGCTCTTGTTTCATTGGCGTCGATGAATAGCTAGCATTCCCTAAGGATCGGGAGACAGATTACATGAGTAGTGTTGTAAAATAAATCTAAACGATCCCAACTGCGCCAAAAAAAAAAAAAAATTAATAGTGGATTTTACAAAAGATTTATAATTGCCAAGATAGGGCACGAAACGAACTGAAAATATAATTACCGCTGAAAGAAGGTTACACATTAACAGAAAAACTTGCCCTTTTGGAAATAGACTGATTATTGTTTAACAAATATAACATACGTCACCAAGAAGATGGTTAACACTAAAAAAAACTTTTTTTATATATAATATATAATGGTATGTAATGATTATGTAATCTACATAAATAAAGATGAAATTCTGTTTGTTTGTTTGTTCTTTATAGAAATCCATACCGTTTGTCCTAAATTCTCCAAATTTCGCCCAGTGGTTCTTCGATACCAGGTGCGAAAACTTGTTCATATTTAAATTTCGGGCAATCTCTGGCTATATTCTTTTTTGTTATAAAAATAGTTTTGATCTCGCTTTACATTGGTTTTTACGAAATCGACCGTTTGAGTCGATAAAAGTCTCAATTTATAAATTTAAAAAATGAAATTCTCCGGGTGAAACCTGTATAAACAGCTAGTTATAGTTAGACGCCGTAGTTATAGCTAGTTATTTTACCATATTACACTTCTTGTAAGTATTTATCAGCATATACTACTATATTTCTTAATCTGCAATCTGTTTAGTTTTAATATTTTTTTTCTATTATCATTTAGCCATTTGCATTACTTACTGTATTAATAATCCCATTTATTTTGTCCCTATCTTTTTCATTTATCCTTGAAGAGGAACTGCTTTGGTGGGTCGAAACGTTGAATACAATAAAATAAGAATTGCTACTATGAATATATTCATTGATTCGACATTAGGTGAAAGGAACTGTTATTCCCAAATATCCACACCCCCTGCGACCTATCCTGATTAAAATACTATTTATGTTCTTTAAATATGCTATGTTAGAGTTATTTATTTATAATATGTCGAGTTACAATAGCGGAAAAATAATTAAAGATATATAATGCTCACGTAGAAGTCGACAGTATCGTGTGACCGAGGATATTTATCGCGGCGGGGTGTGAGTGTGTGGCTGTGACTGGCTCTGAATCTCTAATGACTTCTCAGCCGCAACATCTGACACCCTCTGCCCGCCTCTACAAATCTCGACTTTAAGGTTTATACTAGCGTCTAAAAAGAAGCTGGATGAAAGACCTCATCAACAGAATTAAGGGATTAATCCAAGTCCGTAAAGTGGTGGTGCTAGGCACTATCTTTTTTTATATCTAATTGTAAGTCACATTCATTCATGAAATTTGCTGATCGCCTGGGCGATTAAAATGGACGAAATAGATCTATTTACAAGGTTATTGTTCAATTAGTTTATTGATCAATCTTTGGATACATATGTTGTATTTCAATTATTAACCGGTTGATTATGGTATGTATAATTGAGTCAAATTCCTATCATTTTAAAAGATTTATAAACTGAACATATTACACATTTATATGTATTATATCATTGTTGTTTGGTCAAAAGGGGTTAAGCCATCGAATGTGATGTTTAAACGATTTACCAAGCTGTGGAAAATTACTATAAATTCTTTCTGATTGTTTTTCTTTATTCCAGAATAATAAATGACACTATATTCTTTCAACAGAGACTGTAATAAATTATGAATAACGAATATATTATAGTCCATTATGAATTTTAAGAAGACGAGACAGAAATTTATTTTATGACTTAAGCCTTTTTGCCCAATCATGAATGAAATAATACATGTAAGTGTGTAATATGTCCAGTTTAGCAATAATATCAATGAAATATTTTTAATGACAGTAATTTGAATCAATTGTACATACCCTAAGAATGGCAAGAAAGGGGTCATAGTAAGGTTATTGGATAAAATCCCGGTCCTTTCTTCCTAGGCGTTTGGTTTCAAAACAGGCTACATCCATTTCAACAATTTTTCAGGACTAATCAAAGAACCGCTTTTGATAAGTAATGGAATCTTATAGTATTGATTTTCGAAGGATCTAGACGTTTAAAAAAAAAAAAAACGCGTCCAACTCACTTTTTTTTAAATAAAAACTTGAAAAAAAAAAAATGTTTGGAAAAAATGGATGTAACCGGTTTTGAAACCAAACGCCTCATATGTAAATAATAAGTAACGTAGCAAATCGTTGCGATAACGAAGCCTATGGAAAACAAAATGGCGGCCTATTGAATACTAACAACTGTTATAATCTTGAATCTTTTTATCAAAACACGTTGTCGAAAACGTGCTTTTTCTTTGTCAAAACGGAAAAAAGTTTTTTGGATGTTATTAATGGTACGTGGGTGGGGGAGGGGGGGGGGGGTCGATGCCAATATCGAAAACAGGTTGCATCTGATTCTCATTACACACAATAACAAAAAAAAAACAAAAGGGGTCACCTGTGGTGCTGTGGTTAGCATAGACACGAGGTGGCCGTAGGATTTTTTATGGGAGTTAAAAATCCTTGGCTATGCTGTCCCTCGGATAGGACGTAAAATGGAGTTCCCGTGCCTGTACGATGTCAGGTACTTCGTTGAAGATCCCTATCCTTATTATACCTGGATAGGCAAAATTTAGGACTCCCGCTGTAGCATCGTCCGATTAGCCTTAGTAGCATGAAGTGACGTTAATCAAACAAAAACAAAGAACAAAACCTAATACCACCTCTTCTGAACTTCGTTCCAAACATTGAACCGCATTTACATTCCTGTAGGGAGAAAAGGGAGATAGGTATCACGTGAGGCATCATATATTTCTTCAAGTTCGCCGTTCGGTGTGATGGATTCGCCTTGGAGAAGGATGACGCCGATTGAATACTCTTCCCCCACCTGAGGAATGGATAATATGCTGAAGGGAGCCGGTATCACCATTATCGATTGTGTCTGCGAGAAGCGAAGGTGTGTATCCTCGGCTCTATCCCAAGTCTGCTGGGTCCCCATGGCAACCGAGTCTGGGATCGACCTGCTGCGCGCGCAGCCCCCCTTAGCAAACTAACACTTCCATTATCACTTGGCCATCTTGTAGCCCTACGCACACTCACGTACGTTGAACGCTATGTACGCAACTAATGACACGCATCGATTGGTGGTGGCTCGTGTCCCACCAACACGTGTGCTCTCAGCTAATTTATGTGTCGATGGCACATTGCTGTATCTGATATCGGCTGTCCACGCTGAGTCGATTCGGTGTCTATCGCAAACTCACTTCAACAAGATACCGTTGACAATATTCCGGCCTTTCCAAATCCTTCAAAACTTTAAAATATGGTCACTTTTTTGTATTTTTCAACAATTGAAGCATAGAAATGCATAAGGATCTAAGTTCCAAAGAAAAGAGTTCATTGAACATATGAAAGATGGCTTGGGAGTAAGCACTGAACGTAGTTCACCCTAGAGGGTGTAAGCCACATCATTTCTGTAAAGGCACTTTACCTTTAACCTTATGCATTTCCATGCTTCAATTGTTATACATTCTCACCCTGTTGGATTATTTTCAGTAAATTGTTGTTTTAGGGTTCAAAAACATTTTTTTGATTATTTTGACCTGATATTTCAGGCCTCAAGGTAAGTCAAATCCGTTAGTCATTGTTTTATCTTAAATGTTGAACAATTCATAACAAGATTTGCTAACTGCTTTCTTTTTTTTATTACATACTGAAACACGATAACCTCTGAAAAAAAAGAAGCCACATCCCTTAATATGGGATACCCATTACTTCCTATTATGGGATATCCGATATTGTGGCACCTTTTTATCACTGAAATAAAAATATTTATTAATAGATTAAAATGATCTTAATGAAATATTACTTTAAACACTGAGTTTTTAGAAACGTGTATCTTTTGTGATAAAAATTTAGAAAATGAAGAAACTAAAGTTCAATGTTCCTACCAGTGGAGTGTCCTGCCATGAGAGCAGTGTTGTACCACAATCCACAAATTTTCATTGTAATTTGTGAAAAAAAAAAGGAAGACATTGGGATCAGCAGCTGATCTAGAATTTTTTTCAGTGGGTGGCCCACTATTTTTTTTTTTTTTTATCAACAACTGAATCCATTTTTAGAAAGTTCGAAACACCTATTAAATGACAATAAGAAAATTGTTTATTTTGAAGAAGGCATCAACTTTTACAAATAAAAATACCTAACCGTAAATAACATTGCAGTGTAAGCTGTATAGGAGCTATTGAAGGATTTGATTTAAAATGTTTTTTTTTTGGCCTCTACCCTGCAGGTTCATTGGCAACATCTATATTTTAGATTCTCGTAAAATATTTTACCAATTTTAAATATTTAATTTTTGTTGTTTCTATGTTCTTTTAAGGCTTGGCAGTTTATGAAAATTGAATTGAATATATAAAAATATTTGTATTCTCACTATAATCTCTGCTTAATACTTGTCAACATTGTTTCTGATTCATACCACCACATTATCGTATATAATAATATTAAATTGGTAAAGTAACCATATAACCAGATATTCAGAGCAAGCCTAACTCTCCAGTACATCGCTCCTTATATGAAGTCTAAAAGAAAACAATCTAGAAAGTTCACGACAAGCGTAGAAGATTCTCGAGCAGTCACACACATTTAGTAGAATAGTTTGCTTTAACTGTGCCAACAAAAAATCTGGAACTCTTTTCAATCATGTGTTATTTTATAAAGCGTTCTGAACATTCCTACGGAAAGTAATTCTGCAGGTTTGAAAACTAAGTACACGGGCTTAAATTCTCTATTAAATAAAATTTAATTCTCTTATTTTTACCTCCTTTCCGATTCCAATTAAATATTGCGATGAACAGATTTTGGTTTAGTTTTTACATTCGGTATCAAATGGAAGTACAGAGCGACTTTTACATTGATGGATGAACATCGCTATGGCCGACAAATTCAACTTGAAGGCCCACCAAGGAGTGTGTTGGTACAACTTTTTTTAAATCGCTTGATTTAATTTTTTTTTTTTTTTTTTTTTTTTTTTTATAACCATTCTAACCGGTAGAAAGTAACCGGTAGAAAGGAAATAAAACGGATCATTGAATTTTATGTTTATTTACATTGGTAGCTACAGGGCTACTTGGCTGTGACCACACCGCCTAAGCGTCACTGCTTGATTGAGTGACTGAGGATCTGTCTTGTCAAATGTGATTTATGAAGGCTCTATGGTTGCTACACGGTTAGGACGCCCTAGTCATCCACAATCACCACTTGGGATTGCGGTTGACGGCATCGAGCTCCCACTACGAGAGGTATAATGTGAAGCTTACATAAAAAATTGTTTGTCACCTAACAGAGTATCTACTTAAAATATGAATATTTAATTGCTATAATATTTAACAGGGGGAAATTCTGGCGAGTATGTCAGTATTGTAACCTCCTACGTATTTCTATCGAATTTCTGTACAATAAAGTAATTTTTTTCTTTTTATTGTATTTATTAATTAACATCTGCGGGGTCGACTGTGGTGTAGTGGGTTAGCATGGCAACCTACAATACTAAAGGTCGCAGGTTCGCGACCAACGGTGGCCCTAGGATTTTTTAATGAGAATAAAAAATCCTGAGCCATGCCGTCCCTCGGATAGGAGGTAAAAGGGAGGTCCCGAGCCTGTACGATGCCCGATACTCGTTAAAAATCCCTATTCTAATTATACCTGAATAGGCAAAATTTAGGACTCCCACTGTAGCATCGTCCGATTAGCCTTAGTGGCATAAAGTGACTTTAACAAACAACAATTTACATCTGCCAACAGGATGTCTACTATTAGCAAATATTCTTGCTTCTCTACTATTCAAATAATGAAATTTCAGGCTATGAATGAAATCTCTGATCCAACACTTTTTTAATCACCACCTAATGACAAATAGTATAATCAGGTTAGAAAGTTTATTTGACCGGTGTAGGGTTTGTTTGTTTTAACGTCACTTTATGCCACTAAGGCTAATCGGACGATGCTACAGTGGGAGTCCTAATTTTGCCTATCCGGGTATAATGAAGATAGGGATCTTTAACGCGTACCTGACATCGTACAGGTTCAAGACGTCCATTTTACGTCCTATACGAGGGACGGCGTGGACAATTATTTTTTACTCCCTTTAAAATATCCAGGGCCACCTCGGGAGGCGAACTCGCGACCTTTAGTATTGTGGGTTTCTATGCTAATCACTACACCACAAAGAGATTTTAATTGGAGGAGAGCTAGTCCATTTAAAGTTCAAATATTTAATTTCTTTTTAGATTTAAGCTATGATGATTTTGAAGACAGATTGGGAGAAGTAGTTTGAGTTTAAATTGTCAAATTGTGTGACTTAGATTATTTTTTATTTTTACAATCTTATAAAAATCAATAAATAAATTTTGAAAAATTTCTTGCATATACATTTATGCACACACAGGGAGTCCCAGCATAATATCTATGCGACAGATTGAGATAGTCGCATAGATAAATATTTTTTTTTCCTGTAGGGCTTTAAATATCCTACAACATGAGCCATTTCCCACATTTGTCGACAAAAAAAAATTCTGTGCATGTTTGAAGCTTAATGATGAATTATATAATCTTTTACACCATTCCTTAGCTTCTTACTTCTAATGGAAATAATTACTCTGTTTATAAGTACTCACACTATGTTAATAATTGTTTTTTAATACATTCTTAAGTAATAAGGATCTGGGGCTATTAACTGGAATTAATATTACATTAATATGAGTAAAATTAATTAATCGAATTAATGTATAATATGAGTAAAATAATGTATAAAATATGAGTAAAATTAATTAATCTAATATGAATATTCATATTAGAGAAATTGATTCTCTCTTTTTAAAATTATTTACTAATAACAAAATAACAAATGGATTTGAAAACATTCGTTCGGATTATTTAGGAGACGCCCTCCGAAATTTATGACCAAAGCTTAAACGAAAAGAGTTTTACATACCAATAAACACACTTCAATCAGCGTTCGTTAATACCTACTATACTTGTTCGCCTATTGTATTAGTGATTATAAGCAAACAGCTGCAATATGAAAACGTTTTTCTTTCTTATAAAAATAGCTTACATTACATGAATTATGAATATAACCCTTTGCATATTGGCGTTATGGAGTATTAGGTTTCAATACGAAACACAAAAAGGGTTGTTATATAAAAAAAAAAACCGCAACAAACTGGCAATCTGTTCACACCGGACCGAAACGTATTCAAATTAGAACAAAGACAAGAAGCGAACAAACAAGCAAGCGGACGAACATAATAGCCGGAATTACCTACGTGTAGAGGGGAGACCGAACAGCAAACATAAGAGAGGGCTTACAATGCCACCATGACAGACCCCTGTTGCAATGTCAACCCACCAATCAGCTGTGTTTGTATTCCTCCCCTCGTGGTTAGGGTGGTCTGGTAGTGAATTCATTAATTTTCAATTCTGCTGAAGGTTCCTTTGGTATTTGTGTGTGGATGTCGAGGGGATACTGAATAGGTTGTATCGTTAGTTTATTTGAATACATTTATACAAAAATGTAAAAGATTATATTAGAAATATCGAAATTCAACAAAAAAATATATTAAATATATCAAATCTAAGCATATATTCTTATATAATACAATACATCACCTATGGGGGCCATTTTGTTATGAGGAGCCGTACAAAGATTTTGATATTAACAAAGTCAAATATTGAGAAAAATTTTAAGCACTTTACGGTGAAAATTTTTACTTTCATCGTTCAGAGAATTTGAAAAAATATTATTCACTTTTGAAAGATCACAACACATAGCATTCACACTCCGACGAGATACATGTCCACCAGTTTATATCGGCGACCATAAAATCCCTCAAACAGACAAAGTACTTTAGACCCTGGACTAATATTTGATAGAAGGATGACTTGGGGCCCTCATGTCAATATGAAAAGACAGATATTAAAGAAGCGACTGAAAATACTATACTTACTATTCCAAAAATCATCAAAATTGAAAATCAGACAGAAACTTAGTGCATAGGGTAAAAAAAAACAGTTATTGGCACTCGGTACAGTTAATGGCACCCCAATTTTAACTTAAGTGTCTAATGCTTGAAGGGTCTTCGAAGTCATCTATGAAGTAAAACTTTAACAAACTAACCATAGGGAAGATTTCACAATTAAATCTACAGGG
This sequence comes from Aelia acuminata, assembly GCA_911387785.2. NCBI lineage: Eukaryota > Metazoa > Arthropoda > Insecta > Hemiptera > Pentatomidae > Aelia > Aelia acuminata. The sequence goes on along the minus strand of OU426978.1, from coordinate 213,646,810 downwards.
TGTCAATAACTAGATTTGGCACTTTTAACAATTAATATTGCCATATTGTAAAACTATTGAACTTTTGACCCACAAAAACCTCTTAAAGAGATAAAGAATAGATAGTCTTTATAAGAATAGATAAAGAGGAGTTTCAATTAGATCCTTTCATAAGAAGTATTTTTTTTAATGTCACCACTGAAATTTAGTCTTAAGGGTGCCAATAACTGTACGGTTTACCCTACACTTATTTACTGACACCCATATGAACGTACAGCTCACAAACTTATGGTACAGCAAAAAAAGAAACACTTACAATGACTACAAACCTTTCAGTCTAAAATTTTATGATTAATAACGAACGCTCCTTTGTACGTTATGAACAAAACACTACATACGGACTTACAACAACCAACTATCGACGAACAAATAATAACCCTCCATTCTAGATTTCACATCAAAATGCATGGCTATTAATGACATGGCCACGACTGGCATGCCTTTTATGAGGCGACTGCAAAGGAGTTAGATGAGAGACCTCCTCTCCTGTAACAAGATGTGCTGTCGGGCACTAACTTTCCTCATGCCTTAAAATCCCAACACAGAGCAATTTTCATCTCATTTGGCTCAAATCGCTTATTTTTTGTGACAGTTGCAAATAAAAATCTGCAGTGAAAAACAAAATCCATTAAAAATAACATTTTATATTTTACTTCCCTTAAAGGTAAACAAGTCCGAAGCTATACTACACCATCGACCCAGTTTTAAACTGGAAGATCTATAAATAAATATTCCATTACAAAATGGCGTACGGTTTGCCTTATACGCTCCAGTAATAGTAAAATCCCCAGTTATGGAAACTTATGCCCAAATCTGTGTTGAGGTTCGCACGGAGCTGTCAGATATACATAGCAGACTGTTAGACCCAACGGTATCGCCATAAAAGGGTGATATGGCAATAGCTAACCCGAAAAGGGGTGAGATCATGGATATTGGAACAAGGTTTAGCTACGAGGGGTGTGAGCTATGTGGCCTTTACCTTACATTATTGGAACCCAAGATCTCCTGATCACGGTCATCGTGACTAGAAGATCGTATTTCATCTCGTGCTGTCAGGTCAGATGGTGTAGTTATGTTGGAGTAGTACTGAGTCATCCCGTGGGGTCCGGGGAGTATGTGCTACCTGCTTCGAGGTCGTTAATATGATATATTATACGTATATTTTCGATATTTACTGAAAGAAAAAGAACGAGAAACAGGGAATCGGAGGCCTCGATGAACGAGAGTGATGAAACCAGGCCAACTTCTGAAATTTATCATGGCAGACAAACATACTAATATTTAACCCATAACTACTCACGTCGGGTCATATTGACCCGTACCAAGTTTCATTTCATTCTATTTACACATTTTTGGCATTAAATGATCACCAACCTTTGTTTAGGCTCCAGTTACATCTTGGCAGTGTCTGAAAAATAAGGGAGGTGTTTATTTTATCTAAATCGATATTTTGACCCGAGGTGAGTAGGTAGTTGTGTAAGCCATTTTTTTTTGTCCGATGCCTGGACTAAATTTGTATAAAACCACTCATTTCTTATCTGTTTTATCTGCAAAGGTTGTTCGTAGAAAATTTTATGAAATTAAATCAAAAGAAATTATGTTAATATTAGTAATGTTAAGGAGTTCCTTTATTTTAGTACTTCACTTCAGACCTATAATTCAAGATGTTATTCATATTTTAAAATTTTCATTTATTGTATACATAAATAAATATATATTTTCAAGCCTTCTCCTGTGGTTTAAGACTAATATCTTACTATCCTAAGGTCGTTTAATTTTTTTTTTGTTCTGGGTCATATTGACCCGAGGTGAGTAGATAAATAACATTGATTCAGGTGAGTAGTTAAGGGTTAATTACTGACAGAACACGGACAAACAAAACACTATTTGAACCGGTTCCACCTTTGTAACACAAACACTTGTGACTGTGACGGACAAACTCCACAAACTTTTAAACATATCTTATACGACTGTCACTTGCACGAACACAACAGAGGACACTTCATAAAAACAATCATGATGAAGGGCGACACATGGCCTACTCCGGAAAACAAGTTATTTGAAAAATATAAATTGGAACTACTAAAATTTTCAAAATTAATTAACCTTCAGAATTGACTCAAAAGAAGACAGAAGACCCGGCAGAACAAATGGACCTTATCTTCCACCACACCCAGTGGTGTTTTGAACTTTTATTTTTGTTTTGTTTATTTCTGTTTTTTTTTTTTTTTTTTTTTTCGCCTTTGATTCGTTTTGTGTTAAGTTAGAAGAGTTTAACATACAGATTGATTACTATTACTGTAAAAAAGAAAAAAACAAAAAAACATCTATGCAGGTAGTATGCCTAAGGACATGGAATCTGTAAACATTTAGAAATACACGACCCTCCCATAGCGATACTATGGAAGGGAAAAAAAACAAAAAAAAAAAACATGTTAATTAGAAGAGGATGGTTATTACTTAAGAATACTTTAAGAACCACCCCTAACCACCCTTTCACACTCCAGAAATAGGTGGCAAGGATTTATAAATAATAAAAAAAAAAAAATACCTTGAATTATAGCTTAATAAAACTTAGGTATGATCAATAATGAAATTTTAGAGCTCCAGTTTAAATATATAATCTGGTTAATATCCTTGCCGAGAATATAACAAATACGAGCCAACAAAAAATCAATTTTATCTTTAGGTTTTCATAAAGAAGGAATCTCTTCTTCATAGAAGAGTGACGTCGAAATGGTTCCACAACTACAGAAACATGTGATAAATGTTAATTATTCAAGTTGGGGGTGACGTATGTATTTTAGACAAAATAATTAGTAATTACAAATTAGGAAAAAATTTGTTCTTGATAAAAACCTAATACATAAAATCCTACAAAAGTAAAAATTTCAACAATTTTTCCGTTTGGATGAGCAATTTAAAGTATAGATTTATAGTTTTTAATTAATAACATTAACATATCCTGGACGCTTTAGAAAACAAGATTATAATTTCAAAATTCAATTTCTTTGTTAATAATGTCCTGAATGGGATTACCATATTTCAGTTGTTTTCATCATATTTAAAGCCCGCTTATTCAATCACTTAAATGTGAATCGAACCCTCAAAAATTGTAATTCGATGCTTCGATTATTTTCCAATACCGTTTTAAACATCATCATTCTACAATTCAACAATGTTACCGTTTAGTCGATTATATTTCTTTCGCCTTAGAATCTAAATTTTATTGCTCGTCTGTCTTCTTAGACATGAGCAAAGCTTTCGACAGAATTTGGCATGACGAATTACTTTGTAAATTAAATCGATTTTTTTTTCTTTTCTTTTTTAATGCATATTCTATCCTATGGCTATTTTTTTGTTTATCTCCAAAATATGTTTCATTTCGATATGATTATTTCATAATTTTTTAATAAAAAATAAATACGTAATGTCAATAACAGATATATTTTCGCCCATTTAAAATTTTCTTACGTAATCAATCAATATAAATGTATTGCTTTGATTATACGATATAAGAAACATATTCCTTTAGAAACAGCCCGTCCTTAAATGTTCGTACGATCCGCAAACGATCACTTATGCTCCTTCAAACAACCCACATCCACACGTCAACTAGACAAAAGCTGATATAAAGTCCCCTATTACACTGTCAATCAAAATGTAGTCGGATGAAATCGAACATGGTCTACCCAATACAATGGAATGCGGATCCCCCATTGTCCTCTGTATTATTGCTGTTTGTCCTGTGTATGTTACAGCAAAATTATTCCGTTTCAATTGCTTGTGAATGAATAAACATGAAGCCTTCTTGGCTTTTATGTTTTATATAATAATAATTATTTTTTTTAAATGAACTTAAATAGACAATAAAAACCATTTTATAAAAAAATATTAAACCGACTTCGAAACCTAGGAACCAGTAAAAATAAATTCACTGAAAAGTATGAAATAATTACCTTCTGATTTTTATGAATACACAGCAAAATTGAAAATGGTATAAAAAGTGGAAAAGTGCAATAAGACGAATAATTTTATTTTGATTTGTACACATACACACTAATTGTTAATAAAAATTATTAAATTTAAATATTAAATACCATGTTCAATTCAACACAATCTTTTCGGAGACGGCGCAAAATAGAAATAACATGTTACTGATACAATTCCATTAGTAGGCATTGAAATCAATAGCTGGGAAGAGAAGATCCATTTAGATTTTCATAATGTCTAGCGTAAAAATTTTTAAATTTTGCACCGCCTCCGAAAAGATTGTGTTTTATTGAACATAGTATTTAGTATTTAAATTTAATAATTTTTATTAACAATTAGTGTGTATTTGTACAAATCAAAATAAAATTATTCGTCTTATTGCACTTTTCCACTTTTTATACCATTTTCAATTTTGCTGTGTATTCATAAAAATCAGAAGGTAATTATTTCATACTTTTCAGTGAATTTATTTTTACTGGTTCCTAGGTTTCGAAGTCGGTTTAATATTTTTTTATAAAATGGTTTTTATTTAACAATTTTTAGTTGGAGAAGATAACAAATGTAGAAAACCGTAAGTTGGTTTAAAAATTTCGTTGGTCATTGGTCGTTGATAAAATAAACGTTGGTTTAAAAATTTCGAAATCTTTTTACGCTCTACCACGTATGTCTTTCCCAGGTCTTTTTATTATACAATAATTGTATAAAATTATTATGAAATACACTTTACCTTTTCAATTTTATGAATACACACAGAAAAGTGGGAAAGCGGTGCGTGTATTATACAACTTTCAACACACTACTTTTTATGATTATAAATGGATTTTTTTTTTTTTTAAAAAGATCAATGTTCAATTGGAAAGGGAACACATAAAAAGTTTTTCACAATGACAATCTTTTTCCTTTGCTAAATGTCGTCAGCACTTGTCATTTACGTAGAGAATCAGTGTTCCGAGATGTATTGAGTTAAATATACATAAATCCGGCCATTCCAAGATGAAGTAGATAAGTCACTGAACAGTCGAGATTTTGGTCGGTTTTAGACATGATATCGTTAATGGAGAATCGATGAGGATGCTAATATGACCTATAGTAAATTTGAAAGTAATTCTTAAATTTTGATGGCTTGAATATCCTTCTGAAAACTATGGCGATATTATACACGACTTCATTGGATTACATCATTGGATAGAAGTCCCTGCAAAAAAAGGGCCAACCATAAAATTTATCGATATCAAAAAGACTGCCCCGCTAGGATAGAAGCAACAGGGTTTGGGACTCGCATATGGTTAATTTATTATTACGAAGAATATTATTATTCTCCGTATTAGACTACTGACTTAATTCCAAAGGTTGATTCAATTATGTTCGTAATTCCTTTCGATGAATTTTTGACTAAATTTATTACCGAAGTACTATGAATTATATCCTTCGTAATAAAACATTATTCAGAAAATTAATTGCTAAACAATGTTGCTTCCATTCTAGTGGCGTAGCATTTATCATCATTTTTAATAATAATTTCCATGACTGCCAAATTTTTGCTGAGGGGACTTCCATACAATGAGGTTGTTTTCGGGTAGTTATCAAGTTTTATTGTGTAGTTTTTATTGATGGATGAACACCAGGAAAAGCCTCGATAGTTGTAGAAACAAATTCAAAAACCGATACTACAAATCCGGATAACATAACAGAAGTGTCACCCTTAAAGGATCGGCACAAGACCTCCGGCAAGATATTCAACAGTTACCGAGTGCATCCGGAAGAAGACAGAGGTATCTGAATCCTTTATTAAGTCAACTGAAAATGAGCTTTTCCAGGAATTATTGTATTCTTTTTTAATGTGCATAGTCACTAAAAGATAGAAATCAAAATCTAATTTAAATCAATTATAGCTACGATTTTAAATTTAAACGATCCTTCGGGAACTTGAAGAAGTCTTAATTTCTGCTTTAAAACGATTACCGATTAAATACTCAATCTTTCTTGGAATTCCACGAATTTTGTTGTCTTACCGTTGATTAGATCTAAATTAAGAAGGTTTACTGTTATCGGTGAATATACATCTATCTATTATTTATGCTAATATCGCTACAGAAAACGACAGCGATATTATATTCTGCTGATATTTATATCTTCATTTAAATCTAATGTTGAAAAATTAGTTAAGGTTATGTATAGGTTTGTTCCAACAAGCACGTAAAACACATCGATAACTAACAGACTGCTCATGTTCTCCCCCCACTCTTTTGATTCAGAATTTGATTGGTTGGTTTTCCCATTTGATTCATCCAGCAGTAATACAATATTTGGGTTTGTTAGTTATCAATTAGTTTTAATAGCTTGTTGGAGCATACCTTATGTTATATATGCCTTATGTTTTTCCAATAAGTAAACAATTTGAGCGATAATTAAATAATTATTTTCATGTTATTTCCCGATAACTTCTTAAATAAATTAGGAACCCCAAAAAGGTTTAAATGGGACCACCTTGGGAAAATACTCTACAAGATGCAAAAGGTTTCGTTCCAATTGGTCCACCCATCTCTGAGTAATCGGTGAACATACATAAAAAAAAAGGCACAAAAAAAAGTCACATACGTATCGAATAGAGTAACCTCCTCTTTCGTTCGAAGTCGGTTAAAAAATAAAATAAAAATGGAGGGCTTTCTCGGGATCATATAACGATGGATGAATTCCATGTAATTCGAAGGTTTTAAAAAAAAGTTATAATGAGAAATAATAAAATATTCGTCTATTAAGATCTGGACTTGATTTATACAGTCAAATATTTTTACTTTTTGGGGTCACCTGGGGTGTAGTGGTTAGCATAGCAACCTACAATACTAAAGGTCGCGACTTCGCGCCCCGTGGTGGCCCTAGGATTTTTCAAAGGGAGTAAAAAATCCTTAGCTATGCCGTCCCTCGGATAGGACGTAAAATAGAGGTCCCGAGCCTATTCGATGTCAGGTACTCGTTAAAGATCCATATCCTAATTATACCTTGATAGGCAAAATTTAGGACTCCCAATGTAGCATCGTCCGATTAGCCTTAGCAGCATAAAAAATGAATAAAAAAATTTTATCGACCCTATAACAACAGAATCTCTCTGCGCGAAAGATAAAATGAGAAATAGAAAAGAGTCTGTCAAAAGGAAGAATCTCTTAGATTCGCCGGACATGGTGGCGTTAATAAAGAAAGCCAGACTGAGATGGCTTGGACATGTGGAAAGAATGCCGGAGCACAGGATAGTAAGAAGAATACTCTATGAGAAACCGGACGGTAAACGAAGCAGAGGATGCCTTCGAATCAGATGGCTGGATGACGTCGAGGAGGACCTGAAACTGCTGGGTGTACCAAACTGGAGAAGAGTAGCACAGGATCGCAGAGATTGGTCGGCTGTGGTATTGGAGGCCCGGGTTCTTGCTGGACCGTAGTGCCAGAATAATAATAATTACTAAAATTATGAACTGAATTTTGAAAAAAAAATGTTTAAAGACAACTTGAGCTTAGTACGAACCACCTGTTGTGGTTGACTACAGTTAAACAACTGTTCGCATACGTCACAACTTGTTATCCACATTTTAAGTACTGTTAGGGCAGATATTACTAAGAAGTGACAAGACATCTACCACCTAATATTAAGAAGTGAAGTAACCACAACCACTGAGTAAGTGATTGACAGTAATCCACTTAGTGGGGTATGATCCGGTTGTGGTTGGTGTTTACATGTCCTGCTTTGGGGGCCTCCGAGGGACTACCTGACTTCGGGGTGAACATCCTCGGTGTTTGTTTCCGACGTGACCTTTCTCGAGAACACGCTCTTGTCCTAGGGAGGTAGCTCTTTCTGGAAACATGGGGTTGAAGTCCTCTCCATTGGTTTTGTTTTTTGTGTTTTCCGATCAGCAGTCAACGATTTGTACTTCAAACCCAAGGTTAAGGACATTCATTCACACCAAAAGAAAGTCACCAAAAACTAAAACTATGCGATTCATTGAAATAATTATTATTTAATATTCTATTAAATAACGCACTGAAGCAAACGTATAGTGAAACTCCCATTATAACGATCAGTCAAGAGGCAGTCCCGTGAATAGTTCAGTTTAACCGGAACCCTCCTGTGAAATAGACGCAAATAATTCAAAAATTAAAATGAAATTCAAAAATTATGAAGTACGGAAAACAAAACAACGTTCTTTGTAAATAAGAAAAAAATATTTCCTTATAATAAAATTCCTATATAATGTAAAAACATAATTTTTGGGTGCATATTTTTAGCATCCATCAAGGTCACGAAAAATACGAAATTTTAGATTTTCGGCCCAACAGTTTTGGGAATCACATACTATTAAAGTAATAAAAAAAAAAGGTGCATTTTTTAAATAGTTTTTGGCCTAGAACTCAAACACATTTGAGATGCCTGAGCTTTTTCTTTTGATATACTGCATGACCAAATTCTAAAAAAATGATAATATAAAAAAGAATGTAGGTATATATATTTAATTTTGAAATAGTAACATTTTTATTTTTTTTAAATACTTAAGTATTTATTGCTCTAGCATGTATGGTGGTTGAAGTTGTTCAAAAATTGAAATGGGAGAAACAATTGGTTAAGGAGATAAAAAAAAAAAAAAATGTTGACGTATTAATGACCGAAAAGAAACGTCTTATTATGTCAATATTTTTTATGTTGTAAACCACTTTGTTTCTCCACTTTGAAATTTAGCACAACTTTTGCTACTATAAGCTAAAAAAAAAAGGATTATGTTATCAAAAAGTAAGTTTTTTTTTTTAAGATAGATATATTTTTAGAATATGGAATATAAAAAGAAACATAACTAGAGTATATCAAAAGAAAGATCACAGTAACATGAAAAATCTGTCATCTTTTCCACTTTGAATAGTTTTTGTAATATAGCTCAAATGATATCTTAATTTCTTAGAAAAAATCGTATCAACTGATTTTGTGAAAATCTGCATATGCTAGCCAACTAAATCTGTTTCGACAATGTCCACTATCTCTTCATTTTCTACCAAAGTAATTTATTCATAAATATTTTAAGAATCTTCTTATATTCTCACTAGGTTGGTGTAAGCGAGAACAGTTTCAGATTTACCTTTACTTCCAATTGGTCCTGGGCTGCTAAACTCAATGTTGAATGACATTTCCTTTTTTTTTTTTTAATTCAAAGAGATGTTAAGTATTTTAATGATCTTCAATGAATGAAATGGTGTTATGCAAATCAAATATACCTATTTTTTTTAAAAAATCCGATATATTAAATACGAATATATTTAAGAAAATTGTATAAAGAATTTTTATTGAATATTCTAAACGAAAAATATAAATATTTTTCCTATTTTATAATTAATTAGTAGGAAAATTAATGAATTCTTCTGGATATTGTTAAAATCAAATCAAATATAAGCAAATCCTTTAGGACAAAGCCTTTCAGGTTTCTACGGGCAACGCATTTGTCGCAAGCATTCGCCTCGCTTAGTATAATCTGAATCAGGGATTAGAGAAAAAAAAAAAGAAAAAAAGATCGCTTGATCTCCATAATACTCTTTATCAATCCAACTTAATACCTTCGAAGGAAAAAGGGATTTATTCGAAATAATTAATTATAAGAAGTCGGATTATGTTTGGGAAAGAAATAGGTCTAGAATTTATCTACAGTGCAACAACTGTTTGAGGAACGCATGAAAACGCATTGAATTGAGTTACATGCGTGCTAATAAACAATTAAGGAAAGATTAGTGTAAAAAAAGAAAAAGAAAAAAAAGCGAGATATTTTTCCTTATCCGCGGCTGAAGTCGGTAACATTGTCGTGTCTCGCTTCAACACGCAGCAGACCTTCCACGACATCTGTACCTTTGTGTTTAACATTACATTTTTTGGGTTAGGTTTGATATGGACTCATTAAACGAACAAAAATATTATATGTTAATTCTTAAGTGCGTGAACAAGTGGTGACTAAATCAAAGTAGCTTAGGTCAGAGGAGAAAGGGTTTTATATTTAAAAATGGCCAAACTTGGCCATGCTTTTCTTACTGGCTTACTGTAATATTAACTTTTAGTTAAATAAACATTATTTAATACGTTAAAAACTTAACGTTAAACTGTAAAAATTAAAACTTGTAACGAAACAGTAACACAAAAAACTAACCATATGATCCGATCTTCAGAGCGAGACTAACTCTCCAGTATATTTCTCCTTATATGTAGTCTGAATTAGAACAGTCTAGATGGTTCCTAAAAAACGTAGAAGATTCTCGAATTTCGATCATATTTTTTGCTTTCACCTTACTGTATTAATGAACTCAAAAAAAAAAAGTTTTTCAACGAATACTATGCAATATATGATTAAATTTAAACAGGATGTTAGGTAATGAGTCGATAACGAATGTCCTTTCGTTTCATGATAAATATTTAAATATTTTTTTTTTTTTATTTAGTGAAATCCGAGTTCATTGTTTTAAAACAATGATTGAGCAATTGCACGGACACAAATGTGGGAAGCCAATAAATCAAAAGCTGTCTTTTTTTTTTTTTTTTTTTTTTTTTACAATCAGATAGTCATTATAATCCGAATGGTTAAGCAGTAATTAGTAAACCATAAGAACAAAATGATAAAGAAATCTTGAAAAAGCACAATTTTTAACAGTGTCATATCTTTTACATAATCTTTTATTTTTGATCAATTCTTTTTCTCCTGTTCATCTAATTAATAATAGAAAATCTTTTATCTAGAACTTGAAAAGTAGCTTATGGATAAATCTGAAACTTTTACAGAACGATTCTTCAACCAAATAGCTGCCATGTCAACTTTCTATGTTTATAATAGGACATTATTTAACTGAATAACAGTTTGTGATGTTTTTATAACTTATTTATCAACCGTTATATCAGCTAATATCCTCAATGGGAGAAATATACTGTTATAAAGAATATAGAACGTTCCTTCCTGTTCAGTTGAGGAGTGTAACTATTTTTATATATGAAATTAAAAAAAAAAAAATATCCAGTGAAAATTTATAATCTGGAGTAATTGAAAATAGTCTAACACTTACGTGGGTTAAACAATTTTTATTAAAAAAATAAATTAAAAATTTTCAATCAACACAAATTATGAGAACACAAAAATTTAAACAGGTTACAAAAATTTTCAATTCGTAACTTAGAAATAAGCATATGACTTAAACTATAAAACAACAACTAACTCTGCAGTACATCGCTCCTTATTTATACTCAAAAGGAGAAGAGTTTAGATGGTAACATCGAAGTCACAAACAAGTGCTATGACAGCTTGTTCGAACTATTAGTTCATTCCTAAAAGCTCTAATAGGTTATTATGTTTAATGATGTTTTTCAAGTTAACATTATCATAAGTAAGCCACAGAGCATCGTGACTGGGTTTAGCTAGTAGTGTAAACCGTACAATTATTGGCACCCTTAAGACTACATTTCTGTGGTTAAATTAAAAAAAAATACTTTTTATAAAGGGATCAAATAGAAACTTCCTATACCTATCCTCATAAAGACTTGAGAGGTTTTTTTCTGGTCAAAAGTTCAATAGTTTTACAACATGGCAATATTTATTGTTAAAAGTGCCAAATCTAGTTATTGGCACCCTGTGGATTTAATTGTGAAATCTTCCCTATGGTTAGTTTGTTAAAGTCTTACTTCATAGTAGAGATGGGCACAAATGTAATATGAGTACGGAGTACTGAAAAGGAGTAATCAACAGCTTGATTACTGAATTTATCGACAGTACTCAACTCATTTTTCTCTGAGTAGTCCGGTAATCAAATGCAGCTAAGTTGAGTACAGGAGCGAATTTCTTCTACATTATAGTACGTTTTTATGTTTTATGTAGTAATATTTTTAAATTTTAAGGTTGTTCAATAAAAATTCGAAAGTGGTTCATGTGGGGGGCAGGGGGGGCACTCGCTTTACAAATAATTTAACATTTGCGGATTTCATTGAAATGAGGGTACATTATTATGTTTCAGGATACGGAGATTTCAAAAATATTATAATTTTTTTATTTCGATGGGGGGGAGGGAGGGGGGGCACTCGCTTTACAAATAATTTAACATTTGCGGATTTCATTGAAATGAGGGTGCATTATTATGTTTCCGGATACGGAGATTTCAAAAATATTATAATTTTTTTAATTCGATGGGGGGGGGACACTCGCTTTACAAATAATTTAACATTTGCGGATTTCATTGAAATGAGGGTGCATTATTATGTTACCGGATACGGAGATTTCAAAAATATTATAATTTTTTTATTTCGATGGGGGGGGGAGGGGGGGGCACTCGCTTTACAAATAATTTAACATTTGCGGATTTGATTGAAATGAGGGTGCATTATTATGTTTCCGGATACGGAGATTTCAAAAATATTATAATTTTTTTATTTCGATGGGGGGGGGGGGGAGAGGGAAGGGGGGCACTCGCTTTATAAATAATTTAACATTTGCGGATTTCATTGAAATGAGGGTGCATTATTATGTTTCCGGATACGGAGATTTCAAAAATATTATAATTTTTTTATTTCGACGAGAGGTTGGGGGGGGCGCTCGCTTTATAAATAATTTAACATTTACGGATTTCATTGAAATAAGGGTGCATTCTTATGTTTCCGGATACGGAGATTTCAAAAATATTATAATTTTTTTATTTCGACGAGAGGTTGGGGGGGCGCTCGCTTTATAAATAATTTAACATTTACGGATTTCATTGAAATAAGGGTGCATTCTTATGTTTCCGGATACGGAGATTTCAAAAATATTACAATTTTTTTATTTCGATGGGGGGGGGGGAGAGGGAAGGGGGGCACTCGCTTTATAAATAATTTAACATTTGCGGATTTCATTGAAATGAGGGTGCATTATTATGTTTCCGGATACGGAGATTTCAAAAATATTATAATTTTTTTATTTCGACGATAGGGTGGGGGGGCGTTTGCTTTATAAATAGATTAACATTTACGGATTTCATTGAAATAAGGGTGCATTCTTATGTTTCCGGATATGGAGATTTCAAAAATATTATAATTTTTTTATTTCGACGAGATGGTGGGGGGGGCGCTCGCTTTATAAATAATTTAACATTTGCGGATTCCATTAAAATGAGGGTGCATTATTATGTTTCCGGATACGGAGATTTCAAAAATATTATAATTTTATTATTTCGATGGGGTGGGCGTGGGTGAGGGGGGTGGGCGCTCGCTTTACAAATATTTTAACATTTGCGGATTTCATTGAAATGAGAGAGCATTCGTATGTTTCCGGGTACCGAAATTTCAAAAAAATTATAATATTTTTGAAATCTTCGTATCCGGAAACATAAGAATGCACCCTTATTTCAATGAAATCCGCAAATGTTGAATTATTTGTAAAGCGAGTGCCCCCCTCCCCCCCCCCCCATCGAAATAAAAAAATTATAATATTTTTGAAATCTTCGTATCCAGAAACATAATAATGCACCCTCATTTCAATGAAATCCGCAAATGTTAAATTATTTGTAAAGCGAGTGCCCCCCCCCTCCACCCCATCGAAATAAAAAAATTATTATATTTTTGAAATCTCCGTATCCGGAAACATAAGAATGCACCCTCATTTCAATGAAATCTGTAAATGTTAAATTATTTATAAAGCAAACGCCCCCCCCCCCCCCACCCTCTCGTCGAAATAAAGAAATTATAATATTTTTGAAATCTTCGTATCCGGAAACATAATAATGCACCCTCATTTCAATGAAATCCGCAAATGTTAAATTATTTATAAAGCGAGTGCCCCCCTTCCCTCTCCCCCCCCCCCCATCGAAATAAAAAAATTATAATATTTTTTAAATCTCCGTATCTGGAAACATAAGAATGCACCCTTATTTCAATGAAATCTGTAAATGTTAAATTATTTATAAAACGAGCGCCCCCCCCCCACCCTCTCGTCAAAATAAAAAAATTATAATATTTTTGAAATCTCCGTATCCGGAAACATAAGAATGCACCCTTATTTCAATGAAATCTGTAAATGTTAAATTATTTGTAAAGCGAGCGCCCCCCCCCACCCTCTCGTCGAAATAAAAAAATTATAATATTTTTGAAATCTCCGTATCCGGTAACATAATAATGCACCCTCATTTCAATGAAATCCGCAAATGTTAAATTATTTATAAAGCGAGCGCCCCCCCCCCCACCCTCTCGTCGAAATAAAAAATTATAA
>OU426978.1:213436694-213632043 GCA_911387785.2 Aelia acuminata | reverse complement strand
TATTTATTGTTAAAAGTGCCAAATCTAGTTATTGGCACCCTGTGGATTTAATTGTAAAATCTTCCCTATGGTTGAAGTCCCTATGGTTTGTTAAAGTCTTACTTCATAGATGACTTAGAGGACCCTTCAAACATTTGACTCAGGTATATCTTGTAATAGAATTAGGACTTGTTTATCTATTTCTTTAAGTTAAAGTTGGGGATAACTGTATGGTTTACCCTAATATATATATATTTCCATACATATATAGTATATATATTCTTTTTCTTATCATAAAATAAAATTAATGAATTCTAATTTTATCAAAATTTTTGGCCGGGTTTTGAATCCAGAGCACCTCATCACTCTAGTAAGGAGCTCTTGCCACTTGAGCGACCAGGCATCTATCCCCGGTAAAGTCAATCCCTTCTCTTCACTGATCTCTTTCTTACATAGGAAAATTTCCACTCATTGTTTGTTTGTTAAAGTCGCTTTATGCCACTAAGGCTAATCGAACGATGCTGCAGTGGGAGTCCTAAATTTGGCCTATCCAGATATAATAAGGATTGGGAATGCTTGGGACCTCCATTTTACATCCTATCCGAGTGACGGCATAGGTGACCCCCAATAATTTTTTCTCCCACCTAAACCTAATTTTTCTTCCAATTTTTAATTTTCCAAATTTTAAATTTTTCTTCCAAAACCTTAACCGCCAGCCTTTCACCTACTTCCTCTTAATTTTTTTCCTTCTTCCGTTTCGATATTTATTTATGGCAATCATTCATCGATGGATGGGTAAAATGACGTTGTGTTTGTTTGTTTGTTTCAACGTCACTTTATGTCACTGAGGCTAATCGGACGATGCTAGAATGGGAGTCCTAAACATGCCTATCCAGGTATAATTATGATAGGGATCTTTAACGGGATTTCCATTTTACGTCCTATCCGAGGGACGGCATAGCTAAGGATGTTTTACACCCATTAAAAAATCCTAGGGCCACCGCGGGACGCGAACCTGCGACCTTTAGTATTGTAGTTTGCCATGCTAACCACTACACCACAGGTGACCCCAAAATAACGTTCTTTATCACCTCCATCAGCACTAGGATTGTTTCATTTTTTTATTCTTTCCATTCTTCGCTCTCATCCCAATTCCAAAAGTTCATTTTCAAACCTAGTCTTTACGTTTGTTCCCGAGGCGAATTTAGTCCTTAAAATACTACAGGTATTGCATATTGCTAGCGAGGAACGAATTAAATATCCATTTGTATTATTATTATCTTAAGCTAGAGAAGCGCTGACTGGGTTGGACTGCCATGACGTGGGTGGCTACACCTACAGCACTGACAAGTGATCTCGCAGTCTTTTATCTCGAGCCGACGAAACGTCGTTTGTCAAGTTTGCGAAGGCTTTTAATGAGGATTAGTATCCGATCCTCTCTGCTCCTTCGAGCGAAATAAGTCGTCACGATCCTTTTTTAAAATAATATTCTATATATAAGTATATGTATTTTTCATTTTAGCCTCTATGATTAAAAAAAAAAACATTATTAAGAAATAAAGAAGTGTATAAAAAATATAGCAATATTTTCAACCCAAATGGTAGAGCTTAAGTATCTCGAAAAGAGGCATTTAAAGATTAAATGACTACTTAAATTACTTCTGTTTATTTAGAACTTCAATTTAAATTTAAAGCATAAAAAACAACTATTTTTATTCTTATTTTTTCTCAATTTTGTTGGAAGATATTTATATTATTATTGATAATAAATTAGCAAAAGTATCTTCCTTTTTCACCATAAATATTTATTTACAGCATAACATGTCGACGTTGCGGGGCTGTTTCCCCATTCTCAAAACATAAATAATTTCTCAATCGTTTGATTGATGGTCTTTTAATAAATATTACAACAATTATATCCATGTCATTAGATAAAATACACCGTTATACATTTTATATATGTCAGCTCATACTTGTCCATTTCTAATTGACTCAAGAGTCAATTAGAAATGGACAATTTTTATTTTTTATCCCGATCTTTTTATTTTATTACTAGCATTCCCTGTCGCGGCTTGGTCCGCGAGCCTTTAAAATCAATTCTGTGATCATTATCTTGGTATTGATTTAATACAATATGTCATGTGTTGACAACATATGTTATTTATTAATAACAGGGATTGGAGCTTCCGGAATGTTAGAGGGGGAAGCTGCCGTCTCGGTAGAAGAGATGGAGACAAGCAATGGAGAGAATTGACTAAAATCGCCGAAACAAAAAATTGCTTATTCGTAGTGAACGCTTCATTTTTCGGCTTTAAAACATGGTTCTCGACGCCCTCGTTAAACTCGTCGTATCAAGATCTTTAAAATGAGTCCAAATTAGATATTTTTTCTCGAAGTGCAAAAAATAGGTGTCCGTTAGAGTTAAACGACAATTTCGCCATTTAAACCCCTTAGGGTTGCATTTTTGAAATTCCTTTCTTAGTTGTTACCTACATCGCGTTTAAAATATAAATTCCGAACTTAAAGTTTCTATCATTAATAGTTTTTGCTCTGCGTTGATTCCGTCTGTCAGGACAAAGCCTCTTATATATATAGAGATTTATTTCATATATTACACACTTGCACTGTCTTTGTTTTCGTTTTTAAATTTTAATCCTAATTTATTATAAGGCATTTTTTCTAGAAGACATTTCAATGGATAGAAGTTAAATTTTTGCACAATTTTTTTTCCTGGCAATCTAACAAATATTTCTAATGGGCACATTTTTTTTTTGCATACGGTAAAGTTTACATCATATAGATTTCAATACAAAAGGGACACTAAACGAAAACTTCCTTGGTTTCAAAAACGTAAAACAAAAAATTAAATTTCCTTTCTGAACTAATTTAAAAATTGTTTCACCATCCGAAGGAATACCCACCGAGTTTCCGTACCTGAAGCAAGACTTAGGAAACAGGTTTAAATCTAATTTGTTTTTAATTACTAGTTTTAATTTTTAATTACTCGTCAAAGCCAACAGCCGTGTATTTTACATTAATTATATCCTTCAAAAGTTATCTTTTACCATCTGTTATCAATTAAGTTAAAATTTTAAGGGGAATTTTCACAATATATGAACCACTCCATGTGACATTCATCATAGACAGACAGCCCTGAAGCAATTGGGAGTAAATGATTAATCCTGGGAGTTCAGGTAAAAATACATCACTTCTTTTGAATGTAAAATAAAATTGGGGAAACAGCAGTGACATTTAGAGGATTCAAAAAATAGAGACTGATTGACAAATGTTTTCCTATCCATCTTGAAAAAATAAGCGCCTAAAAAACGAAATGTTTTAACGTATATAAAGCATCTTTCAAACCATAAGTTTTCTCTATAAACCTTTTTAGAGCGAAAACTATGATTTTATGCAGAGTATTTTCAATCAATAGGAAATGGGAATGTAAAAATTTTTAAAAATGATCCATATTTGACGATTTTCTAGGTAATTTAAAATTTAATTTAAAAAGTTTATATTAACCAATTGATAATGAAAATTAATGTCATTTAACGTAACACACACACACATATATATATATATATATATATATATATATATATATATATATATGTTGTCAATCGTGATGCGAGGCGTGTTAAAGCTAATTCTTATTTCACCAGCCATTCGGCAACGTGACACTAAGCACTTTTTCAGACATCTGTCGACGTTAGGGAAAATTGTTCAGGGTTTTTCCGACGCAAATTACCATCCAATGGGCCCTCTTAAACTTCAATTTGCGCATTGTTATACGTTGTTTCGACCACCTCTTTTTTTTTCCCCCATTTTATGGCTTCTAATAATTAAGGAAAAAGTAACATATTGTTAAAATATTAAAATATTTTAATAATTTTTTAACAAATACAAACCACTATGTTTATGTAGTATCTTAGCTTACATTAAAAATAAAATTAAATATTAAGGAGTCATTCGAAGATTATTTTAGTTCAGTTTAAACTATAATGTATTTTTTATATGTGGATGCGCCATTTCATCACGATTACCATCTTAATTCGGTACAATAAGCTCACATACAGATCAAACCAGTAAGTAAATATTCGAAATTATAAAAATATTAACCTGAAATGTGATAATTGTGTTTGAAAACACTAAAAGTGTTCAAAAGTTCATATCCAGTTTCTAACAAGAGGAGATATTTTTAGGTACAGTAACTGCAATTTTGATAACGGTTCCGTTTTGGCAATTGTTTTGTAAAGTTGTAGATGCTAAGTAGAGACTGATTGGACGTCAGCTGACTTCCGGTCAGGACAGGAAGGATTTAATGGCCACCGGAAATGGAGGAGCCCCTCTCGAGCACGCCAACCAATTACTGTCGGAAAAACTCGGTGCGCGCTCGGCGGTTTCTGTTTTAGCCTCCTTTAGGATATCGTGCCGTCCGTACTATACAAATAATACTAACATCCCCAGTTCAAAATCAAGTTTACTTAAAACGTTTAATAAAAAGTCGAAAAGTAAGAAGAATATAGTTCAATTCCAAAAGACTTTTTTTCATATGGAATATTTATCTACATGTTGTACACACGCTTAGTGTGTATCAACAGTAAGTTAGTAAGCCGCTCTTGACTTAACAAATGGTGTAACTAATACGACTTTTTTTTTTATACATATACTTAATTTAAACTGTTTACCGATAGTAAAAAAATGAATATAAGTAAGAATCGATTTTGTCCGAATATTTATATAAATAAAGATGAAATTCTGTTTGTTTGTTCTTTATAGAAATCAATACCGTTTGTCCTAAATCTCCAAATTTCGCTCAGTGGTTCTTTCATACCAGGTACGAACACCTGTCCATATTAAAATTGCATAACTCCAGCCGATCTTCAGCTGATACACATATTGTTAGAAAAATTAAATTCTCCGGATGAAACCAGGATATACAGCTATAAATAGAAATCCATAACGTTTGTCCTAAATTTCGCTCCGTAGTTCTTAAATACCAGGTGCAAACACCTGTTCATATTAAAATTGCTTAACTTCAGCTAATCTCTGGGTATATTCTTTATTGTTATAAAAATCGTTATGATCTCGCTTTACATTAGGTTTTTACGAAATCGACCGTTTGAGTCGATATAAGTCTCACTTTATAGATTTAAAATATGAAATTTTCCCGGTAAAACCGGTATATATAGCTAGTTGAATATAATAATTACATGTGATCTATCTTTCGATTAAAAATTACGCGAATAATTACCAAGTAGGGTAAACCGTACAGTTATTGGCACCCTTAAGACTACATTTCTGAGGGTAAATATAAAAAATACTTTTTATAAAGGGATCAAACAGAAACTTCCTATAGCTCCTCATTTTCTATCCTCATAAACACGCAAGATTCTTTTTTGGGTCAAAAGTTCAATAGTTTTACAATATGGCAATATTTATTGTTAAAAGTGCCAAATCTAGTTATTGGCACCCTCTGGATTCAATTGTGAAATCTTCCCTATGGTTAGTTTGTTAAAGTCTTACTTCATAGATGACTTAGAGGACCCTTCAAACATTAGATTCATGTATATCTTGAAATAAAATTAGGACTTGTTTACCTATTTCTTTAAGTTAAAGTTGGGGTGCCAATAACTGTATGGTTTACCCTATGCTTACACTAAATTCAGTAAATATAGCCTTCCGAATTTCTGAATGTAATTTATTCCTCTGGCATCCAATTCCCGGCAGAGAACATTTTTTTTTTTTTTTTAGAGAGATTTTTAGCGTCACGTAGATATAACATTTGGTACGGACTTGTACACTATAAGAATACCAGATGAAGTAGAAGGATATACGCACCACCCTACACGGGTAGGACCACCTGCTTCGTGTCACGAAAGCATTAGTTCACTCCTGTCCCACCAATGTTCTTCCCACCTCTGACAGATCAAAGCAGTACAAAATATGATTAATATATTTAGTCACAAATCATAAGCTATTCGAAAAAAAAAATGAAATAAAGAAAACTATAATAATTTATATTATAAAAAAAAAAAAAAAGATCAAAGACTGTTTAGGACGAACGCACACCTGCCAAATGGAAGACCGCACGGCGAGATGTAAGCCAAACAGAAATGATAAAAAGATTGCTTTGACTGGAGTTAATATATGCGCTGAGCTGACATCTATTAGCTTTGAAAAATAATAGCTCATTTAAATCTCAGTTATTTTTCATCCTTATCGAAACGCTTAGATTTAAATACAGTTATTTGTTGATATCCCTAAAAAAAAAAAAAAAAAAAAAAAAAAAAAAATGGTATGATTGGCGCAACACACAACTTTCAATTACCATCTCTGATAAAGAATAGGAATGAAAACTAGTTTCCTTTTACAGTTATAACATTATTTTTTTTATATTCTATGAGGTTTTTGAATTGAATGAATTTTTCAGTTTTATGAATAATATTATTATTAATATTTAAATATAACAAATGAAATATAAATAAAAATAAATCTAATTTGGCATCTACTAGCTTACGTACACCGCTAGTTACTTAATTAATCAAAACGATTTTTCGTGGATCTATTTGTAACAGAATCGATACAAGAGCTAATGCCAACTATTAGTTGACAAGTCATTTTCAATTTTTTTTCTCTTAAGCCTTTTCATAAAACGATAGAGAGTTTTATAGATTGAATCCATATTTCATTATAAAAATATATTGCGACTAATTCGTAGCTACAGCGTATACAGTATTGATTACAAACTAAAAAATATTTTTTTAATTTGTTTTGACTCAACATTGCAGATTAGAACACTTTCAGGTGATACCGTAATAAATAAATTTAAGCCCAAAGACGCTGCTAATCCTGTCATTGGAGCTCCCCCAACCCAGAAATAATATATCATGTACGCCACTTTAATGTATCATTTCTTAATCATTTGCATGTTGAAATCAGGAATTTCGTTTATACGTTCTCATCTACACCGGAGTTTAGAAATAATTTATAAAAAAATAGAATAGTAATCATAACAATGTAACAAACCATTAATCGATTCTACAGAAATTTTATTGGAGTATGAAGTCAAGTGCTGGCTTTTGATAAATTTTATGCGGAAGGGCGAAAAGCCCTGGGATCTCCATGAGAACTGTTTTGCCTCCATTCTAAGGATCGATTCGGAGATCTGAATGTAAATATTGTGCATAGATTTTTTAGAATGCCATTTACATAGATTTTTCCTTTATATTAATTTTTTTTATTTTGAATATCCATATTTTTTATTTTTTTTATTTGTTTGTTCTTTCATAGCTACTGTAAGAATGGATCATTAGATCACTAATAAAAAATGCCATTGAGCGTGGCCGATCAAATGGATTCTTTTTTAATAAAAAAAAAAAATTGACGATTTATATTAATAGTATTAAATCAAGTAAGAAATAAGAATGGAATGACTTTTAAATATTTTCGTAGAACTAGTAAACTATGAAGAGAAAAGTTGGCAGCTGTATGCGGTAGCACTCTAGATAAGTAGTGGGCAGGGCTAGTTATCCTAAAGCTGACAGGAGGGGAACAAAGGGGATCAGGTAGTGGAGGGTTGTCACCCGGTCAGAGGATTGACTTCCATCCAGGAGTCGATATCCAGGTCCACCTGGGTGGTCGTCTTCCAGGAACCTCCTGGGAGCAGAAGGAGGAGGAGGCTTAGGGAGTCTCTTCTCGGTTTGTAGTGAAACCCAACCGTGCGTGGGCTGGTGCCTTTCAGATCTCTTCTGACCAGTTCGGGGATTTAGCTAAGCCGAAAGGACAGCAGCCTCTGGATCGCTTTCCGAGGCGTTTGTTCCATCCAAAAAGGAGGAGAGTTTGTGTTTCTTGTATGGGTTTTTAGAAAAGAGTAATACCTAGGCCGAATGTTTGTAAAAGCCAGGTGATGTGGTACTTGAAGTATTTGAAGAGGTTAACTCTTATACTAGCTTCAGTTATTTTTCATAAAATGACTTTTGTGACCCTAAGAAAACTCCCATATTAACCCGAATGGACTCCTTTGAAAGACTTTAATAACACAAAACTGAGAAAGAAAAAAAAATTATTTTTGTAAATAATATGAAATGGTATGGAATGCGCTGTTAAAAGACACCAATCTCATAGTCCTAATCAAAATTTAAAAACATCTGCAGCTATTTTATCATCATAAAAAGCTATATTTATTGAATTTTATCACTATTTTTCAATTTTTTTAGTAATGAAGAAATTTTCATCCCACTTATATATTTTGTTGTTTGAATGGATATATAATAAGTATTGCCTATTCTTTTTAAAAATATAAAAAATTTAAGAGATGCCCTTTTCGAGAAAATTGAAATTAAAATTTTAAACTAGGTTTTAAGAAAAAGTCTTTAGTACCAACCTATACATTGCTGTATATCGTATGAAATGGCATGGACTATTTTGACTCATAAAATGCTAGATTTATTAAACTTTATTGCTAGTATTCAATTTTTTTAGTGATGAAGAAATTTTCATCCCACTTTTATATTTTGCAGTATGAGTAGAAATAATATTACCTATTTTTCAAACAAATATAAAATTTAAAAAAAAATGACATTTTTGAGAAAATTAAAATTAAAATTTTACATTTAGTTTTAAGAAAATTTCTTTCGTACCAACCTATCATTGTTGTGTATCATATGAAACGGCATGGAATGCGCTGTTAAACGACACCAATTTCATAGGCCTAGTCAAATTTGGAAAACATCTGCAACTACTTTTAAATATAATTTTTTCTGTATCTGGACCTATTTTTGAAGGCTTTAGAAACCAATAATTCAAAAGCGGGTAGACATATCACAGTAATATTTCACAATTGTTCTATTAGGTACAAGTAGTACACATATACCAAATTTCAAGAAAATGTGAAATGGTGAGGTTTAAAATGATATATTTTTGTGTTGATTTTAGTACCTTTGTGTCTCGAGCGTGTTATGTATTTTTTTAATCTTTTATTATTGTAATATAAGTTGGATTTTTATAACGTATTAAGAATCAATTTAGAGTTATAAATAAATTACTTCTTACGATTCCATGAACATATAAGAAATTCGAACTCTTATATCGAAGTACTGAATTCAGCAAGTTTACGGTTTTTAAAAAAAACTTTGCTTAGTATATTTGGAATGAAGTAGTACCTGCTAAGGATGAAAGAGAATTCTCAAAACTACATAAGGCCGAATTTTGGAAATATGATAGAGTGGTAGCAGTGCATTGTATTGCATGAATAATAACAGTTGTGTCACTAACAGTCAACAATTGTCTGAAAAACGCATGCGCGGACTGTGACGTGATTTTTCTGGCCAATAAGAAGGCGCTATAACAGTTGCCGTACCTTACCTTGTATTGTTTATTGAAATCGTTTCTTTGGTTGTTTATGGTTTTCATTTTGTTTTCTTTTTGTGATTTAAATAATATAAAACGTATCGTCAACACCTTCGTAAAGTTAGGAGACTCATAAGAAGTAACTGCCAGGAAAATCAGAAGAAATTAGAAGGTAAGATATTTTTTTTTCGTAATCATGATTTACTAGTACAATCTTGCAAAGATAATATCGTTGACTTACTTCATAGAAGTGGTAAGTAGATAGAAACTAACTGTAGGAAAAATACCATTTAAACTTTTCTCTTTTAGAGACATTTTCCTGCGATGTTTACCAAATACGTATGGTGTACTACTTCGCATAGTGTACTTAACTCTTGTTGAACGTTGTTTTTAATGTACTATTTGGGGTGCAAATGAATTATGAAAAACATTAGAGTTCTGTATAAATAAAAACATATACACCTACAGTAAATAATCTACAATTTAGACGGCATTTACATTTCTTTTAAACTAGTAGACACTTTCGATGCATTCGTACTCTAATAAGACCATTTCCGCTGAGAATAGCAGTTTTTCGCTTACAACTCGCAAACGAATGGATTAATCGAAAAAATGTATATGACCGAAAATGTTCTCCTTGAAAACCTGAAAAGATTGACAACATTTAGAAACCTCTGTTACGAGTTTCTCGCAAAAACCGCGGTTTTGCGCTTATAACTGGCAATCGAAGGCGAAATGATTTGTATATTTTATCGGTGTAGCAGTTAAGGAAAACTTTAAAATGATGGCTCGTTCATGAAATTTGATGAAGTATTAAGGAAGTTATGGCGTACCGAAAAAAAAAGGTATTAAGAAATAATATATATATGAATGATCCCTTATACAGTTGTATACAATACAGAACTCTGAAAGCCATGATGTGCTTTAACTCATTTCTCCCAAAATATCTCTTAGCACTTCTGCGAAGTAAACCATAGATAAATTTTTTTTTTTTTTTTCTAGAAATGTCTTATCCTTGTATTGACTTTAATCTCCTCTCCATCAGCTTGTCATCATTGACATTGTATCACTACATGACATATTTTGAAGTTATCGTTTCAGCAGAAGTATAGGTGGCTTATTTAAGCTTTGCCCTCAGGTAAATTACTTAAGTTGACCTATTGACAGACGTAAGAGCTGGTAAACGTCTGAGGGATTAACCGAGTTGAGAGTGGTTGAGTAGGATTCTTTAGGCTAATCTCCGTTTAAACGGTGTTGAGTACGAGCATTACCTGCATTCAACAGTAAATTGGTGGTGTAGGTATCGAACCTTTTGGATCGATAAGGATTTCATTAACGCTCCATCATAATTGTTGGTATTTGTACAATAGACTATGGAGTACGAACCCAGACGACGACGACCCAGGTTTGTTTGGGTTTTCTATTCCGGAGACAAGATGCCGGATACCCGAAGAGATAGCTATCTATCTATTACCGACCCGAAGCCATTAGTAGCGGCACTAACCGCGGGGAGCGCTGATAACAGAAATGTCTTTTTAAGTGCCCCAGGTTAGACATTGTCTTCGGTGTGAGGTCTCTCAGGGGATTAGGGCCACCTCCATGCCTCTCAGATCGGGTGTCGCTACCTAGATTTCTTTTATATACTTTTAAAAAAAATGAGTAGCCCGAATCACGCTAATTTTGGTACATGATATACAATCTAAGAAGTAAAAGAAAAATATTATTTATTTTTTGCTTGATTTAACGACACTTTATGCCACTAAGGCTAATCGGACGATTGTACAGTAGGAGTTCTAAATTTTGCCTATCCAGGTATAATAGGATATGGATCTTTACCTGACATCGCACAGGTTCGGGACTTCCATTTTACGACCTATCCGAGGGACGGCATAGCCAAGGATTTTTTACTCCCTTTAAAAACCCTTTTAAAGCCCACCCTGGAACGCGAACTCGCGACCTTTAGTATTGTAGGTTGCTATGCTAACCACTACACCACAAAGGAACCCCCCTAAAAACTGAATAATTCCCAAAATCAGGTGGAGGGATATAAAAATAAATGAAAAATTTGTTTACACAAAAGTAGGACTACTAAGGTGAGGTTTTGAGTATTTCGTACTAATTTTTTCACAAATAGTAAAGTTTAACCGTTGATGGAATAGAGAACAAAAAAGTTGTTGATGTTTTATTTTATGGTAAACAAGATTTTTCAATGTTTTTTAATCTTTTCTATTCATATTAAAACACGTGAGCTAAATGGTTTTATTCGAACATATCTTTCTAGCGAATATGTCGTGATTAACTAATCAGTTTAATTATATTATTTGTTTAATGTATAATTTATAAAGAAATAATTTTTTATACACCTGAAGTACGAATTATTTATTATGTTTCACTATTTAATAATAATCAACCGTAATGTAATCATATGCAGGATTTTTATAAGTATAATTTCATCTATGTATCAATTACGTATTTATTCATTAATATTTGAGAAAATGGTGTTCATGTCAAAATGAAGAGAAAGGCTAAAGAAAATGACTGAAAATATTATATTCTGTTTTCTCTAAATTATCAAAAAATTTATAAAATGATGAAAATTAAATATATCACACTTAACTATTGAATACCCATATTTGCCTGTATTTATTAGAGGTTTAATAAATGTTAATAAAAAAACATAAAACGTTTTAACCCAAAATTTTGAGAACAATTACAAAGCATTTAAGCAACAAACAAATCTTTATTCCCGATATCATGCAATGAAAGGATGTAACAACAGACTTATCAACGACCTGTCCAAGGCTTACATGTCTTTTTGGTGGAAACTGAAAAAGAGCTGGACGAGAGATCTCCTATCCAAAAACAATGCCTGGAAGACGTGTTGACATGTCTGAAAATCCGGAAAATTCCTTGAGTCACCTAACTGCGACATGCGCAGAAGAATTGTCAAAGCTTAACTTTAATTATATATATAATCAATATATATTATAAAGCAAAGTGTTCAATGTGCGTGCCGAAAAGGCTCAGAAACGACTCCACATACGATTAAGAGATTTATGTCAGCGTGTAACTGTATGTCCCCTAACGGAGAAGAAGGTTTCCGTTTTTCTCTTAAGGGTGTGAAATTGAAGAGAAAAGGACTGGAATTTTAAGACTCTCGCAACATGTAATTAGCGAGTTTATGAATGAAAAATTTAGTTCGAGCTGCAGACCACCAGGAAGCGCTAGGTGTATCACTGAATGTTTATTGTTCATTCATTCCGTTATATTTGTAAAGGTTATATATTTTGTCAGCTGTTTTTTTTAAATTACTAAAAAATCAAGCGAAAATAATTAGTGAAAATAATTAGTTTCATTAGGTGAAATAATTAGTTTCACCTTTTCTTTTAAAATAAATTAATGATTTTACATATCTGCAATCAATGAGAAAACCGACTGGATACTTTACAAAATTAATTTTCTCATAAGAAGGTTAATTGATTAACACATTACATTTAATCAATATCTAACATATACTTAAGTAGATTTAATGCAATATGAGTGAGCGAATAAAAACATACATAAAACAAAAAAGAAGAGCTGAATAGACTGATTATAAACCGAAAATAACAAGTTTGAAGTGTTCTTATTGTATGTAATTATGAAAAATGGTTTTATTACTATAGTGATGAGCATTCCAGTTGACAAAATGATGAATTGACTTCCAAATATTAGTTTTCAATAAGATTTTATCACCGCTCATAGTTCAGGATAAAAAGAAATATGATAAAAAAATTGTGCCCTCGTGATATTTTGGTTTTCACTTTGTAACAGTATTAAGATTGGAGAATTGCAGAGTTCGGCCAAATTAGGGTGTGGGGGGGATAAATTAAGGGAGGTTGAACTGGAAGAAAGGTCTTACAAAAAAAGTTTCTATGTAATCTTATAGATAATATAAGATGTAATCTTATATGTAATATTCTATAAAATCTTCGGTATTTTCTAAACTTCTGGATCTAATGGGACCATCACAGTAGTCGGCGCTTAAGTTGTACTCCAAATATAGTTTTTTTAACTAATAATCTAATAACTTATTATCTGCTGACTGCTTGGAATGGGCTTATAGGATCCATAATCACAGAAAACATCAAAAACGATGCATGACTCGACGAAGTTGCAGCAAAATGAATTGTTCATCCACCATTTTCAACACCCTATAAAGTATATAGGGTTCCTTATTTGGGCGGACACTGCAGATCTCGAATCTTAATATTGATACAATGTTAAAATTTTCAAGAAAGTGCTAATTTTGTTCTATATTTCCTTTAATTTTAAAGTTTTTCTGTTATTGAAACTGCCACACAACTACCGGAGTGAAGCCGGGCACACTAGCTAGTTTTTTCATAAAAATAGTATGAATCACTTAATTGAGACATTTATTTTATTTAAAGAAGCATTCACGTCTAAAGAACCTGAGGAAACTCGCTAAGAATCCCTGACACGCAAAGTAGATGGGATCACTTAGGATATATATAATAGATAATGTGAATTCTTTTGTTGGCTAAGGGTGAGGAATGGGATGGCAGTTTTTCACGGCTTGACACTCGGGATAATTCGAGAAGATTAACTACGGCAATATAAATAAACTGTGTAAGGGCATCTCACCCCCAGGTAGTAACAGCAGCTTGGAAGGGGCTCAATGTTTACTCAACGGGCTGATATATATCGGGATGCGTGACCCCTCTTCTTCCTCCCAAGGTGCATTGTGTGTGTGGGGCCATCTCAAAGCCAACGGATTATACATTATTATATTTATTCAATTTCTATTATATAGACTCCATACTCGCAATCATCTATTAAAACAGTGTATAAACGGTTTCATTACGAACAAGGTACACTTTTAATCTATCAACTCTAGACATACTAGCAACACAATGTCGTTTTCGATGGACTTCTTCTATAGGATCTTCTAACCAAACAAATTTAAAGTTTTATGAAGAGGCCTCTCATCATCAAGATGTCAGCCCAAAAGTATAAGTTACACATTTTCATCCTCCCACCTTAAAATTTTCAAATCTCACAAATTTTTCATTTTTTTTTTTATGGAAGCTGTAGTAGAGAATACAAGAATAGGAATAAACAATTGTCACAACTGTGTGAATTTTTCTTTTCTTTTTTTTTGACACCTCATTTATCAAACTTTATCTATACTGAGGGCCCGGAAATAGATCAATACTTGATACCCAGTGAATAAGTGATTAAATCGAATTTTTGTTGTTGTTGTTGATAGCTGTCTGTGAAATCCTCTAATCGTCTCTCTGTCGAAATCCTCTGTAAAATCCAATAAAAAATAACTGGTTCCAGCAGAAGACCTTATTAAGCGGAGGTCACTTCAAAAAAAAAAAAAAAGAAAGAAAATTAAGATTAAAGAGGAAACTGGAATGACAAAACTACCAACTGTAACAACCCGCCGCTGACTTTAACGATGTTGAAGTTTCGAAAGGAGTTTGAAGAGAGTTAAAGTGGGGAGGAGTTAGAGTTTAAAGGAGTTGCCAGTCGCTATCTTTCAGTCTATTGGGGACTTTGCAGCAAATGACCCATCCTAATTTCGACCCCCTCGACTTCACTCCATCCCATTTCATGCCTTCTAGTGCCCCTCTATCTTGTTTCGGAAGGGGTTATGCTTGGTGTTGGAGGGAGAGAGTATTGAACAGGGAGAAGAAGGGTGATTCTTTCCAACTTTAAGGGAGGGAAATCGATCCAGTTCAAGTTAAGATTTATCGAGAGATTAAATAAGAAGGTAGGGTAGGGCGGGGTTGGTTGGCATATGGGGTATATTGGCCATTGGCTTATAATTTCCTTCACACCTGGTTTGAAGGCCCCACCATTGTACCATGTGACCCGCTCGACCTCGGGAGTCTTGTCCTGAGTTTTCAATCTCATGCTAACAGTGTAGAGAAGAGTGTGCTTCATTGATTGATTTTACAACATGTAAGTAAATTTTTATATTTTCAGTAAATTTGGTTTAAAGGCATGGCAAAAAATTTGACTCCGATTCTGTTCACATAGCCCCAAACTCCTTTGAAAAACCTAACCTTTCGACTATCCAGTTTTTGTTTGATTATTCTCCCATGTCCTGGCAGCCATCTTTCATATGATCTCTCCTGTGGGGTTAATTGGCTCTCTTCGACTGTGGTTTGTTGGCGCAGTATCAATTCACAAAAGCAAGGTAAGAATGAGAGCAATATTTCCTATGCAGAAAATGACTTCCGTCCTAACTTCTATCTTCTTCTATTGTCATTTTATTTTCCCTTAAAAACTTTTAAAAACCGATTCAAAATTGTTATACCATTATAGTGCGGCTTTTAGTAACAATAATATGTGTCAGGGAGTACTTGAATGAGATGGCTAAACAACTCCACCTTCTAGGCCAACCTGCCCCACATAGGGGGTTGATTGGCATACTCTGGGTTGACGAATTCTTCATTTTTCGATGTTCTTAGTATTAAATATTATGTTTTGAAAAAAAATACTTGAAGTACTCTAATACTTGGAGTTTACAGTGGTATCAGCCCAATTGGGATTATATTAACAGGAACGACTCAACAATAAAAAAAGTAAAAACTTTTGCCAACCAACCCCGCTCTCCCCTACTAATAATACCGTGAAAGTATCAAAATACCAATAACCAAGAACTGCATTCCCAATACAATCCTACATGTCCAGACTTAACACAATCCTCCCAAATTCGTCTCGGACTTCCATCGGGAAGTCCCTTAATTATTATCATACACATCACTAGTCCAGTGCAAGAATAGTCTAACTATAGAAAACTATTTTTCTGATAGCAAATCGTTACTATCACTGTATATAAGCGCTCTTACATCTATAAGGTAGATAGAGAAAGGAAATTGGAAGATAATTCGATTCGAAAAAAGTAAAAGGAATGCGATTATGAGTAATCTTACAGTTCAATTCTTTTTTTAAAACCTAATAGTTTTTGTATAATTTAGATCCTCTCAACGGAGTTTCGCATAGACAAGAATATAAGCCGAAAAAAAAAAATACTTGTAAATTTATCACAATATTTTCTTATGAAATCGAGAAAAGAATTCCATCAATTTTGTTACCAGGTGAAAAAAAAAAAAAAAGTTGTTGGGTCAATGGTAATTTCAGTAAATGCAATAAGTTAATTTTTTTTTTCTTCTTGCAATTCATTAATTTTATATATATTGAATTCATTTTTTTTTTTTTAAATTTATATATCAAAACAATTAAACATTAGTTGCCAATGACCCTGAAGGGTAGAGGCAACAAAAAAAAATAAAATAAATAAATTATATATTATATTTTGTATAAATGCGTTGGGAATAAAAGTTAATATAAAAATTAAATTTCAAGTTTAAAATTGATAAAAATCTGGACTTAACCAAGCTTTATTTCGTTAAGATTTTAAGGTCTTTCCTTCTGTGAAGGATTAAGTAACTCTCATAATACCTTAAGCATTTTCGAAGCTAATTACTTTTTCAATTTTTTTATCACATTAAAATGTTATAGTAGTTTTTTCACAAGTTAAGTAATAAGAATTATTCTTTGACTTTTATTACTAGTAATGCGGCAGGTAGACATGCCCTGGGATTTCCATGAGTCCTGTTTCTCCAAAGCTCGACTCGGAAAATCCCTTGCAAAATGTAAATATAGTATATAATAGTTATTTTTTATTTACTGTATTGTACAGAATTTCCATTAAAAAAAACAAAAAAAAAAACTGAAATTGAATAATCGTATAATCATTATTATTAAAATATACATAGCTTTTGTTAAAATTTGTTATCTACAACAGTAATCATATCAAATTAAAATGTAGTAAATTTTCTCAATATAGTAAATCTCTTGCCCATCAGCTCCTAAGTTTTCAGAGCAAATCGTAAGAGTTTGTTTGAGCGAATTAAGCTTGGAATTCAAAGTAATACTTTAAATAAGGAAGTAATATTGTATAGAGCGCAATATTAGGGAGATATGACATAACTTAATAAGAACTTTTTAGTAAGAATTTTAATGAAGGATTGATTTTTTTTTGTGTTTTTTTTTTTTTTTTTTCGTACTTATCTGTAAAGCCCTTATATAAACAGAGATAAATCCTGTACATTTGGCCTAATCAGAAAGGAGTTGAAGGAAAATAGCCTATTATTACAGCGACCTCAAAGCCTTAATAGCAAAGCTGAAGAAAGCTAAGCTTCCTGTCGTTAGTTGTTTAATGTTCCGTATTCTATAATTGGAAAGCGTCCCAGCTAAACACGCTGAAATCATTATTAATTCAGCCTAAATAGGAGGAATATATATATATTCTTTTCAAAAACTGGTTGATATATCTCATTGATATTTCACGATTGTCCTAATCGATGCAAATACATTTGCAATACAAATGTACCAAACTTCAAGAAAATCTTAGATAGTAAGGTTCAAGCCTGCGTTGAAATGACATGGAATGAACAACATAAAAAAAAAAAAATATATATATATATATATATATATATATATATATATATATATATATATAGGGGTAATCTGTGGTGTAGTGGTTGGCATAGAAACTTACAATACTAAAGGTCGCGGGTTCGCGTCCATAGGTGGCCCTAGGGGAACTAAAAAATCCTTGTCTATGCCGTCACTCGGATAGGACGTAAAATGGAGGTACCGTGCCTGTGCGATGTTAGGTACTCGTTTACGATTCCTATCCTAATTATACCTGGATAGGCTAAAGTTAGGAATCCTACTGTAGCATCGTCCGATTAGCCTTAGTGGCATAATGGGACGTTAAACAAACAAATATATATATAAATAAATAAAAGCGGGTTTGGATACGTCAAGAATTTATAAGGAAACAAATGTTGACAAAATCGGTAACATGCAGATTTTTATTTCTAAAAAGTTTTGTTCTTTATCCGTTCCTTAAATGATGTTTTTAGTTACATTAATAATAACAGCGATGATATTTAACAAATAAGAGTCTCCGGGGTCTGATGTCTTACATTCCCATCTTAACAGCCGATTTTCACATGAAAATGTCCGAAAGGCTGTACACTTCAAACACTCAATTTAGTCGATTTTTAATGTGATTATTGCATTTTAGTGAAGTAAATGTTGCCAACAGCTGAAATTCTGTTGTTTTCTAGTATCGGACTCCGAGGTCTGATTTTCGATAAAGAATAGCGTGAATCCTTATCGGCCTGTCCTGCGTCTATTATGTCTAGTTCCAATCCTTCCCAAGAGATAATGCCCTTGAGCCGCTCATTTAATTCCTTTTTAATCAAAAGATAACGCTTTCGTCAAAGAATTCCCATCGGACCCCGACGCCCGATATAGTCTGTAGCTCATCCCAGCTGTCGGACCCCGGGGACCGATACCGTTCAATTCAGTAAAATACGCCGCCGTACCTAACGTATTAAGCATATTAAAATTTATAAGTACTTCAACTATTCGTTTGTCAATTGTAAATAGTAAAATTCATTAATCTAGCACTATTAACAATTATTTACAGTTTACGCGTTGTTAACTCCATCTGATGAATATTTCTATACCCAACGCCATCACATTATTAACTAACCTCTTGGAATAATCGACATTCTTTCACATCCAAGCAATAACACAGGCCAACGATGAAAAAACTTTTTTAATGAAAATACCTTATTCTTATGTTGTTTAGGTTGCTGAATCCAAATATGATGCTTAAAAAGTTGTATCACCCACCATTTATTCACATTTTATAGTTAAATTCATGAAATAAAGAAACATTTTTAGAATTTAACAGCTTTTTCATAGTTAAGATAACATGAAAAAATAGGTCTAATGAACAAAGATGATGTTGGCAGCACTGCTGAAACACATGCTAAACAGCTGATGTTTTGTTTATTTTCAACATAACCTCACTTTTACGTTTCCTGTACATGTGCTCAGTGCAATGTCTCATCGCGGCTGTAAAAACTCTGCTGACAGTTTTTGTTATATTTGTGGTGAGTTTGTTATTAAAAAGCACCAAAGAAACATTACAGACTTTGTGAAAAAGGTTTATCTAGCATACTTTGGAACCAAACTTGGAGACCAGGATAAACCTTGGGCACCGCATAAGGTATGTTATGTATGTGTTGAAGACCTCAGGAAATGGTCAAAAAAAGAGAAAAAACACTTTAAATTTGCTGTTCCCATGATATGGAGGGAACCAAAAAATCATTCCGATGACTGTTACTTTTGCAGTGTAGATATTACTGGTCATAACTCTAAGAACAAGAAGGTAATAAGCTACCCTAACCTTCCGTCCGCCATCCGACCAGTAGGGCACGATGTAGATTTGCCAATCCCGGAACCACCAGAGGACTTAAATTCTATTGAAACAGAAGTATTTTCTGATGTACAGTCGGAGTTAGATGAACACGATGAAGAATTCCAATGTGTTACAGAAAATGTAGAGCCTAAATTGTTCACTCAGGTCGAGCTTAATGACTTAGTTAGGGATCTGGGCTTAACAAAAGAAAAAGCTGAACTGCTTGGCTCTAGGCTAAAAGAAAAGAACTTGCTGGCGGCTGGAACCAGCTTTCATGTGTATAGGAAGAGAGAACAACAATTTTCGAAGTATTTTGAACAAGAGGGTGATTTGGTGTACTGCTCAGACATTCATGGTTTAATGAATGAGTTTGGAATTGAATACAAAACAGAAGATTGGAGGTTGTTTATTGATTCATCCAAAAATAGTTTGAAGGCAGTTTTACTACACAACGGTAACATGAATGCCTCTGTACCTGTCGGTCATTCTGTACATATGAAAGAGAGTTACGAAAATCTAGAAATAGTGTTAAATAAAATAGGTTATTCTGCACACGGTTGGTTGATATGTGGTGATTTGAAAGTTACGTGCATGCTCCTTGGTCAGCAAGGGGGTTTTACCAAATTTCCATGTTTCTTGTGTGAATGGGACAGTAGAGCTCGGAATCAACATTGGTGCAGAAAGAACTGGCCTGCTAGGGAGTCTTTAAAGCCTGGCGAGAAGAACATTTTACGCAAAAACCTTGTAGATCCAAAAAACGTGCTTCTACCACCACTACATATTAAGTTAGGTCTCATGAAACAGTTTGTAAAGGCTTTGCCTAAAGATGGGCTTTGTTTCAAATATCTCTGTCAGAAGTTTCCACACCTTTCAGAAGCTAAACTGAAAGAAGGCGTCTTTACCGGGCCTGATATTAGAAAAATGATGTTTGACGTTAACTTTGAATCCACAATGACCTCAAATGAAAAAGAAGCATGGGTTCCATTCAAGCAAGTTGTCACCAAGTTTTTGGGAAATAAAAAAGACCCAGAATATAAGGCTATTGTTGCTAACATGTTAAAAAAATTTGAACAGTTAGGATGTTTGATGAGCCTGAAAGTTCACTTCTTGAGCAGCCACCTCGATTACTTCCCAGAAAATTTAGGAGATGTTAGTGAGGAGCAAGGTGAGCGTTTTCACCAGGACGTTAAAGTGATGGAAAAACGTTACCAGGGCCGCTGGAATACCAACATGATGGGGGATTACTGTTGGTCACTTCACCGGGAAGTTCAGCAAGCTATTCATCGCAGGAAAAGCTACACAAGAAGCTTCAAGGAAAAAAGGGAAAGAAAATATAAAGCAATTCCAGTTGACAAGTGAACCTTGTATCATCACATAAAATTACTATTCCAAGTATTTTACTGTAAATACAAACCATTTTTACGATTCTACAGTGTTTCATTGATTTCCCTATATACTGTAAATGGGTATTAGACTATATAATAAAATACATTTTGCTTGGAAACTAAGGGTGATACATAAAAATTACGAGCAGATTTGGATTCAGCACATAAAAATCTATCAAGATCAGCTATTAAAATTAAAAAAGTTTTCAAAAAGGTTTTTTTTGTTGGCCTGTGTAATCGACTCCGGGTTCCATTACACGATCTATTGCACAAGTAACTGGAAACCTGTTAGCGCGTTACAGTTAGAGAGAGAGAGAGAGATACAGTAAGAGAGTGGAATGAAACGGCTACTGTGATTGGATAATTCATTTCTAGCCGTTTGACAAGGGCCAATAACAAATGGCCTTTCTTATACGATATCGGGTCCAGCATCCAATTGGGCATAAATTACTTTTTTTACTCAACGTCTTATTCTGCTCCATTCGACATCTTGCAAAAATAGATCCGTTCATGAACGGCGTAAAATAAAAATAATTTTATTTTAACTAAATAATTGTTTAAAAGGAATAGTATAATGGAGAGAGAACTACTATTAGAAACTTCGATTTTTTCTACATGAAACATTGAAGGTATGAACGAAACCATTTTATTTTTGCCGTTTTAAAATTCAACAATATTATAGTTTTCTATCTTTCGTAAATCTATACAGGGTAATTGAAGTGTGGAAATGCATAAGGGTATAAGTGCCTTTTTTGCAGAATGATGTGACTTAATACCCTCTAAGCTTAACTACGTTCAGTGCTTACACCCATGCCATCTTTTCTGAACTCTTTTCTAACAAGAAAACATTACTTATACCCATTTCTGAAGAATGGCTTTGGCACATATATTAATTTGGCAAAAAATAACTTTATTTTATTTTATTGGCACTTAGACCCTTATGCTTTTCCACGCTTCAATTCTACCCGTGGAGATCATAACCAT
Organism: Aelia acuminata; assembly: GCA_911387785.2. Lineage (NCBI taxonomy): Eukaryota > Metazoa > Arthropoda > Insecta > Hemiptera > Pentatomidae > Aelia > Aelia acuminata. The sequence goes on along the minus strand of OU426978.1, from coordinate 213,610,044 downwards.
CGTCAAAATTTTGAAACCTAACATTCTTTTGTTTAACTTTTTTTTTTTTAACCTCTAGTTGGAATTCGAGAGCAGAATTCTTTAATTCTCTTTTATTAGTTCATTAATAAATGAATATAAAATATCCATCGTTTCATGGACCAACAATCTATAGCTCGTTACTGTAAGCTGATTTAGTATTTTTGTATTATTAAAATGTATTTTGAAAGCATTGAAGAAAAAAAAATCGTATTATATAGTTAATCTATAATCTATAAACCGAATTTTGTCCTGTTGCGTTCTTGGCCGCCTGACCAAGGTCAAAATTTTGAGACCGCACATTTATTTTCAACTCTTTTATTTGAGCCTAGTTAGAATTTTAAAGCCGACATTGATGGGTCTCATTCAAATCCTTTTTCATTTGATATTTTATTCATGAAAATACATCGTTTCGAATACCGACACTCTTTCCCTCGTTTCTGTAAGCTGATTCAGTATTTTTATGTTATTCGATTCAATTTGTAAAACAGGAATTCTAAATTTTTTTGTTTGTTTAACGTCACTTTATGCTACTAAGGCTAATCGGATGATGCTGCAGTAGTAGACTTTTTTTTTGCCTATTCAGGTATAATTAGGATAGGTGTCTGTAACGAGTACCTGACATCGTACAGGCTCGAGACCTCTATTTTACGTCCTATCCGAGGATCGGCATGGCTAAGGATTTTTTACTCCCATTAAAAAATCCTAGGGCCACCGCTGGGCGGTAACCCGCGATCTTTAGTATTGTAGGTTGCCATGCTAACCACTACACCATAGTCGACCCCACAATTTTTATTTTTTTTTTATTAAAATATTATACAAGTTAAGGACTATCGTTACCGTATTTACTTGTCTTTGTTTCGAATCTTTCGACATGAGATCAGCTGTAAAAGAATGAAGTCTTAAAAAAAAAAAAATAATAATAAATAAATACGTTTGACTTATCTATTTAAATAATAATACGACAGGTCTTTACATCTGACCATGAACTCATAACGGAATTATTTACATTAAAGGGCGGATCTCTGCAAATTCCTTGAGTGTATGGAATATAAAAATAAATGGGAATCTTGAAAATATTCATGCTTTCTCTTTTCCTTCAACGGGTGGTCTTTTCCGCTTGTAATGGAATTTGACATTTTATGAATTTGTGATTAGAATAAATAAATAAAAAAAAAAATAAAAAAAAATCCTACATAAATAATAAGGATAAAAACGGAAGATGAAGGCTATATATACGTGGGCGGTTGGAAGAGTCACATAAGATGGTGGTAATTTAAAATTCAAATTGCTCACAGCTGTGGAAGGTGTACGCCGATCTGGTGGCAGCACACCGAGAGCATTGTCTCTGAATAAGATAGTCCTACCTACCTCCATGGCGAACATGCAAATGATCTTTCGACCTCCTTGCTACCGTTTCTAATCTAATTCTCTTATATCTTATCACTCATGTTGGCTACAATATCTGATAGCGTCGGAAAGCTTTAAATTACAATACGTAAATAGTCTTGTAGTGGTTGTTTGTTTAATGTCCTTTTTCGCTACTAAGGCTAATCGGACGATGCTACAGTGGGAGTCCTAAATTTTGTCTATCCAGGTTTAATTAGGATAGGGATCTTTAACGAGTACCTCTGACATCGTACATGATCGGGGCCTCCATTTTACGTCCTATCCTAGGGCCACCGCGGGACACCGCGGCGAACCCGCGACCTTTAGTATTGTAGGTTGCCATACAAACCACGTAAGTAGTCTTAATGGCCATATTAGTGGTTTCAAAATGTTACATTACATAATTATCATTTATCACAAACTATTAAACATATTTTCATTTTAAGAAAAGAAGAATGAATTACCATTTTTATGCATTTCATTTTGCAACTGCGCTATATCGCATAAGCCAAATCAGGTTTTCGATGATTTTCTTAGATTGGGTATTATATAAGCTGATCTCTCAGCTAATTTCTTTTCTTTCTTTTTTTTTTTTTTTGTTACCAACGTCGAACAGTAGTAAAAATTTGCGATTCAAGGCCAAATATTCTACAACTCTTGCCGGCAAGATGCTTTCAACACGTTAGTTAGTTAGATAATTAATCAACATAATTCTTACTATTCTTCTAAATTCGACAACTATATCCATGTTTCATGTTGTTACATAAAAGTAGTGCCAACAACCAGCATTTACGAAAATCTGTACTAAAGGTTCGCATACAGCTTTCCATTTTTTTTGGACATTTGAAATGGTGTAAAAATCGACATGTTTTCTTATTTTTAAACTAAATCGAAACATTTATGATATTTATTTAATTTTTTAAAAAATGTCATGTAATATTTCGAAATTCGCAATATTTGTTATACCTAAAAAACTGCTATTACAGGTACCTAAAAACAGTATTGATATGTGTAAGAGATATACAATAATTATTCGAGTAAAATTTTATTTCTTATTAAAATTTATTTATATAAATAAAAAAAAAAAGTATGGATAAAAAATTAATTATGTAATTGACTTAATACCATGACCGTAATACCATTAGGTGCATGCATTTAATTTAAGATGCGCTTTCATCATTATATAGGGTTAATTACAAGATGGCATTAATTTAATAAGAGGTAACTTTTCAGGTAATAATTATGGGCAACAAGGCCTTAAGTGATATTAAAGTTGTAACACGACCTTGTAACACTCTGTGTGTGTAAGGTAAGTACAGTTAGTAATTGGGATGATATTAAATTATATTATCATACTTATCATCAACCTTATCAACTTTTGTTGAGCAATTAGTAATTATATCTATATTTTAGGTAAATTTAAATTAAATTTCTTATAATTTTGTTTTAAAAAAAAATAATTGGACATACCTGCCAGTTTTCGTGATGATCATCTCCGTTCCAAGCTCGTGGAACTTGTCCCAGAGTTCTTTGGTCTCGAGGTGGCAGGACACTCCCAGAAGGTCCTGGCAGTTGCACCTAGTCCTGGTTGATCCTGCAGGACTCTCCCTTCCTTCGGAGTCTGAGGCTTCCGAACTTGGTTTTGCCTCGATTTCGCTCTCGGAGCACTCTTCAACGTCAACTTCCACCTCCTCACTGTCCGAGCAACTGTCTCCCCCTGAAGAGAAAAGAAAATACTTTAGTAAATAATAATAAATAATTTCAGAGAGAGAAGAAACTATGAGGATGGAAACGAGAGAGTTAGGACGAGTATGGAATTTACTGTGAAAGAATAGCTATCTTGATGTGGCCGGCGAGATACAGAACATCATGATCTTTTATAGTCTGACAATGGAAATAGCTTCACAACCACAGAAGAACATTATTAAATGTTAATTATTATTTAAACAATGACATCTTAGATAATTTTTTTTTTAACAAACAGATGGTTGAGTAGTCTTAAAAATGTACTAATTATATCCCTGGAGGATGGCTGTGAGCTTTCCAAGTAAGGGCGTTTGTCATACGTAGCCGAAATGTTAGCATTTAATGCTAAGGGAAAATCTTAGCATTATTTAAAGGATACCAAAAGACAGATCCAAATAATGAAAATTTTCAATATAAAATTTTAAGACTAATAGCAGACGAGGGATCACCTGTGGTGTAGTGGTTAGCATGGCAACCTACTATACTAAAGATCGCGGGTTCGAGTCACGTGGTGGCATTAGGAGTTTTTAATGGGAATAAAAAATCCTTGGCTATGCCATCCCTCGGATAGGACGTAAAAAGGAGGTCCCGAGCCTGTACTATGTCAGGTACTCGTTAAAGATCCTAATTATATCTGGATAGGCAAAATTTAGGACTCCCACTGTTGCATCGTCCGATTAGCCTTAGTAGCATAAAGTGACGTTAAACAAAAAACAAACAAACAATAGCAGACGCGTGCATTTTTATTTTTTGTAATAAATTTCTATCAATAAAAAATTTAACTTCTCTTTATAAAATTCTTAGTTGATATCATTTTTTTTTTTTTTTTTTGTTGTAATGAGTACTTGTTATTGGGCTACTATTCCATATTAATTCAAAATTTATTTTTTCGGTCATGCAATTCTTACTGGCATTTGCGTTTGTTTAGGAACAAAGCAAGTTTAGTTAACGACGTCAATTTTGGTTAAGAAGCAGATGTAAAGTTATACCACAGACATTTCCGGCGTATCCCCTTGTCCTAAGATTAAGTAAAGAAGTGACTGTATAAGAATAAAAATATTATTGATAATGTTCATCAAGCATTAAAATAAGGAATGATAAATATTTTATTTCCTAATTTACTTCCCTACTAAGATGTGTTCTTTCGTTGAATAAACGACAGTGGGAATAACTTTGAAAAATAAAATGCTGTCATTTAATGTATCCTACCATAATAAATAAAAAAATTATTGAATAGTGACATTTTTAATAATATAAAAAGAAATTTTTATATCAAAATTAACAGTTTAATAAATTGATTCCTATTACCGCTACAGAGATTATGAATATATCATCAAAGCTTGACTTTTATATTCCACAGTTATTGAATGAAAAAATTCAAAGCAAAAATCCTGCATCCTGCAAGATCTTGCACTCAATAGTTCAAAATTACATTACTATGTAAGCAAAAGTTTATGTTAAAATTAAGTGACATTTTGGATTGAACAATTTATATCACTGCATACATATTTTATATATATATATATATATATATATATATATATATATATATATATATAGTTGGGGCCCGGTGTGGCTGTGCGGTAAAGTGCCGTACTCCCATGCCGGAGCTGCGGGTTCGAGTCCCGCCCTGGGTGGTGCTTTTCTTTCGTAGGAGAAGTATCACCCAGTGCCATGGGTGTTAGTATGGGCAGTATAGGGCTTCAATGGAAGCCTTAAAGTCCCGAAAAAGAAAAAAAAAATATATATATATGTAAATTTCTTGTTGTCGGAAGTAAAATCAGAAACTACTCAATCGATTTAGATGAAATTTGGCTCTTTGTGTGTAGTTTGGTCCAACTCAGTGGCGGTCCCAGGGGGGGATATAGGGGATCAAAATTAACAGTTCGAACTTTAAACTTCGACGAAAAAAATTAGTGGCATGAGTTAAAAAAAAAAAATTACGCATCTAACTTTTACGAGTTTTCTACGGAAGTTTAGTTTAATTTTGACTAGAATTGTTTATACATAATTTTGTATATGAACTTAATGTATAAGCCTAAGGAAATAAAGTGTGCTATTTTTACGCTGTTTTTTTTTACCTACCGACCAATCCCCCCCCCCCGAATTTTTTTTCTGGAACCGCGCCTGGTCCAACTTAAAAGATAGGATAGTCTTTGTCTCGATTATTGGCCTCAACATTTATTGCAAATTAAATGCTTATCATACTACGATTGAGTGTGATTATTTATAAGTTCTATAAATTTCCAGCAGATGGCGGTGTTAGTTGATTTATTTACACAACACTTTATTTTCTTTCGATATATAGGGAAGGTAAGCATCCAGTAGCCAAATCTATTTTTTCTGGCTTGGAGCAGGAAAATACCCGTTTTTCCCATCGGCAATTATGTGTCACCTTTTCACGAAAAGATCAATTTGGTACATTTTCGCTGTCTATTGTGATTTTACTAAACCATATTCCAAATTTATTCTTTACTAGTTCCTTTTACATGTGTGTTACTTATATTTAATTTCGGCTCTGCTGAAATAATCCAGGAAGTGCTGAATGAATGGATCATTAATAATTACTATAGTCAAATATGAGATGTAAAAAATAATAACTTAACCCTTGTAAATTCTTTACCAAATAATTTTTAGTTCTATTTTAAATCCCGTTGGTGTTTAGATTACTGAAATGTTTTTATCTTTATCAGTGAATTTTGATTTGACTCTATTAAAAAGAATAGGATATAATTAATTCAAAGCATTATAGCTACTGAAGGGTCTCGTCGTTATCAAGTATTCATATTGGTTCATTCATTATAAAGTTTGTAAATTTGTTAATTTATTGCTTCTGTTGAATAGGATTCTTTGATAATATTATATACCGAGTAAATACGAATATAAATGTTTTCCCTAATACAGCTTATATCTAATTGAAAGTACTTGAAATATTAGGGGAAAAATTATGGATACCATCAATCCGGATAACCGAGAATCAAATTCATGTAGGTATACTTAATGGTGATTTACAGCTTCCGTTATATGGAAGTCGATAAACTGATTACAGGACTATTAATTTATAACAAAATCGGGTTTAGTTTTCGGGTAGGTATATTCGGAGTTAAAAAAATAGAGTAGAATTGAAAACCTCATTATATACAGTACCAGTCAAAAGTTTAGACTCACCCTTAGATCAACGTAACAACTATAATTTTATTTTTAATTTATTTATAACTAGCTTTAATATCCCGTTTTCACCCATGGAATTTTGAAAACAATGAGAAAAGCCATTGGTCCAGAAAAGTTGTTTAGGACAGAAATGAGATTTTTGTTTACTCCAACGGTTGATTTCGTAAAAATCTAATGTAAAGCGAGATCATAACGATTTTTATAACAATAAATAATATACCCAGAGATTGGCTGTTATGCAATTTTAATATGGACAGGTGTTCGCGCCTGGTATGAAAGAACCAACCACTAAGCGAAATTCGGAGAATTTAGGAAAAACGGTATGTATTTCTATAAAGAACAAACAAAAAAACAAACTAACAGAATTTCATTTTTTATTTATATAGATTGTATTCGAAACAATCATATAATTTTTGAAATTTTATCTCTTGAGTTACATTATTTTTTTAAACTTGAAGATTGTGGATTAAATACAAGTGAGTCTAAACTTTTGACCGGTACTGTATATATACATATATGTAGTTTTACATACTTAACTCTTTGTTTTGTCTCTACTCCTGAACGGAAATATCAATTCTTTATTAGTAGATTAAAAAAAAATCTTATAAACTCTGCTGTAGTGAAATTTGCTATTCTTTTGATTCATATTCTCTGTGGTAGTAGAATTGATCTTAAACTTTTTATTTTATTAAAAAGATGAATCTATAGTATTCGTTTCCTTTTTGCTGGAAAATATTCGATTATTTCTGCTTAATGAATTCATTTTCTCAGTCAGTGTTTGAACTGTATATATATAATTTAATAAACTATTAATGCCTCTATTATCCGGACTAGGACTGGAATCCGGTCAATCGGCGCTGATAAAAAAAAAAAAATATATATATATATATATATATATATATATATATATATGTATATATGTATAATAGGGTTATTCAGTCTACAGATCCTATGATACAAAGTAAATCCCCTTCTTAAAGGCGGGACCGACCAATCTAATATGAGCCTATCAATAATGGTTATGAAATAATTGATGTTAGCCGAAATTGGAGAGGCAAAAAAAAAAAATTATTGGTGACCGCCCCCTTTAATTTTTGAATTATTCCAGTAATTAGTGATTAACTAATTATTGGCTTCAATGAAGGCACGAAACTCTAGAGCCTAGGGACTTATTATAGTTGCAGGAAGTCATCTGGTCCCGTCTGCATATTTAATGTCAGGTTTCTTTTTTTTCTTGTTTTTTTTCCACCGTCTTTTAAAAAGCCGAGACACTGTTTTATTGTACTGAACACTGTTAAAAGACTATTCGTGGATTGATTAATTAATTAGGCTTTTAATTTATAGTATTTTAATGTAGTTTTTTTTTAATTTAATTTTCATCATGATTATTTAAATCTTAAAAGTTTATCTATTTTTTATAAATATTTTATCTACTGTTTCTTAGTTAAAGGTGGGTAAGAAAGTGATTTTATAACAAACACGCTCAATATTACTTTTATTTCCCATTAATTAATTATTTAAACCTGGTAAAAAGTTATAAAATTTAAATATCTTTTTTTATAAATCAAATAGCAATTTTTAACTAACATAAATATTAATTCTTATAAATCCAAAAATTTTAAATCGTGATTTATGAACCGTTACTCTCTCTACTTGGCTTCGTAACTGTTTATCACTGCGATAATTCAAACATTTTATAATTTATTATAATAATAAATATTAAAATATTTTTATAATGTAATTAAAGTAGCTTCATTGTTAATCAATCAAAACCGAATAAGTAGAAATCAATATAAATTTTTCATTTAAAATATTTCTTAAATATGGAGCATTATGTATAGTAGTTGATGATTAAAAAAGTTTAACATATGTATTTAAGGATAAAAGTAATATAAATATTTAAAAAGCTTACAAAATTTAATTAATTATCGGTCAAATGAATACAATGATTAATTCAAATAATTCTGTTTTGAACATATATCATTCAAGGTTAGTTAGTTTTTTCATATCATTAATAATGTGATATAAGCAAAATAATAATAATTTACAATTCTTGTTGCATAAATTTATTCTTAAAATATTATTTATTATGTATTTCATAATTAAATATATCAATTACAAAATGTCTTGGTGTATTATATTTCTTCAATTCTTAGATGTGATTTAGCATTTATTTTATGTATTAGAAGAAAATATATTTTCGATACTTGATTCATTTATTGGAAGTCCAATGTATCCTTTATTGAGCTCCGTTTAAAATTGTATAATTCTTAATGTTTTTATAAAAATTGGCTGACAAAACAAATATAGTTTAATATTCAAAAATGAAAAGAGAAAATAGATATTTTTTATCATAATTAAACTAATTACAATTAACAGTAGGTACTTGTATAAAAATTTATTGAAAATCATTTCAGTATTTAGACCCAAAATTAATAAATATTATTTTACCGTTAAAACCTCTAGTGCGTGTGTATAATTAATTAATTCAATTATTACCTACCATATCATCATGTTAATCAAATTTAAACTATTAATCATTTTCTGACACATTATTAAAATAAATAATTCTAGAATACAATTAAATGTACAAGGACTGAAAGTGCTTGAGTATTTAAAAACTATTCCCCTACAACTTGTAAAACACAATTTGTAATTTATCTACAAATTTTTAATGGTTAAAACTATAATAAAATCTGATTATAGTTCCTATGAGATAGATCTTTGGTATAATAAATCAAAATTGTTAGAAAGTAACTTTTGAAGAGTCAGTTTTTTATTATAGTTTTACTCCAATTAATCTAATAATGGAAAGTAATACAATCAAATTTAAATTTTAAACTAAATTTATTAAGTTAAATACTTTTAGTCCTATCATTTTTATTACCATATTATTTGTGTTATTAGAAAGGATTCTTGAAAGTTCATAGCAAGATGTGAAAAGTATTAAAAACTCCAAGCACATAAGTTATTGATTAATTAAATAAAATTGTCTGAAGAATGGAAGTTTTGGAATATTATATACTTTATTTTATCAATTCAATGAATACAAATTATGTAGTCAAATAATCTAATCAAAATAAATATGATTGAGTGATATTTAAATAAGTTGTTAATGTCATATATATTTTAATTTAATTTATAATTAAAAATACATGCTTAATTACATAATAATAATATGATAGCTCAAATAGATAATTATAACGGCAAGGTATCAAATCTCAAGAACGTGCCATTCCAATATATATTTATTATTTCATTTAATAGAAATAAATAAGTCCCATAGTCAATGGTTCCCGGATGTCCCTCCGGCAGTAACTACTGTAAGTATAGGTTCAGTAATAATTATACAAATAACAGTATTTCATTATATCATGAAGTATATTTTTGCTGAAATTCTCACTATATGTTGTGATATATAAGTAGAAAAATAGTTCCGTAAAACCAATATTTGATTTTTAAGCTATTGGGTTAATTACCTGAACCTCCTTTCATAAATGAATGAATGAAAAATATATGTACCTATAGAGATAATTTCTAAAAAACAAAAATATAATATTCCTAATCGGTTTCAGAATAGAGTATAATGTTAAAAATAAAATATCTATATACTCCTTATAAAACACCAAAAAATCTTTCCAATCACAAAAATAAATCACACCTATATTGATTACTATTTATATGATAAATTTATTATATAATAATATATGATATATATTGTAATACTGTATAAATGTATCAGTTAATATAAGATTGCCTTTATGCAGACTCTACTTATCAATGTAAAAATTAAGCTTTATCTGTTTTCATGTATCGAACTTTCTTAGTAATAAATGAATGAATATATGTTTTTATTTAAATAATTACGAAATTTAAAACAATATTATTATATAAAACCATATAAAAAGCATGCAGACAATGGTATTTGTAGCCGTCTGTCGGTTTGGCTAATTTCATTTATTAATTCGTTTCTACTCTTGTTATAGCCTTCATAAATTTGCAATGAATCATGTGATGAAACATAATGTTTTTTATTTGTTAATAATTAAAAAGTTGAATCAGAAAATTTCAGTATTCTGTTGTTTTCACACAACTTAACCCGTTGAATGAATATATACTGAATGAATATATTAGCTTCCTCTTATCTATACAATCATCATTTCTGAATTCCATCAAAACAGGAAAAGTTATCCTCTGGCACATTTTAATTTCTCCTCATCAGTATTAATCTATTAATCAATTTTTTTTTAAAGGTATTTCTATTATATTCCTTCGTTTTTTTTTCCTCATAACTTCATACTGTATTCTATTTTTTCTATTTTCTATTAATCACTATGTAGGGTAAACCATACAGTTATTGACACCCTTAATGCCTTGCTGACACTACATACTACATTTCTGTGGTTAAATTTAAAAAAATACTTTTTATAAAGGGATCAAATAGAAACTTCCTATAGCTCCTCATTATCTACCCTCATAAAGACTCAAGAGGTTTTTTTCGCTCAAAAGTTCAATAGTTTTACAATATGGCAATATTTATTGTTAAAAGTGCCAAATCTAGTTATTGGCACCCTGTGGATTTAATTGTGAAATCTTCCCTATGGGTAGTTTATTATTAAAGTCTTACTTCATAGATGACTTAGAGGACCTTCAAATATTAGACTCATGTATATCTTGTAATAAAATTAGGACTTGTTTACCTATATATTTTAGTTAAAGTTGGGGTGCCAATAACTATACTGAGTGCCAATAACTATACGGTTTGCCCTATATAAATTTGCATACATACGGTAATAAAAAAAAAAAAAATATGGCTGTAATATTACTTGACGGAACTTTGTTTGAGGGTGTTATTATTCTTTAGTTTTAGAGTAAATATAAAAATATAATTAAAAACAATATTCACAACAAGACACACATAGTCCGTTTGATTTGGAAGGTGTATAATATATATACAGCATTATTAACTGTCATTATTTTTTTTAGTAGATTGAAATTGTACATACAGGGATACCTTGCGGTAATCCCCGCAATAAATCCCCCCATAATGGTACAATATTGTCCTATACCTACATTGCACTGCCTACCATAAAATTGACATATAGTTGAGTGTACTAACCTATATTATTACCTATATTACTAAATATTATTTATTATTATTATTTAGTTACCTGTGGGCGGTGTTGGTGGGGAAGGCCTTGCCATAATAGCTGCTATGGAGAAATCCGTCGCCCTCGTTTTGGCCGGAGGTGGCCGTTCTGGTTGCATCGTACCGACCAGCATCAGATCTTCGATAGTACCATCAGATCATGCACACAAAATATCTTCAATCTTTCTTCTTCTTCTACTTGTTGTGATATTTCCTTCTTCTTCTTCTATTATTATTATCTGATAAATGTTATTATTATCCTCTGTTGTATTGTATTATCGTTTCTTCTTTCCTTACTTTGATGAGTACGTCACGGAGAACGCGCACTGACTGGAGGCAAGCCGGAGCGAGGGTTACCCCCTCCCCTACCTCGAAGGAGGCGTGGCGGGTTAGGCCACGCCCACCGCCCCCACCCTCTCGGCCCACCCCTCACACGCTGTTCACTCTCCGGATGGGGAGGAGTCCTGAGTATCTAGAATAAGAACAGGACAGAAAGAGAATAAGAAAAGAGAAGTTTAGAAACGTGTCCTCCGATGATTTTCGTTCTTCTCCACTCTCCCAGGGGAACGGGATTGATTGCGAAGAAACCAATAAGTGAAATCTAATTCAAGTAGTCTTCTCCTGTCAACAATTATCAATAATTAAATATCGTCTTTTATGTGGGATCAGCGTAGCTTCATCACTATCATTCGGTCCAGTACGTAACGTAATATCTAATTTTTAACTGAGTGCTTATGCCCCCCAGGCGATAGGCAGAAACTTTTTTCTCTCTAAAATTACATAAGGATTTAAATTTAAATTTCAAGCAGCACTTTTCTATTAACTTCATTGTCAAATAAAACATTTGATAGATACAGTAGGGTTCCCATTAACCGAGGTCCGGTCAATCGAGGTCCCGATTATCCGATGTGCCAAGTCTGAGGGGAGGGAGGGGATGTGTATGTATATGAGTTCATTTAAACAAACTACAATAAAATATTTCTTTTAAAAAAAAATAGTTTCATAATTTCTGTTATTATTATTGTTATTATGCATTGTTATTATTAAATATTTATTAGGTTTTTAAGCATATATGTAGTTTTTATTTAAAAACTAGCTGTATATACCGGTTTCACCCGGAGAATTTCATTTTTCAAATCTATTAAATCTATAAAGTGAGACTTTTATCGACTCAAACGGTCTATTTCGTAAAAACCAATGTAAAGTTGACCAATTTAAGTTATGCAATTTTAATATGGACAGGTGTTGGCACCTGGTATCAAAGAACCACTGAGCAAAATTTGGAATTTAGGACAAAAGGTAGGGATTTTTATAAAGAACAAACAGAATTTCATCTTTATTTCCCGGTTTCACCCGGGGAATTTCATTTTTCTAATGTAAAAAACTAATGTAAAGCGAGATCATTACGATTTTTATAACAATAAAGAATATCAGCTGAAGATCGGCTGAGGTTATGCAATTTTTATATGGAGAGGTGCATGGTATGGATTTCTATAAAGATCAAACAGAATTTCATCTTTATTTACATAGATTATAGCTGTCTGTATATCCCGGTTTCTCCCGGGCAATTTCATTTTTCTAATGAAAAGGTCGATTTCGTAAAGAATCATTGTAAAGCGAGATCTTTACGATTTTTATAACAACAAAGGATGTCAGCTGAAGATCGGCTGAAGTTATGCAATTTTAATATGGACAGGTGTTCACTGGTATCAAAGAACCACTGAGCAAAATTTGGAGAAACGGTATGGATTTCTATAAAGAACAAACAAACAAACAAACAGAATTTCATCTTTATTTATATAGATAACCTGTATTTTCAGTTGGTATTGGTATTGTTCCGATTAACCGAGGTAAACTTGGTCCCCATCGACTCGGTTAATCGGAACCCTACTGTATTGTAGTACATATTTCTTTTTAAACTTTAATAACATTATTTAAACTCCTGACAATAATCATGGTTGCGCCACTATAATTGTTGTAGATGTATATGTCTGAGCAAAGTTTCTACCTATTATGCATAGGCTTAAACTTCAACAGACGCGTACCCTACTAGAGCGTAACTGGTTTTTTTTTCCTCAATTATTTATCTAAAGTGACCTAAACTATTATTTTGTAACTATGAATTCATTCATTTAATAACTGACCCATGCGAAGCATAGGCACTCTAACGTACTTAGATCCCACGTAATTAAAGTACACAGTGTATATTTAGTAGTTATCGTATAGTGACTATTTAGTGAGTCATGGGCATTGGCGAGGGTTGAAGTAAAGAATAGATTGATAGTGTTTAAATTGTTCACTCTTTGAACACTATGTTTGAAGTTACGATATGGTCATCTGTGATTGTTGGTGGGTCTGTTTTACACAGAAGTGTGGAAAAACAGGGTCAGGCAAGTACAATCCTATACTTAAATGCACATATCGGTTTCGGGGAAACCGAAGGCACTGGTTCTATTGACTGAAATCGCAAGTTTTTACTTATAACTCGCAAAATGGGTGATTTTTATATTTTTTTCGGTGTAGGGCTTGAGGAAAGCTTTAAAATGATGCCTAATTCATAAAATTTGATAAAGTATTTAGGAAGTTATGGCGCACAGTGGTGCATTAGGGGAAAAAACCCTAAAAATGAACACATTTCTGGAGTAATATTTTAATAATTTTTCAACACCTAACTACCTGTTGTACAGTTTTGTGAAACGATTTTTCCTAATATCTCAAAGCCCAGACGTTTATACGTCATTGAAGTAGTACTTTTCTTATATGCTGTGAAAATCACGGTTTTATTGTTCTGTAGAGATGATTTTTTTTTAAACTAACTTTTTACCCGATTGGTTCCATTAGGGGTTTTATTTTGATAAATTTAGCATAACAGTGACTGCTAAGAATTTTTAAATTTGCTGCCAGAAAGATCTAACTTATCGTGTTTTGATTTGAACTTTTAAAAAAAGCTCCATCGAACTAGGTTCTGCGACATATTTTAAATAAAAGTACTACTATTGGAGAAAAATTGGTATTAGTTTCATTCCCGTACTCGGCCGTATGTGTTCACAGGTAAATATGCTCTTCAAGTAAGCACCACTTGTTTTCGCCAAAGGATTATTTTTATCTCTTGGAATTACTTGTATCACTCATTACCTCAGTTCTCCATTGAATTTCGCCGTGTTAACAATAAATCGATCTAGTGACGGCTTATTTGAACCAAAAAAAATAATGGACAATTTTTCTATTACACATAAAGTGTTGTGCGAGATTCTGTTTACCAAGGATCGTCCTTGGGAAGTGTGTTTACAGGAACGGTTTGCTTATCTAAATCAAGAACAATTATCACAGGTTATAAAGCAAGTGAAAAGAAGATTCCAGCCTCATTTTCTCAAAAGAGAATCGTTTTGACATTACATTTGAGGAAGTGCAAAGTGTTCCTACTGATAAAAGTCTAGGTGATAGACCTACAAAAGACTTCTCTGAATGTGGAAGAAAGGCAAAATTGTACAAAATTCGAGAATTACAGGAAAATTACGACCGAGATTTAATAAACCCGGCTGCTTCGACGACACAAAAAATAAAATAAAATAAACATGCGATGTTGGATGATAGAGGTTTAGCTTTGATGATTCAAGCTCAGCTATCTAAATACCAATATGACATTATAAGGAAAACTATTAAAAACTTGGGATTTAATTTATTACCAAGTTATAGAAAGTTGTTGGATATCCCCTAAAAAACATATGCATATATCGATACCAAACTTGATTTTTTTTTAAATTTTGCCTTTTTGACCTCACATGTTGACCTTTCTAATAATTTGATTAAGTTGGCTATCATTTCATTTGATTTAGCACCTTAAAAACAAATATATAGCTACCAAACTAGATTTATTTTTTATTTTTGACCCTTTCCAATAATGTGATTGAGTTGGCTATGGCTTCATTCGATTCAGCAGGTAATAAAACATAAAAATTGTAACTTTGATGCCTGTAACCCAAATGGTTCGTTTGAGATGAGGTTTTTTCCTATTTTTCGCCCTTTTGCACCACTGTGTGGCGTACCGACATGAAATCGAATCGCTGAATCCGCCCCTGCATCCATAGGCAAAACTTTTATTACGTACAAAACCGGAAGTCGAAATTATTCACGATCGCACTTCTTTCTCTTACAATACAGTTATATCTTAAAAACATAAAAGATATGTTCCACGTGGAGAACGAAAACTGATAACTTTAGATATTTCACATTGCTGACTATTTTACTGTTTAATCAGATTATATTCCCGAATATTTCCGCTGATCTGGTGGCTCTACGGCTTCTTCTTGGATCCTCGGTGTCTAATGGAAGCCATTCAACGGAAATGTGATGTTAATCAAAAGGATAAAAGGCGAGTAATAGAGCACTTCCGTTTCAGGATTATGTTTTTCAGAATATAACCTTAAAAAGTAAATTAAAAATAAATCCTTGAAATAATTTTACAAAACACAAAATAAAATTCTCACATAAGAAATTAATAAATAATGCAAAATTAAAATGTGTAAACGCGATATATTTTAAATGAAAGGAATATATTTGTGTTTTGTTGTTGTTTATTTAACGTTACTTAATGCCACTAAGGCTAATCGGACGATCCTGCAGTGTGAGTCCTAAATTTTGCCTATCCCCAGGTGTAATTAGGATAGGGATCTTTAACGAGTAGCAGACATCGTACAGGCTCAGGGTCTCCGTTTTACTTCAAGAATTTTTTACTCCCTTCAAAAAACCCTAGTTCCACCACGTAACGCGAACCCGCGACCTTTAGTATTTTACGTTGCCATGCTAACCACTACACCACAGGTGTAACCTATTTGTGTTTTAATTCTATTATATAATTATCACGTGTTATAAATAATAAATCAAAACATCGATTCCCATTAACTTCAATAACAATGAGCATGTGTCAAGGATTTTAGTAAATTTTAATATTTTTAATTTACGTAATCGACAAAAATTGGAATGTTTTTGATTTATTTATGTGTTCTCACTGAGTTCAGGATTTCCCTTCATTAAATTATTGTGTTTTTTTGTTTTATAATGGGGAATAATCACATCCTTGAATGGATATTAATTATTAAGAAAGATTTGGCGTTCCGACAGAAACAACACAAAACACAATTGGTAAAAAATAAATAAATGTAATGGGATACTGCGCTGATTCCCTTGGCATCAAATTTGGTCAAGTGCATCCAAATATATATATATATATATATATATATATATATATATATATATATATATATATATATTGGGGTCTTATGCAGAATCCCGGCACCAGTGATTTAATCTAGTAATTAGTACAAGTAACCACATCACCTGTATCACTTAATCATATGACTTTATTTAATTTACATTTGAGGTTAGGAAGCTAGTCAATATTAGCATCAATAGCTCAGTATTGTCCATTGTGGGGATTTTGAAGTTGATGAAGAATATTCCGGACAAGAAAAGTGCAATTCTCTTTCTGCAAGAAAAAGGATTATTACATAAGGAGAGAAAATGCTCGCAAGGGCACAGCATGTACTGAGCATCGGGGCTGAAGAGGACAGTTGGCGATGCAGCATGACATCCCGCCGTAAGAAAATAGGGTCAAGAAAGGGAACGTGGTTGGAACAGCAATTTAGATTTTAAATACATTATATTTTTCATTTATTGCTGGTCAAGAGAATATCAAAATTTTAAAAGGAAGAGTTCGGATTTGCAGATCATTCTATTGTAGATTGGAAGAATTTACTACGCGAGGTTTGTGCGAATTCGCTTCTAAATAATCCGTGGATGATTGGTGGTGATAGACTTATAGTGGAAGTAGATGAGAGTCTTTTTACTTTCACTTACCTATATATGAAATATATAGTAAGTGGAAGTATTGCGATCGTGAAAATTTTCGACTTCCGGTTTTCAACGGAAATACACGTTTTGGGACCCCCTGAGTCGAAATAACCAAGTCCCGCGAAATGGTCTGTGTGTGTGTCTGTGTCTGTGTCTGTGTGTGTGTGTGTGTGTGTGTGTGTGTGTGTGTGTGTATGTGAACAGACTAGCTCAAAAACTATAAACCGTGGGAACCTGAAATTGGGCATTTAGTGTAGGTATATGCCCGCGATGTGACAGCAAAAATTTCATCAAAATTGCTCAAAGGGAGGGGGTACTTTATTTAATAACTTTTTACGTTTTTTTCGATTTTCTCAAAAACGGCTCTAACGATTTTGATTAAACTGAGTATTTGATCTATTTATATGCCCAAGCTACGACTGTAAAAATTTCATCAAAATTGATTAACCGGAGGGGGGACTTTACTTAATAAATTTTGTATCATTTTCACGTGTTTTTTTTTATTTACTCAAAAACGGCTTTAACGATTTTGATCAAACTGGGTATATGATGTATGTATATGCCCGAGATACGACTGTAAAAATTTCATCAAAATTGATCAACCGGAGGGGGGACTTTACTTAAAGAATTTTATCTAATGTTTACGTTTTTTTTTATTTTCTCAAAAACGGCTTTGATGTTTTTGATGAAACTGGGTATTTGATGTATGTATATGCCCGCGATGCGACAGCCGAAATTCATCAATATTGGTGAAACGGAGGGGGTACTTCATTTAATAAACTTTTTCTTATGTTCACGTGTTTTTTTACTTTCACTTACCTATATATGAAATATATAGTAAGTGGAAGTATTGCGATCGTGAAAATTTTCGACTTCCGGTTTTCAACGGAAATACACGTTTTGGGACCCCCTGAGTCGAAATAACCAAGTCCCGTGAAATGGTCTGTGTGTGTGTCTGTGTGTGTGTGTGTGTGTGTGTGTGTGTGTGTGTGTGTATGTGAACAGACTAGCTCAAAAACTATAAACCGTGGGAACTTGAAATTGGGTATTTAGTGTAGGTATATGCCCGCGATGTGACAGCAAAAATTTCATCAAAATTGCTCAAAGGGAGGGGGTACTTTATTTAATAACTTTTTACGTTTTTTTCGATTTTCTCAAAAACGGCTCTAACGATTTTGATTAAACTGAGTATTTGAACTATGTATATTCCCGAGATATGACTGTAAAAATTTCATCAAAATTGATCAACCGGAGGGGGGACTTTACTTATTAAATTTTGTATCATTTTTAGGTGTTTTTTTTATTTACTCAAAAACGGTTTTAACGATTTTGATCAAACTTGGTATTTGATGTATTTATATGCCCGAGATGTGACTGTAAAAATTTCATCAAAATTGATCTACGGGAGGGGGGACTTTACTTAATAAATTTTGTACCATTTTCACGTGTTTTTTTTATTTACTCAAAAACGGTTTTAACGATTTTGATCAAACTTGGTATTTGATGTATTTATATGCCCGAGATGTGACTGTAAAAAATTCATCAAAATTGATCTACGGGAGGGGGGACTTTACTTAATAAATTTTGTACCATTTTCACATGTTTTTTTTATTTACTCAAAAACGGTTTGAACGATTTTGATCAAACTTGGTATTTGATGTATTTATATGCCCGAGATATGACTGTAAAAATTTCATCAAAATTGATTTACGGGAGGGGGGACTTTACTTAATAAATTTTGTATCATTTTCACGGGTTTTTTTATTTACTCAAAAACGGCTTTAACGATTAACAAAAATAAGATATGAATGTAGAAAAATGTGTGACTTTGGGAAATGATAATTAGCAAAACACGTAAATTTCTAATCTAAGTAAGTTGGTAAGTGAAAGTTGTGTGTTGCGCGCACGCAACAGATTTTTTCCAAACGAAAATATAATCTTTGGAAAACGTACCCACAACAGTGGGTCTTCGGCGGTATTTGCCGAGAAACTAGGGAGTGCTGTCTTCATGCAGTGCTACAGACAAAACTCATCTGTAGTATCACAACAAATTAGAAATAATCTACCTAACAATAAAGAGTAGGTTATTAAATGACATGTGATGATATTGCAAATATCACTATTTAACCGGGTTAAATCACTGGTGCCGGGATTCTGCATAAGACCTATCTATATTGTTTAATAAATATAGTAAGTGGATACGAATTTATTTAATTTGTAGTTTTTGTTTTTCAAAATGTTTAGCGGAGGGGCAGCTGTCTGAATTTCGTTCCCTATTCGTAAGAAATATCTGGAAAAATACGCAAAGGAGGAATCGGGGTATGATTAAGAGTTAAGCCTTAGTAATTTTTCCTGGCCACCGACAATGGGTTTAAGACTGGAATTTTCCAGTTCCATCCAGTATATCTTACCTTGTGTCATAATTTTTTTTTTTACAATCCTCTATTGTCTTCAAATTGTTTTTCCCAAAAATTATCATTATCGTCACCGTAGCTTGAGTTAAAATGATGATATGATATCAGGGATTTTAAAACGTCATAACAAACAACTTAAGCAAGTACTTATGAATTCAAATCACCAGAGTGAATGCTCTAAGAACATTACCTTCGAACACCACCCTCGAACTACCTTCGTGAAGCCTTCACGTCGACTGTTCTGGTGTTCTAGGTACTGTCTGTTCTTCTGGGTTCGGGGGTAGCGCTAGTGTCACTTTTGATTTTGGTTTTACCTAAGTGACAGAAGTTGTTTGTGATACTGGTGTAATTTTTAATACGTTGTAATTCGTCTACTATTTTTTTATTTTCTAGATAATATAAAATATATTGATAATGGAGATTTTTTCTTAATCATAAGCTAGCGTTGGGTGCGTCAGCCATATTGGTTCGCTTAACGTCAAGTATAAAAGTATAAAAGTAAAGTATAAATGGCTGTTCGTATAACGCAGGTACGGTAAGGTTTGGGGGAGAACCTGTTCGAAGGTGAGGGTCGTAGAGTGTAAAGGTACCTTAACAAAACCACTTTAGTAAATACTTAAATGTGTTAACACTAGCTGTAAATTAGATATTATATACTTAAAAAGTAAAATATATTCAGGGATATTTGAAGAAATATATACCAAAAATCATTTCGGGAACGCGTCTTAGTAGCAATCGTTAGGCCGGGCGTAAGTTGGGATGCAGCTCCGTGATGTGAAGTGAGGTCATCCAGAAAAGCAGGGCTAAGCCAAGTGAGAGCCACACAAACACACGGAGACTTCATTCTCAATCACGAATTTTCTAAATTTTTATTTTAATTTGACTTTTAAATAGTCTGGTGGTTATATATCGTATTATAACATTTATGTGGGTTAGCAAAGTTTTATTCAAAGGAAAAAATAACAATAGTCAATGCCACATGAATTATAAAACACAAATCTCTATATATATAAGAGGCTTTGTCCTGACTGACAGAATCAACGCAGAGCAAAAACTACTAATGATAGAAACTTGAAGTTCGGAATTTAGACTTTAAACGCGATGTAGGTAACCACTAAGAAAGGAATTTCAAAAATGTAACCCCTAAGGGGCTTAAATGGCGAAATTGTCGTTTAACTCTAACGGAAATCTATTGTTGAGATTTTAAACCATATGTTTTTTATTTGAATATCGATTTAACGTTACAATAGTATTCAAATAGACATTCACATAAAATATGGCTACTGATTATTTAAATATTAGTGGTAATCAAATTATGCACACTGTGATTCCCATGATTGGGGATGGTGCGTGTTTATTTCGATCTCTTCTCCATATATATATATATATATATATATATATATATATATATATATATATATATATATATATATATACTTCTCCATAGATATATATACTACTACATATATATACACTTCTCCATATGTATAAGAGGCTTTGTCCTGACTGACAGAATCAACGCAGAGCAAAAACTACTTATGATTAGAAACTTCGGAATTTAGATTTTAAAAGCGATGTAGGTAACCACTAAGAAAGGAATATCAAAAATTTTTAACCCCTAAGAATATCTAAAATGTAAATGGCGAAATTGTCGTTTAACTCTAACGGTCATCTATTTTCGAACTTCGAGAAAATATATCTAATTAGGACTCATTTTAAAGAATTTGATACGACGAGTTAAACTCGAAAGGCCCTATTGGGCGTCGAAAACCATGTTTTACAGCCGAAAAATGAAGCGTTTACGACGAGTAAGTCATTTTTTGTTTCAGCGGTTTTAGTGAACTTGCTTCATTGCGCGTCTCCGTCTCTTCTACCGAGCCGGCAGCTTCTCCCTCCAACATTCCACCTACCGGAAGCTCAAATTCTACTAAATCTCCTTAACATCAGTTAACATATTATATTAGATCAATACGAAGATAATGGTCACTGAATTGATTTTAAAGGCTCGCGGGCGAAGCCGCGACGGGGAATGCTAGTATTAAATAAAACAATTATCACTTCGTAACACAAATTATCATATGGCTTGAGCTTCAGAACTATGACAGAGACTAACTGTCCAGTCAATCGCTCCTTATAAATATTTACAAGAAGGGTCCAGAACCTCGTAGAATGTCGTGAATGGGACTCGAACTTTGTATTCACAAACAGGTGCTATGTCAGTTTGTTCCAACTAAAGACCTGGGACAAACTGCGTCAGGAACACAGACCTCACGGTCACTAAAACTGCGTCACCTCACCCTGCGGCTCAACATTCGCACCTTTTCTATTCAATAGAACACAGATTTTCTCCTCGCGGAGTTGCGTCCCAACTTTCGCCAGGCTTTAGAAACTACCACCGAAAATGACCTTAAAATAAAAATAAATTTAGAGGTTATTGTTACTTGTCGGCTATCAATTATTTCTAATATTTTGTTATTGTGAGCATTATTAAATAATGAAAATAAATTAGAGAAAAAGTTTTTTAACGCAGCCTGGAGATGCAGAAGGCTCAGTCTAGTAGAAGAAGTAATAAAAACTGAAGTCATGCAAATCTTTCTTAAAAATATTTTAAAAGAAGTTTAAAGTACTTTTTCACATCTTAGCAATCGGTCATCTTCAGGGATGGTTGAAAAGGAAATGTTGAGTATCCCACGTTGGGTAGGGCTACAAGGACATTTCTGTTGTGGAGGACGAAAACAATGATACATTATTAAGGCAAAATATTGCGTAAGTAATCAGCAATGCATATTATAGCCAGACTGTTTTGGCCAACATGTAAAACTTTAATTATATGCTGATTTTAAATTAAATGTTTATTTAATATGGATTTAAGTTATGTATATTTTCGTCAGGTGTTATCGCCGATGCCGTGTTTTTTAAATGTCATTATATAATGCTAACAGTACGGCAATGGTAATTGTGGAGTGCGGCGGTTTTTTTTTCTTCTTACATGAGGAAATCGCTATTCATTCCCACATCTCAAAACAAAAATATGTTTTGACTGAACATCCTTATAACCAATCATCCTATCATATAACTTAATACACTCTTACATAAATATAGTTACAATATATTTTTAAAAAACTTGGGGTCTGTTTGTGAAGATCACATCCAGTTACTTTCGCGACGCGACATCCAGTTACTTTTAGTGATCAGTTACTTTCAACAGTCTCTAGTGGTTACAAATAGTGATAACCTTAATTTGTAATTTCTACTACTACTCCGTGGCTACAGACCGATGTGGTCTCCACTGCGAAACTTCTGGAACCAACGCTGCACCGTGCACTCGTTAATAGCCCCCTGACCCCACACTTCGTTAATATTACAAGCCGTTTGCACAGCGCCGCGCCCTAATTTAAATTCGTAAAAATAAATTTGACGAAAATCGTACTTCGACATTTTCGATTTAAGACCTTTGAACACACTGAATAATACGATTTTACTGATCAAATTCATGGTGAAAGAGAGGGCATTAGATAAGGTTTGTTTTGGTATAATAATGATCAATGTTAGGATTTGCTTTGTTTACACAATTGGAATTAAGATATCGCAATAGAGGAAACCTGCATTAATTTTGCATCAACCCAATACATCAATCGGTCGCCAGTCCAGGAACGAATTTGTTGACTTGAATATTGAAGAAATGCGTTTAAGTTCTTTTTAACAAATATTGAGCTCAGATATTTACCAAGACAGAGATGACATCAAAGATGACTGCATTCTGAAACATTTGGCATGGTTCCTAAAATATGTTATTTTTTGACTTTTCCACAATTAGGGGCATTAATCGATCTAGATTGTTGGAAAACAGTTGACTATATAATCCAGTCCTAAACGGGATCTATTTAATGACCATTTCAAAAGCCGACCTACATCTAGAACACATTATCCGGGACATCATTGAGCAATTTATCAGATATATTTTGGCAGGAGGGAAGGAATCACAACAAAGCTGTTAAGTGGGCTGACCGCAGCTGCAGAGAGCACAGCTGCCTACCTGCAAATCCGACATCCCTCTCCGGCTATCACACAACTGAGGGCCTTCAGAAAAAATAAACCGACAGAACTAATGAGATTTCAGGCTCCTCCACAAAACTGCTAACCCGCTACCTAATCTTTCCGAGGCAGGCTATACCTGGAGTGGCTCTGGCTATGTCACGCCTCTTAGCTACGGGTCTTTAGCCAAATGTTTGCCTTTCCTTCATTATTATATCGTCTATATCATTCAATTATATATATATATATATATATATATATATATATATATATATATATATATATATATATATAATAAAAGAAACATATTTTGGCATGGTGAGTTCCGGTCTCTCTGTCAGAAATATGATTGGGCTGATAGTGATTATTTAATTAATGGACATAAGCAATGCTTTAATGGATTAATAGAGAAAATAAAAACGGATTTTAAAAGTAATTTATTGCTTAAAGTAAATAATTCTACCTATCACAAGCTCTATAAGGAATTAACTTATGATTTAGGTGAGAAAAGATATATCTCTGATAGATGGGGCCTGAGTCTCATTAAATCAATAATTAAAATAAGGGGACAACTTCTGTATCTTAATTGTAATGTAAGACGGGCGATAGAATCCCATCATTGTACATTATGTAATAATAGAGATATAGAGGATATGTACCATTATGTTGGTGTATGTCCAGTGTTGATGGAATTGAGGGTAAGATGGTTAGGCAAGGCACTATTGTCTAAAGAGGATTTCATTGAATATTTGAATGGTCAAGATCGGCAAGCATTGTATAACTTAACATATTAGAGCTTGGAATTACAGGTATCTCCTTATTTCAGAATTTAATACACAATAAAAAGATATAAATAATATTTTTATTTATGTAAAATTATTATAACTAATTGTTTTATTGAAAAAAATGTTTTTTTTTTTTGTTATTGATAAGTAAGTGATAAATATCAAGTTTTTTAAGCACTCACTACTCTGCAGATGGACTTAAGTCCATGCATAGTGTAGTTAAAATGTATATTGTAAAATTATGTATTTTTATTTGGTTATGTAAATAAACACTTTATTATTATTATATATAATAATAATACCAGTCGAAATTTTAGACTCACTTGTATATAATTCACAATCTTCAAGTTTAAAAAAATAATTGTAAGTCAAGAGATAACATTTCGAAAATTATATGATTGTTTCGAATATAATTAAAGATTCGAATATAAATTTATTTATTAAATACAATTAATTTGTCAAGATTTAAAATTTGCAATCTGCAAAATTGCTTTGCGATGAGCAAAGTTTGTGAGCTGCTTCGAAAGCGTTCCTGTTCAGAAGTAGTAATTCATTTAGATGGTCTCGCGGCCACCGCCTTCGAAGTCGTCGGGGTGGGCTATAAGGGTTGTTTAAGCTTTTTAAATTGTCTGTCAGTGGGTTATTGTTGTAGACCAGTCTTTGGTGAAAGTTAATGTAGTTGTCTTTGGCTGTTGCGAAAGCTGTTGGAATGCTTAAGTCCGTATATATAATATTGTTGCTGACATAATATGGCGCGTCTACTATTTATCTTAACATTTTCGACTGAAAGGACTGAATTTTTTTGATGTTCGATTTCTTGGCAGAACCCCACAGTTCTACAACGTAAGTTAGCTAGGGATAATTTTGATCGTCTGTCAAGTAATCTAGATAAGAGTCCAAAGCGTCTATTTAATTCTTTTCGTTTGAGTCTGACGTGAATTTTCCAAATAAGTCGTTTGTCCAGATAAAGTCCTAAATATTTAATTTCATTTGATTCCGAAATTGGTATTTTGTTGAAGAATATTTGGGGGCAAAGACTATGATTAAGTGTGAAGACTACATGCACAGTCTTTTTCTCATTCATTTTAATTTTCCACCTAGCGGCCCAGTCAGCAATATCGTCTAGGTGGTTCTGGAGAGTTTTACATGCAATAAAAGGATTTTTATCTGAACAAAGAATTGCTGTAGCTTCAGGCCAGAAGTGTATTTGGGTGTTCTGGTAGGTCTGACATATATATATATATATATATATATATATATATATATATATATATATATATATATATATATATATATATTAAATAATATAGGACCCAGGACACTGCCCTGAGGCACTCCTGCTTTAATAGGCTTTATTTCAAAAATTTCAGTCCCTACTTTTACCGAAAAATGTCTATCTGTTAAATACGAAAGTAAAGTTAAATAGTAGGTCGGGGGGTGTAATATTTTAAGTTTGGAAAGCAATCCTTTACGAATATAAATAAAGATGAAATTCTGTTTGTTTGTTCTTTATAGAAATCCATGCCGTTTGTCCTAAATTCTCCAAATTTCGCTTAGTGGTTCTTTCATACCAGGTGTGAACACCTGTCCATATTAAAATTGCATAACTTCAGCCAATCTTTGAGTACATCCTTTATTGTTATAAAATTCGTTATGATCTCGTTTTACATTAAATTTTTACGAAATCAACCGTTGGAGTCGAAAAAAATCTCATTTCTGTCCTTACGAACTTTTCTTGACCCATGGCTTTTCTCATTGTTTTCCGAATTCCCTGGGTGAAACCGAGATATACAGTTGTACAGTTATAATTATAGTTGTACAACATTTTATTTATTGAACAGCATAATAAATAAAATGTTGTTATTTATTTATTTTACAAAATCTAAGGGTGAGTCTAAACTTTTGACTGGTACTGTATATATATGGGATAATGTTTTTAACTTCGCTACATATTATAGAAAGGTCAGGTTACTTATTGTCTAACGCAGCAAAATAAAAAACCTGTACTTGTAAAAATAAATAGTAACAAAGACAAACGTCATACGTTTTATTTAGACTGTTAGCACGATATTTGGGCTAGGATCGCCTTTCAAATAGACTATCGCTATTTCACATAGACGCTGAAACACAGATTATCTATTTCCTTATTTCAGAAGAGGAGCTGCCTTTGATATGGGCAGAAATAAACAAGAAACCTATCATCCAAAGTAGATAATACCACTTTTCCTATGTTTAGAGAAGGCTAGCCATGAAACTGAAGGCACGCGATCTATATTTCCCAAGTGATTGCCTTTATATTTCTTTGACCGGGTAGGAAAACAATCCTTGATGTTGAGTGATTTATTCAAAGCTGTTTATGACAAGTTTTAAAACAGCAAACGCTTTATTTACATTTTTTTTTTTAAAATATATTGTAACCATATTTATTTAAGCGTGTATTAAATTATATGATAGGACGATTGGTTATAAGGATGTTCAGTCAAAACATATTTTTGTTTTAAGATGTGGGAATGAATAGCGATCTCATGTTAGAAAAAAACAAAAACAGAAAATAAAAATGAAACCGCCGCATTCCACAATTGCCAATGCCGTACTATTGGCATTATATAATGTCATTTTAAAAACACGGCATCGGCGATAACACCAGACGAAAATATACATAAGCTAAATGTGTATTAAATAAAAAAATTTAATTACATTTTTTTAAAAAATATATTGTAACCATATTTATGTAAGAGTGTTTTAAGTTATATGATAGGAGGGAAGGATGTTCAGTCAAAACATAATTTTATTTTGAGATGTGGAAATAAATGGCGATCTCTTCAATGTGAAAAAAAAAAACAAAAAAAAACCTCGCACTCCACAATTGTCCATGCCATACTATTGGTATATTATAAGGATACGGTCCTAAGACCTATTTTAGAAACAAGGCATCGGCGATAAAAACAAGGAAAGTTTTGCGAGTATTTACGGGGGGTGGACAAATTTTGGGCATCTCTTGACGTTCGTCAATTTTTGAATTATACCAAGAGGTGCCAAATCCTTCCTCTTCACTGACGCTTCTCCCACGATTCCACGAGCGGAAGATCCGAGTTCGACTCCCAGCGGAGCCAAATCTTTTCTCTTCAAAAAATAAATTATTTAAAAACAAGGGGGTTACCCACAATAATGATTAAATTAATAGAAATAATTTCTATATAACTGAAAATTAAAATAATCAAAAGTTAACGTGAATTCATTTATTTCTCTATTTATTTATATGTATATTCAAATACTTAATAACATTTATTTTTTTATTAACAATTATAATTAATATCGTATTATAAACAAAACTAGTAGGATAGTATTCATTGTAACACTTCTGTGGATTAAAAAATATTTATTAAACGAAAATATAACAATGTCAATGCCAAACGAATTATCACAACATAAATATTCGAACAGGTTACAAAAACGATAACTTTATACCACACAAATCATAAGACATGAGCTTCACAGTCGAGACACAGACTAAGGGCCGTATTTATGAACTATCCTAAGGAACGCGTTACTAAAGGCTTCCTTAAAATGCACACCTTTAGCTAACCTTAACACAATTTTCATTTTATAAACGTTCCTTTACGCTTTCCTATCTTAAAGGACGCCTTAGATCCTAAGGTGTTCCTATAAATTTGATCTGTTTTCCTTCCTTAGTGCTAAGGTAGGTGATTAGCTACCTTTAGCTTCTCCTTAACTTTTTAATAATAGAAATAAAAACAGAAAACAAATATCAGGACTTAAATAAAGAACCGTTTATTAAGAACAAAACGACATTTTGGAATTTTTACTTTATTTATATGAGGTATAAACAACAAAGACTGTGAAATATTATTGTACTTTTTTAGGGAAATACAAATTTTAATCTTGGTGAAATATTTTTCTTTTTTTCTCCGTTATATATTTATCAAATGTTTTCATATGTAGCCATTCTTATTACTAGGCACAATGAGAGACAGATAATTTCTTCATATAAGCAAAATCAAAACAAAAGATGTATTATTTTCAATGAATGCATACTTATTTAGTATATTGATAGTATTACTTAAGTGTAGAACTTCAATCACAAACAATTTGATGCAGATGCATTTGAATCTCTTCCATCTTTTTATGTTTCAGTAGCCAGTATTAGAGCTGTAATTGTAAATATTTGATTAGTTGGTGATATAAACATCTGAAAGATTATTAAGTGAATTCATTTTTTTCTTCTGCAAGTAGTACTGTAATGAGCAATATAATCTTAATTATTAACAGTAAAGATAGTTTCACTCAATTACTCATTGACAAAACAAAATCTTGATATGAAATATAGACTAAATCCAATTTGAGAAAATTAAATGTAATTTTAATTGTACCAATTTAACATTTTTAAAGTTTATTTATTTATCTATGCCTATTTTATATACATAAAAGGCTTTTGTGGAATTTTTTGAAATTAGATAAGTTTGGTATAACAAGTTTTTGGATGAGTGGTAAGAGAAATGTAAAAAGAACAGAAATAAATTGATAGACAACTTTTATTTATTATTATATAAAAATGAAAAATAAATAACAGAATCATAATACACACTAATAAACCAATTCTTTATAAAATATCAAAACACATGTACATCCACTAAGATTTTTCAATAATTAATATGCTAATAGAAAAGTAATAACATTCTAAAGTAAACAATCAGTTTTTAATAATTCATATAAGAATATGAAGTTGTTGAAAATAAATTTTATCTTACTTATTAAGGAAACTGAAGCTTTAATATTTCACATTTCCAACACACATCTTTTTTAAAATAAGTTGGTTACTAATTTATACATATCTAAAATTTACAACTCGTTCTCATGAAGAAGGTTGGAACTAAACCATCCAAGAATATTTTGAAGAATATTAAAAAATATATAATAAATATACAATAGTATATCACAAACATCTTAATTAGAAGAATATTGCAGTCTCTCATCCCCCAAGCTAACCTCAAGAGAAATAAAGTTTGAGACTAACACTACCTAACATTGTTTTATCACACTTTTTCACTCTCATTTGCATCTTCATCTTATAATAAAGATATTTTTGATTGTTATCCTGAAGCATCCATTAAGTTGTTTTGAAATCGGTTAGATGAAACTTGTATACATTTGTTTGTTCTTTTATACTAACAATGTTTGCACGCTTTTCAACTTTGAGTGATTTCTACTCTAATTATCATGTTCATATAGTTCTAGAGCTGTAATTGCCACATTAACTACTTAAAACACTCGAAACAACACAGTAAACAAGAGTGAAGTAAACACTCTTATCAATCTTCTCTGATTGGTTGTTTAGTTAAGGTGGCCTTAAATTTGCACCTTAATAAATGCATACTTAGTTAAGGAAAGGAAGGTTCATAAAATGAGAATTATCTAAAGGAACACTTAAGCTTAAAGGTTAACTTAGCATAGGAACCAGTTAAGGTTACCTAAACTGCTTCCTTAGGAACGTTCATAAATACGGCCCTAAGACTCAAACTAATTGGTCCAGTCACACTCTCCTTATCTATCGTCATAAAAGGAATGGTCTGAAATGGACTAGAACCCCGTGGAATCATCCAGGCCTTGAAATAGTTCTATGACGGTCCACTCCAGCCGGCAGTTCGTTCCAACAAAATGTTTGGGATTTCAAACCCTATTTGTTTTTTTGTTTTTTTTTGTTTTTTGTTCATTAATTTATTTATCGATTTAACGTTACAGTATTTCTTATTGTTTGTTTTATTATTGTTGGCTTGCCAATACTGCATAATGCCCTAGAATAGCTCCTGTCAGAGCGAAAATTATTAAACCAAGCCGCCGATGGGCGAGGAGCGTGAATTACAGTCCCGGCAATGAACTTGTTAAATAAACATTTAATTTAAAATCAGCATATAATTAAAATTTTACACATTTGCCAAAACATTCTGGCTATAATATACATTGCTAATTACTTACGCAATATTTTGCCTTTATAATGGATCATTGTTTTCGTCCTCCACAACAGAAGTGTCCTTGTAGCCCTACCCAACGTGGGATACCCGTCATTTCCTTTTCATCCAAGATGAACAATTGCTAAGATGTATCAAATTCAACCACTCCTGAAGATGACCAATTGCTAAGATGTATCAAATGGATATAGATATATATTTGGCGGAGAGGGAAGCGCCGGGAACTCGTGAGATAGGCGTGGGCGCCATATTATGAGAACTGAGCACGGTTTCTTTTCGTTCCTTTCGATTTTTATCAGTTCCATTCATCGAGGGGAGCGCGGCCCCTTTTATCCGAGCACAGTGATTTATAAATTATACCACCGCCTCTACAATTATATCTCGTGCCGGCTATTGCTTTCTCGTCCACCGCCTCTTTGAATCCTGAAAGATATCTCTGAGAGAACTTGCAGTTATATTGATTGCTTTCGGATTCCAAAACTAAAAATAGCAAATCGGAAAAAAACGTTGCAAGAACCGTTATCATCTAATCATTTCCTTTCAAAAGTATTTTTATATGTCTGTAAAGATTAAGATGATTTATATTTAGGATTGTCAGTCAAATTTTCTTTATTTGGAGAGCCAACGTTTCGATCCAAACATGTGGATCATCGTCATGGATACACTGAAGACAAATATGTTTGTTTGCTTGTTTAACATCACTTTATGCCACTAAGGCTAATCGGACGGTGCAACAGTGGGAGTCCTAAATTTTGACTATCCAGGTTTAATTAGGATACGGATCTTTAAAGAGTACCTAACATCGTACAGGCTCGGGACCTCCATTTTACGTCCTATCCGAGGGACGGCATAGCTAAGGATTTTTTACTCCTATTAAAAAATCCTAAGGCCACCGCTGGGCGCGAACCTGCGACCTTCAGTATTGTAGGTTGCCATGCTAACCACTATACCACAGGTGACCCCTGAGAACAAATGTGAACAACATGTAAAGTACTTATGCTTGAAGATGATAATTATTATTTACTAGCTGTGGGGCCCGGCTTCGCTCAGGGAGTTGTGGATTAGGTGGAATGAAACAATAACTTTGAAATGAAATAGTACAGAAAAATAGACCAAAATTAATCATGATTAAAACAAAATTTGTACCATCCTGAAACTTCTGTTTAGTATTAGTGTTTATTATTAAGTTTCGAAACCTAAGAGTCCGCCCATATATGGTTTGGGTATAAGAGACCCCATTAATGCGGTTCTCTCAATGCGTTTTCTTCCCTTTTCTTGATTAAGAAAAATTATTTTGGCAGCAAATAGGTACTGTTAAGTACCATTTTTTATGGTTTCTATGTTCTGATTCCATTGAGTCCATTCTCATGATGATACCGCACCCTTATCAAGTTGAGTAACTTCTCCTTTTTCGAATTCGGTAGCAAATTTACGAACAGAACAGAACTATTAAACAGAAATATTATATGAACACTTTATTTTCGATATATAATCCATTAGGTTATATCTTTTATTCATATTATCTATAGGTTATCTATTTTATTCAGTGTTAGTTTTTATTCGCTCACTACACTAATAAGCAATTTTTCTTTGGTTGTATATTGATTAAAGGCAATGTTTCGACCAATTCTTTCCTCTTCTGTAAAACTTAATTCGCTTAGGAATCCAGTAGGTTTTGTTTATTTTTAATTTAAATTCATTGCAGAGATGTAATGACCTTATTGAAAAATAAAAAGGAAAAAATAATTATTTATACATAACCTCGTGTAAAACCATAACAAACCGAACTAATGAACGATAACCTTATGAATTGAGTTTAGCTAGCGCTCCTGGCTTCCAAATGTCGAACTAAATTTTTTCATTCATTAACTCGCCTGGGCTTATTAGAGGGGCTAATTACATGTAGCGAGAGGCTTGAAATTACAGCCCTTGTCCCTTCAACATTACACATTTAAAATGAAAACTGAAACCTTCTTCATCGTTACGGGCAATAGGGCAATATAACGACATAACATTCTTGATAGTATGTGTAGTCGTTTTCGAGCCTTTTCTGCACGCACATTGTACACTTTGCTTTATAATATATATTGATTAATTCGTAAAGCTGAACTAAATTAGCTTGAGACTGGTGGTATGCTGTAGTCGAGAAAAAAGGTTACTACATTAAACTGCAGTAGTGTAATCAAGAAAGTTGAATTGGTCGTTTGATCTGGTCCAAGAATTAGAATTTATGAAAAAGCGAAAAAAAAATGTTTACAGTTTGCACTAATTCATTTCCTTAACTTCAATAAGTAACGACTAGCTGACCCGTGCAAAACATTCGCACTCTAGCTTACAAAAATCCCACTTCATTAAAGTACACACTGTATACTTAGTATCATTTTTTTTATCGGGGAAGGGGAGGAAAACAAAAGGAGGAGCCACGAATAAGGGTCTGGCCATACATGTCCGCACCGGATCCGCACCGTAGCAATAATACAGGTTATGTTCAGAATATTTTTAATTTAACTTACATATTACCTTTAGTTATGCCTAAAGTGGCCTGTGCCTGACATGTGTGGCCTGACCTTTAGGCATAACTAAAGGTAATATGTCAGTTAAATTAAAAATATTCTGAACATAACCTGTATTATTGCTACGGTGCGGATCCGGTGCGGACATGTGTGGCCAGACCTTAACCTGTAATATAGAGAAGAGGTGAGGTTAAAAGACGGAATACTTTAATGCACATATTCGGCATCGCGGAAAGCGAGTGCGCTGATTCTATTGACTGAAAAGTGTATATAACCAAAAATGTTCGTCTCGACAAATTGAAAAAATCTGGTGCGTGCGCGCAACACACAACTTTCACTTACCAACTTACTTAGATTAGAAATTAATGCGTTTTGTTAATTGCCACTTCTCAAATGAACAGAACGGCTTTAATTATGAACAATGGTCTGCCATTAAAGGCGTACTCTGCATGCGTGGGCTCAACGAGTTTTAAGAGTTGACTGAATATTTTACTTTTTTTCTCCTCTATATGTTTTCTTCATATCTCATATTTGGCCATTTCTAATTGTTAGGCGTAACGAGAGACAGTTAATTTCTCCATATAAACAAAAACAAAGGTACTTTATAGGGAACAAAAAGCGCCCCTACCCCATTTAAGCCCCCTCAGAACATTTTAATAATTATAAAGCTTACCTGATACTAAATAACAACTAATTTTCATTAAACATAACGAATTTGATAAAAATCGTTAAAGCCGTTTTTGAGATAATCGATCAAAAAGGTAAAAATTGGATAAAATTTATTAAGTAAAGTCCCCCCTCCTGTTGATCAATTTTGATGAAATTTTTACAGTCATATCTCGGGCATATCAATAGATCAAATACTCAGTTTAATCAAAATCGTTAGAGCCGTTTTTGAGAAAATCGAAAAAAACTTAAAAAGTTATTAAATAAAGTACTCCCTCCCTTTGAGCAAATTTGATGAAATTTTTGCTGTCACATCGCGGGAATATACATATACTAAATACCCAATTTCAGGTTCGCACGGTTTATAGTTTTTGAGCTAGTCTGTTCACACACACACACACATACAGACCATTTCGCGGGACTTGGTCATTTGGACTCAGGGGACCCCAAAACGTGTATTTCCGTTGAAAACCGGAAGTCGAAATTTTTCACGATCGCAATACTTCCACTTACTATATATTTCATATATAGGTAAGTGAAAGTAAAAAAGACACCTTCGAAAAAGCTCTTGCGATCATAATTGAAATTTTTACTTTCACTTACCTATATATGAAATATATAGTAAGTGGAAGTATTGCGATCGTGAAAAAATCCGACTTGCGGTTTTCAACGGAAATACACGTTTTGGGGTCCCCTGAGTCGAAATGACCAAGTCCCGCGAAATGGTCTGTGTGTGTGTCTGTGTGTCTGTGTGTCTGTGTGTCTGTGTGTCTGTGTGTGTGTGTGTGAACAGACTAGCTCAAAAACTATAAACCGTGCGATCCTGAAATTGGGTATTTAGTGTAGGTATATGCCCGCAATGTGACAGCATAAATTTCATCAGAATTACTTAAAGGGAGGGGGTACTTTATTTAATAACTTTTTATGTTTTTTTCGATTTTCTCAAAAACGGCTCTAACGATTTTGATTAAACTGAGTATTTCATCTATTTATATGCCCGAGATATGACTGTAAAATTTTCATCAAAATTGATTAACCGGAGGGGGGACTTTACTTAATAAATTTTGTAACATTTTCACGTGTTTTTTTTGTTTACTCTAAATCGGCTTTAACGATTTTGATCAAACTTGGTATTTGATGTATGTATATGCCCGAGATATGACTGTTAAAATTTCATTAAAATTGGTTAACCGGAGGGGGGACTTTACTTAATAAATTTTGTATCATTTTCACGAGTTTTTTTATTTACTCAAAAACGGCTTTAACGATTAACAAAAATAAGATATGGATGTAGAAAAATGTGTGACTTTGGGAAATTATATTTAACAGAACATGTCAATTTCTTATCTAAGTAAGTTGGTAAGTGAAAGTTGTGTGTTGCGCGCACGCACCAGATTTTTTTGTAAGGGAAGTTTTTCCCTTAAAACTCGCAAACGAAGGGGTTAATCGAAATAATGTATTTGAACGAAAATGTTCTCCTTGAAGTCCTGAAAGGATTGACGCCATTTAGAAACCTCTACGACCATTTCGATTTTCAAGAACCGCGGTTTTGCTCGTATATCGAAGGCGAAATGAGCGATTTGTATATTTTTCCGGTGTAGCGGTTTATTTAATTATTTTTTCAATACTCTCCTAAAAAAATATTTACAGTCAGACCTGGTTAAGTCGGACCTGCTTAAGTGGAATACCTCTATAAGTGGAAAAAAACTTGTTCTCCCATCATTTTTCCTTTTAATAAACTCTTTAACTGGAATGTTTTCACCTCTATAAGTGGAATCAATTTTTTTGGAAGTTACCACTGTAAGTGGGATTATAGGGGATACCAATGAGAAGCTTCCAACATTCAAACAGTATGTCCACATGAATGACGAAATTATAACAGCACGAGAGCTGAATGATGAAGAGATCCTTGAAAATTCTAAAACGCCAGAAGGAAATAAGAATTCAGAAGAGCCAGGGAGGTTTCCAGTTACGAAAAATGATATATTAAATATTATTGAAAAGTTTCAGAATTTTTTTGAAATGAATAAAGAAGCTGAAGATGAAATCTTTAATAAATTATACGACATAGAAAAAAACATTTTTAAGTGCCAAAATGAAGTGTAGAAAAAAATAAGTGATTACTTTCATCAATACATTTTTACATAATTATCTTGTAATCTGAATTATTTTATTTATTACATTACATTACATTACAAAAAAATATGATATAATTGTATCAAAATTTTATTTAAAAGTGTGCACTATGATATTTTTTTATAAAAGTTACAAGTTGTTTAAAAGCCTCTTTTAGTGGTACATGCCGCCATAATAAGGTACCTGCACCCTGGCTGTTTACAAACTTTGTTTAAGTGGAATACCTCTGTAAGTGGAATTAAAATCCAGTTACCAAGAGATTCCAGTTATCCAGGTTCGACTGTTTATAAAAAAAATCAAACGTATCCCTAGAACGTTCGGAGTCCCACGAGTTAATGGGGAAAACCAAGAAAATGGTAAAAACCAACTTCATACTTGGTACACCACTGTATTAATTACTGAACTCACTTTCCAATAAAGAAAAAAAAAAAAAGAATGGAGGGTTGTAAGTGAATTTTCTGTGATGCACGCACCAAAAAAGTTTTAAATGCGCTTTTGAAACATAATACTTGTCATGCTTCCATAGAATCCTTGTTTTCACCACTGGTTGAAAGCTGAACGAAATGTTGAGTAGCACAGACGTATCTACTACACGATAGTGATAAAGTACAGATAAGTAGGTACATTGGATACCGAGCTCCTTACATAAAAACCCTCATTACCCCCCCCCCCTTAGACGTACTCTTATCGTATCCTGGAGCTGTTAGTAGTGGAAGAGAAGCGTCGACGCAGGAAGTGAAATCAGCTTCCGGTCTAGATAAGGGGCTCTGCTTATACCGGTCGCGGTAAAACCGTCGCACGAGGATTATCGGAGACTGTCGGAAAAAGTGTCATTAGGTCGGAATAATGATGGGACATTACCTACAACTACCGGCACTTGAAAGGAGATTTTTTATTTTCTCAATTGTCGGATCTGTTGAGCTGTTTCCAGCTGTTCTTGTGGTTAGTTATCCAATTTCACCAATGTAAATTGTAGATTCTTCTGTAATATGAGGGATTTTTACAACCAAAGTTTAAGTTGTAGTGAAAAGAAAACGACAGTGGCGCACCAAGACTTTTTTGGAGCCCTTGGATTATATATATCTTCAAAGGAGGATGAATATAAATTTCGTTTTCAAATTTATTTAATGGATTATTTTCTTGCAGCAGGAAGGACTGAGATCTAAAGTGTTACTTTGATTGTTAATGTGTTATTTCAGATTTTGACAAAAAACCAAAAAAATCTGGTGCGATGCGCCCAACACACAACTTTCACATATCAAGTTACTTTGATTAGAAATTGGCCTGATTTGTTAAATGCCATTCCTCAAAGTCACACATTTTTCCACATTCATTTACATATTTTTGTTGGTATTTGCTGTTACAAAAAAGCCCACTTATGCCCCCTCAGAACATTTTAATAATGATAAAGCTTACCTGATATTAAATGATTTGTATATTTTTCCGGTGTAGCGGATAAGGTAAGCTTTGAAATGATTCCTCATTCATGAAATTTGATGAAGTATGAAGGAAGTTATGGCGTACCTACAAAAAAAAGGCCTTGAGAAATAATATATATGATTCATAAATAAATTATTTTGTTACATTTCAATTTTTTATGAATTTATAAAAATTAAATATTTTTTATTAGAAAATATATTTTTTTATTATTAATATAAATTTACGATTAAATTTATATCTGAACCAAAGTTTATTTAACCACAGAATACTTATATAATAATGATGCTTTTATGTGGATAATAATCTATATAGTATTTTATATAAAAAATATTTAAATTTGCATTCTTTGGATATCTTATCATTATGTTGGTTTTTTTATATGTTGCAATTTATAATTATTTCATGAAATATAGTATCCTTGTGTTGATTTCAATTTCCTCCTCCTCTGTTTGTCATAATTGATAACATAACCTGACAAAACTTCAAATTTAAAGCAAAAGTAGGCGTGGCTTATTTAAGCTCCGCCCTAAGGCAAACTTCTTATGTTGTCGAGCTATAGCTTCACTGTGATTACGGAGCTTTTATTGGTAGTTAAATATTTTCATGACATTGGATAATAATGGACATATAGTAGAACTCAACTTTCAAGAAATGCGAAAAAGTTAAAATAATTTTATACCCATCCAGGTGTTCTATTCTATATTTCTCATTATTAATCGATGGCAAAGATCTATATTGGTCTTGGTGCCGAGATTTTTATAGCTGATTCTGAGTATAATTGCTGCGCTGAATCCAAATTTGCTGTTAGTTTTCCTCTATCATCTCTAGTTGTTGAGATATATAAATGGCGTGACTTACCTCTTAAAACATACTTAAGGTCTGGCCACACATGTCCGCACCGGATCCGCACCGTAGCAATAATACAGGTTATGTTCAGAATATTTTTAATTTAACTTACATTATACCTTTAGTTATGCCTAAAGTTCAAGCCACACATGTCAGACACAGGCTACTTTAGGCATAACTAAAGGTAATATGTAAGTTAAATTAAAAATATTCTGAACATAACCTGTATTATTGCTACGGTGCGGATCCGGTGCCAGTCCATGTCCGTGTGGCCAGACCCTTACTAGTATATATATGAAGGTTAATAGCAGGTGGAAAAAACAAAGATATTAAAATTCTTTACATAAACCTTTTTAAATCAATTAAAATCATATGAACACACACATTATTAACATAATCACTTTGTAATGAAACCAATTACATTTCAAAGAGAATCTATTTCACTCTTCGGAAGCTTCTTTTGTGTGACTTTCTTGAATGTTTCTTCAAACAGTCTCGTTTTAGTTTTAGGTAGGCAGTAATCTGTCATCATGTGGGTATCTCATGATCCAGTAGAACATTTGAAAAGTATACGATAACTAGGAATAATTAAAATGATTTGATGGTGGGTAAAATCATACTAAAATGCGTTGTTACAAGTTAATACTAGATTTTATTATTTTTTAATTCTAAAAAACAATTACATACAGCTAGCTAATAGTTTAATATTCTGAAATAAGAAGAAAAACGTGCTAGAATAATTCATTTACGCATCTATTTCGGATTGTGTTATCTATTTAATTTTTATAATCAATCAATATATATTATAAAGCAAAGTGTACAATGTGCGTGCCGATAAGGCTCAAAAACCACTCAAAGTATATTTAATAAAGTTATGTCAGCGTGTTGCTATACAACCCCTAACGGAGAAGAAGGTTTCCGTTTTTCTCTTAAGGGTGTAAAATTGAAGAGATAAGGACTGGAATTTTAAGCCTCTCGTACCATCTAATTAGCCTAGCTAAGAATGACATAGGAGTTTATGAATGAAAAATTTAGTTCGAACTGCAGACTACCAGGAAGCGCTAGGGTGCGTTTCACTCAATGTTTATTTTTCATTCATTCCGTCCAGATTGTAAAGGTTATATATTTCACAGCTGTTCTTTTTAAATTACTAAAACATCAAGCGAAAATAATTAATTTCACCTTTGCTTTCAAAATAAAATAATGATTTTACATCTCTGCAATCAATTAGAAAATCGCCTGGATACCTTAAAAAACTAATTTTCTCATAAGAAGGTTAACTGATTAACACATTAAATTTAATCAATATATAACATATACCTAAGTAAATTTAATGCAATATGAGTGAACATGTTTTAGTTGTACAGTGAGCGAATAAAAACAGACATAAAAAAAAGAGATAAATTGACTAAATATAAATCGAAAATAAAAAGTTTTAAGTGTTCTCATTGTATGTAATTATGAAAAAGAAGTTGGTTATATTACTATGCATGATGAGGATTCCAGTTGACAAGATGACTAACTCCAATTACACCATTTTTTTCAATAAGATTTTATTACCCCTCATAGTTCAGGATAAAAAGAAATATGGTAAAAAAATTGTGACTTCATGAAATTTTGGTTTTCACTTTGTGATAGCAGTAAGATTTGAGATCTGCAGAGTCCGCCCAAATTATGGGGGGATAACTTAAGGTAGGTTGAAATGGAAGAAAGGTATTTAAAAAAAAGTTTCTATGAATCTTCGATAGTTTCTATACTTCTGGATATAATAGGACCATCACTGTAGTCGGCGCATAGGTTGTACTGGAAATATTATTTTTCAACTATTATCTAATAACTTATTATCTACTGACTGCTTGGAATGGGCTTATAGGATTCAGAATCACAGAAACCATAAAAACGATGCATAACTCGACTAAGTTGCAGCAAAATTGATTGTTCATTCACTATTTTCAATCTCCCTCTAAAGTATATATATTGGGTTCCTTATTTGGGCGGACTCTGCAGATCTTGAATTTTAATATTGATACCAAGTTAAACCCGAAGTTACGAGAAATTGCAAATTTTGTTCAATATATCCATTAATTTTAAAGTTTTTCTGTTACTAAAACTACCACACAACTACCGGAGCGAAGCCGGGTTTGGGCTTCAGAAGTCAGAATTATGTACTTTTCAAATATTCCAATGTGTTCATGCTTCATTTCAAATCATCAAATGCATTTTTACTTCTTTTTATAATTATCAATGATAAATCTAATGATCAATAAAATTATTTGATAGGTACATAATTTTGTATGTATCCATGAGGTAAACAACATCATGTCACTTCCATGAATTCGTTCAGAACAGTCATTTTTTCATTACTTATAGAGGCCGCTTAATGGATTTTTTTTTATTGGTATTGACGTTGATAAATAGTAGGAAGTTTAAAATGGTGAAAAAAAATGGACAGTGTTGTTTACATGGTGGGTCACCTATAGTACAGTGGTTAGCATAGCTACTCCTTAGTCCTTCATAATTGGGGATAATTCTGACCTTAGCTAGTACTAATATAATACTAATATTTTTATAATACTAATATAATACTAATATTTTTATAATACTAATATAAACATTCTTAACTTCTTAATACTTAATATAAACAACAATCTCTATTCAAAGATTTAATAAAACAGAAGAGAAAAATATCTTGAG
This sequence comes from Aelia acuminata, assembly GCA_911387785.2. Classification (NCBI taxonomy): domain Eukaryota; kingdom Metazoa; phylum Arthropoda; class Insecta; order Hemiptera; family Pentatomidae; genus Aelia; species Aelia acuminata. Next base: position 213,569,205 of record OU426978.1, on the reverse strand, counting down.
ATAGGCTTAATGTTAGGTCGATTTCAGGAAAATAAGAGTACTTGAGTGGTTAATTAGGCATTTAGGGTTTAATAAAGATGCATGAAATAATTGGTTTGATTGAATAATTGAATAATAATCAACGGTTGAGGATAATAAACTATTTAAGCTTCCTGTAATTCCACTACCGTTAATGAAGCACTTTAATTATTAATTACTTAATTTAGCTTCCCTCATTGAAACCTCTTTGGATTCCGTCCCCTGTCAATTAAAATGAAAATGATGCTTACATTAGTTTGCGCCTGATTGGATATCTAACGATTACTGAATTCGTGAGAGCTGATGTGTCATAGCCGCGTCATTAATAATACAACGAATTAATTTTATATTATAGTTTCCTTAAGTGAAGGTTAAGACCATCTTGATAAAAGTTCATTGGACATTTTCAAGTCAAGTACTGAAAATTGGCGGAAGTATATCTATTATTTTAAAGTAAAAACTATCCATGATACATGATGTATGTAAATAATAGAGTAGTATTGTTTACTAGTAGTAATCCTTATATATTTAAAAATCTCGTGTCCCGATGTTTGTGGGAGGTAAACTCAGAAACTACTCATACCATTTTATCCATTTATTTACTACTCATGAAATTTGGCTCCATGTGTATAGTTTTGTCCAACTTAAAAGATAGGATAGTTTTTTATCTTGATTAATGATAAAAATCTTTCTTTCATTGCGAATTATTGCAAATACAGTAGGCCATGTTTCGATTTATTGACATGGCGTCATATGTCGATTTCATAACCTTATTGTTGTTTGTCGGGGTTAAAATCAGAAACTACTCAACCGATTTTTATAAATTTTTGCTCATTGTGTGTAGTTTTGTCCAACTTAAAAGATAGTTTAGTTATTTATCTCGATTATTGGCTTCAATATTTCTCTTATTGCAAATTAAATGCTTATTATACTACAGTTGAGTGTGATTATTTGTAAGTTTTATAAATTTCCAACAGATGGCGGTGTAAGTTTATTTATTGATACAGAAATTGATTTTTTTTCGATAATGAGGATGGTTAAGCAGAAATTTATTCTAAAGACCTTAAGGCGTTGCTCATCCCTTACTGTAAGCGGCCATGTTTCACATCCGTAAAGAACCGTCTCGACGGAAGAATTATAGTTTTATAAATTCTAGATTTTTAAATTTCGGGACAGAAGGCGTAAGCTAAGTAATTTTGCCAATAAAATAACAAGAATTTCCCTCCTTTAGCCTAGCCATAATTTCCTCTTCAATTAAATTTTTTCTAGTTACTGTAGATGTTAAGTAACGGGTGTCCAAAAAAGGGTTTGAAAGTTGAATAAAATCTCAATTATAGAATATCAAGTAGGATGTTTACGTTTTATTTAAACACAATGAACTGGAAATTTATTTAGAAAAACAATATTGTCTAGGTGTACACCATAACGCTGCTGGCACTCCTCGAATCTCAAACGCAGATTTCTAAAAACGCGTTGACACATTGTTCCTGAGATTGCCATCATTTCTGTTCTGATATTTTGCTTCAATTGCGTTAGATTCGTCGGTTTCTTTTCGTATACCCTACTTTTCAAGAACTCTTGAAGTTCTTGGGCCAAAAAACCTGTTATCATTTCACAGTAACGCTCACTGTTTACAGTACTATTTACACTATTTACTGCATTTGAGATTCGAGGAGTGCCAGCAGCGTTATGGTGGACACCTAGACAATATTGTTTTTTCTAAATAAATTTCCAGTTCATTGTGTTTAAATAAAACGTAAACATCCTACTTGATATTCTATACTTGAGATTTTATTCAACTTTCAAACCCCGAATACTCTTTTTGGGCGCCCTGTATTTTAATTTCTCCACGGCTTCAAACATTTTCTCTCCTACTAAAATACCGGCTAAATCTCTAGCCGTCTCTATAGCCAACTATATATTTTGATTTTCCCGTATTTATTTCTAGTCCTACTTTTTTTCCGAATCCCCCAGACACTGCCCCCTGCTCCAATACGTTCCCTCCTCACTGGTTGACTTCCCAAACCCTCACCTGGCCAGGAGAGCCCTCCGCAACACACAAGTTAACAATCGGTCCCTAGCCCCTCCTAACTGATCTGTTGTGGTCAACCTAAATCTGGGCGTGTCGGGGAAACAGCCCCCTGTACGGAGTAGAAAACGGCTTTCATACATAAATAACTTTATCTTAATCTATCATATTTTCTTTTGAATTATTTCGTGTTAACGTAATGGGTTAATACCATATGAAATGGTCCAGTCTAGTTGCTTCAACATTTTTATTTTTTTTTAATATTTTTTACCATAGAAAGAACAATGCATCAGTAGTACAAAAGTGGAATTAGTTTATTTTTTGAGTTTTTATTTTCTTGAGATATCAAGCTTTAAACTTTTGAAATTTTAGAGATTTCAACATTTCAAAAATTTGTATAAAAAAAAAACCGTGCTATTCCACAGCTTGAAACTTTGTTAATTTTTAAAGCCTACCTTTATCTATCAAATAAAAAAGTAACAAACACTTAGCCATTTGCCTTATTGTAAAAAATAATTTTTGAAAACCCGTTTTTTTTAAATTACCGCTTGAAACTTTGAAGGGGTACATTTTTTTTTTTTTTTTTTTTTTTTTTTTTTTTTTATAATTCTTTATTTCCAGATCGGCTTAGAGAGCTATACATGGTTTTTGTAAAATCATATACTTGCAATGTTTGTAACATTTGACAAAGAAGGGGTACAGACTCATACAAGAGACACCCTAACGACTTACAATTTTGTAAATTTTGAATTAATTATTACAAATAATTTCATGATAATAATTCTTAAAACAAAAAATAAATAAATAAAAAATAAAAAAAATAAGTAGTATTTTAGTATTTTATTTAATTAATTATAGCTTTCAAGATCAAACTAAGATAAAGTTAATATTTTATTTTCAAAAGTAATTTTTACTATGGTTAAAGGGGTACATGGACCGTAATACTTAGTTTTAAGTTCATAGTTGTACCTTTCTAAAGAGATTGGACTTGGAGATTTGAATGTTCTAGGATGAGTAAAAGAGATATTTGGTTTGGAGCAGAGCACTGAAATAGCTGAAAATACGCGGTTTTTCGAAAATAATATGGCCGCCATTGGAAAAATAAAAATTAAAAAAATAAACTAATCTTAATTTTGTACTCCAGATGCATTGTTCTTTCTGTGGTAAAAATATTTAAAAAAAATAAAAATGTTGAAGCAACTAGACCGGGCCACTTCATTTGGATTGACCCTTATGTGAAATAACAAGAAACACAAATATTGCGGTTAAGGAAAAATCTTATTTTTTTACTTTCACTTACCTATATATGAAATATATAGTAAGTGGAAGTATTGCGATCGTGAAAAATTTCGACTTCCGGTTTTCAACGGAAATACACGTTCTGGGGTCCCCTGAGTCCAAATAACCAAGTCCTGCGAAATGGTCTGTGTGTGCGTGTGTGTGTGTGTGTGTGTGTGTGTGTGTGTGTGTGTGTGTGTGTGTGTGTGTGTGTGTGTGTGTGTGTGTGTGTGTGTGTGTGTGTGTGAACAGACTAGCTCAAAAACTATATACCGTGCAACCTGAGATTGGGTATTTAGTGTATGTATATGCCCGCGATGTGACAGCAAAAATTTCATCAAAATTGCTCAAAGGGAGGGGGTACTTTATTTAATAACTTTTTAAGTTTTTTTCGATTTTCTCAAAAACGGCTCTAACGATTTTGATTAAACTGAGTATTTGATCTATTTATATGCCCGAGATATGACTGTAAAAATTTCATAAAAATTGATCAACCGGAGGGGGGACTTGACTTAATAAATTTTGTATCATTTTCACGTGTTTTTTTTATTTACTCAAAAACAGTTTTAACGATTTTGATCAAACTGGGTATTTGATGTATCTATATGCCAAAGATGTGATAGCCAACATTTCATCAAAGTTGGTCAAACGGAGGGGGTACTTTATTTCATAATGCTTTTTCAATTTTTACCTTTTTTTCGATGATCTCAAAAACGGCTTTAACGATTTTTATAAAATTCGTCATGTTTAATGAAAATTAGGTGTTATTTAATATCAGGTAAGCTTTATCATTATTAAAATGTTCTGAGGGGGCTTAAATGGGGAAGGGGCCTTTTTTGTTTTCCAATAAAGTATCGTTGTTTTTGTTTATATGGAGAAATCGACTGTCTCTCGTTACACCTACAAATAAGAAATGGCTAAATATGAGATATGATAAAAATAAAGAAAACATATAGAGGAGAAAAAAAGAAAATTATTCAGTCAACTCATAAAACTCGTTGAGCCCACGCATGTGGAGTACGCCTTCAATGACAGACCATTGTTCATAATTAAAGCCGTTCTGTACATTTAAGAAGTTGCAAATAACAAAACCGTTGGTAAGTGAAAGTTGTGTGTTGCGAGCACGCACCAGATTTTTTTTTTTTAAATTTCCAAAATCAAAAAAAAAAAAAGGTTATGACCAACTTTTCACAGTAGAGAAAAGAGCGTTATTTATCTTTTATTTACAGATTAAACAAGCCTTTTCTATCATTTATCAATAGTATTTCAGTTGAGCTCTTATTTGGTCCTCTATTGAACCTCACTTATATTACATTTTGGTTCCAACAAACTGTCATAGTACATGTTTGTGACTACGATGTTCGAGTACTATCTACGCTGGCCTAGGACCTGCGAGACTATTCTTACAACCATATATAAGGAGCGTTAGAGAGTTATTCTTGTTCTGAATCTCAAGTCATATGGTTATTCTTGTGCTATAAAGTGATAATGTTTGTAACCTGTTTAAATATTTTTCTTATCATATTTGTGTGGCAATGAAAATGGTTGTTTCTCTTTCAATGAAAATTGTTTAACCCTGGCAGTTGTCACAGTATATATTATTTACTTTTTGTAAAATTAATATTTCATTGATAACGAAAAATTTAAAACTGATTAATACTCCCATGAGGCGTTCAACTTATGGAATGTCAATTTTTTATAACTAATTTGAGCAGTCTGCTTTAACCATTAATAAAAAATTAAATGTAGTGGTTGATCGAAAAAAAAAAAAAAAAAAAGCATTTTAGTGTAATATTTGCTCAAAGCGTGGGCACAAGTACCAAATTATAGGGGGAGGGGTCAATATTCTCACAGATAGGATAGGTAGAAATTTGATTGGCTATCTGTTTAACTATATAAACTACTGTTAGGACACTTTATTCCTCCTCCATCAATGTATTTTAAACGTATTTGGTCTGTTAAAACTTGCCAATTTATGTCTCAGTTAAAGTGTAGGTATTTGCCCTCTGCCAAAATATTGGGGGGGGGGGCGTTCCTCCTGTTCCCCACGGCGGAGGCGCCTCTTGCTTTAAGTATATATTTTGGGTTTTAGAGAAAAAAATCAAATAAGAAACAAATAATAAATAGAGACAAACAGAATAGGAACTTACGTTGATTTGCATCGAAAGAAAAAACGGATTTCGTCCGAAATGGACACAAACAATAAGATAAGAAGATAGCCCAATAAAATTTCATTGTTTTTCACGGCCATGTGGTAGATATTTTTATTCAACTTTGGAATTGAATATTTTCGGACCACCTGGCTTCCAAAATCGCGGTAAATTTTTTAAACCTGAAAATTGAATTTTCGCTTGAACTATCTTTCGTCCACACGCAGAGTCTTAGTTGATCTTATCTGTCCATCTGGTGTTTGGTCCGACACGAGGTTACTTGCCAACTGCCGTGTAGCATTGGTTTTTGTGTAAAGGTTCCTGATGCTTATCATAGGATTGTCCACCCTTCTTTCCAGATTTCTAAACATTTTTTCGGAATTTTTAGCTTCTTTGAGAATTTGATGATCAGGATAAGCTAGTTTGCTTGGCTCATCCGTTTTGAAACACTTTTAGTCAAAAACTGGATTATGCTCATGTTCCAACTCCTGCGATTCGAAAGGGACTAATCCATATGAAATATGTTACAAATACAAGTTGTAGTTAACAAAATTCTATGTACTTAAATGGAGTCAATAATTTTAAAATTAGTGAAAACATTCGTACCTTTTATTGACCTAAAATCTTTTTTTTTTTTTTTCTTTCCTTTAAGCTCGCACGGTGATACCTTCTCTTTACAACAAAAGGTTATACTAATCCAAACAGAATGAAATATTTATATTTGAATTTGGTTGGCCAAATTCGAATATCAAATATCGATAACGTGTGCCAGATTTGTGGAATGTTCAACACCTATAAAGCGACTACCTGTACTCTTAACGAAAAAAATCCAAACACAACTTGTAGAGCATTTAATTAGGCTCCCTGACTAATTTTTCTTGTATCTGTATATACTATATTTGTTACTCGTAATTATTTTCTTAATTTCCGACAAATATCCAATTATTTTTCTTATTTGATTATCTGAATCTGGTGATCAACTTCCAATCGATTCGGATAAATTAACTTTTATTGTAATAAAATCGATATGATCTAAGGCAGATTTATTTTTGTTCTTTAAAACTTATTGCCCTGGGGCCATAATAATTCTATATTACACAGGTGAGAAGGAGTAGTAGTATATATAAAAAAAAAAATAAAAGCTAGTCACCTAGTGGTAATATAGCTATAAATTAATGTTGGAAACATGCTCATTATGCAGATAGTTACTAATTGGCCGAAGCCAGGTAATTTCAGAGCGTGTTACCTGTCCAATACAACGCTACGGTGTGTGTGTGTGTAGCCGAGCCGATATACGGGTAACTAAAGGAAATTGTTTTATAATTATCTTCAGAGCGATGTTCGTACTCCTTCCTCTTTCCTGATTGTCAAGGGAAATTGAGTCGCTATATTATATGAGTCATTCAGTTAACAAAATGAAAAACTACAATTTCGGCATTTTCCGGGAGAGCACTTTTGATAATATTTATTTTATCTTATATATAACAAAAAAAAAAAAATCAAAAAAACATCGTACCCTTTGATATTGTTATAGAACGGCGGAAATATAAAACATAAGATTTTACTCACATACATGGGTCATTCTCACCAAAGTGGGCACTTTTTACGGCGTTCTTATTTTAAATTTTATCGTTACAAATAAACTTTTTTTTTGGTGTTATACTATTCCTTAGCCTATAAGAAGCAAGGAGTCAACGTGGAAGAAAACCAATTCACGTTGATTTTTTTTTTTTTTTTTTTTTTTTTTTTTTTTTTTTTTTTTTTTTTAATTTCTCATTACTAAAGACTGATGATGCTTTGAAAAAGTTGAGCACCAAAAGAAAGCTTCAATCCACGTCGCTATCTTCATTTCCCAGCAGCATTTTATTTATAGTGAGACAGGGGAATGAACGACAGGGGAATGAATTTTATTTCATAACCGTTGAAAGGAAAAAAAAAATATAATAATGCTATTTGAAAAACGAAATCTGTGCTACAAAATCTTTTATCTCTCAAAAATTAGAAGAAAAAAAACTTGCCTGACCAAAACTATAGAGGACAGGGGATTAAAGACTATTAAACGTAACCTCTCAAGTTTGAGAACTTATTTGCTTCTGGAGAGCTTGGATTTGTACTGAGGTTAAATTAACAGTTGGGGTTGCTTAGGGAAAGACCCCTTCCTGCTGACTATATATTTTTTACTAATTTCCCGCCTGAATAGTATGATGACAATTTAATTTTAAAAATTGACAGGGGAATGAAAGAAAAACTGTGGGTCATCAAAAAAATTAGTTTTTTTCAATTCTAATCCTTTATCATCAAGCATTCGACTGCTTTTATGAAATTTTACAGTATTTTGAACAAATTGAACAGAAAAAAAAGTAAAAATTGACCTAGTATACGGACACAGAACTCTTACTTTGAGCAGAATCAGACCTCGGGACATGACAGAGGAATGAATTTCGACCTTTTTCTGGTGTTTTTAAGGTACGTGTTTTATACAATTAAAATAAAGTTGTATGGGGTCTAGCTTTACAACGCGCCTGGATTTACAAAATCGATGTCTTAGAGTCCTAAGTTTTTCTAAATCGCAATAAACGGCGTGGGACACAAAAGTGCCCATTTACGTGAGAATGACCCACATATAACATACATATTCATAAAAATGTATTAACATTTTACTCAAAAGTTATTAACATTTTATTTATTTATAAAATTATTAATTAATTATTTATTTTAAAACAAATCAATAATTAATTAAAATTATTTATTTATTTATTAATTATAATTATTTATTAATATTTTCTTTATTTATAGAATTTATTAACATTTTACTAAAATTCATATTCATAAAAAATTAAAAAGTAGGTACGAATTTTCCGAAGAGAAAAAATATTGAAAGTGCTTTCCTGCAAAATGTTTAATTTGGTATCAGTCACTCTGTCAATTAAATGGCTATAATAGAGTCAACATCTATATTATCTTCTATACATATATTGGTTCTAACAAATATTTATTTATCGGTACACGATAACTTTTATACTTTCAATTATATATGAACTACATAGTAAGAGAAGGTATTGCGATCGTGAAAAATTTCCGATGGAAATTGGACTTCCGGTCCAAATAACCACGTGCCGCGAAATGACCTGTGTGTGAACAGACTAGCTTAAAAACTATAAACCGTACGAACCTGAAATTGGGTATTTGGTAAATGTATATGCCCACGATGTGACAGCAAAACTTTTTTCAAAATTGATCAAACGGAGGAGGGACTTTACTTCATAAATTTTGATTCATTTTCACATTTTTTTATTTTTCTCATAAACGGCTGTAACTATTTTGATCAAAATGGGTATTTGAAGTATGCATATGCCCGTGATGTGACAGCCAAATTTCATTTCCCCTATTATCACTGATGAAAATTAAAAATTGTATTTAACAATAAAAAAATGTATTTTACTTTATAGAGTAAATACGTGATTATTTCTCTCTACTCAAATTATTTAAAGCATTTAAGGTGTGAAAAGATATGTTATAAGATAATCTTTAATTAATTATATTTTAGTTTAGAAACTTTAGTTCCATAATAGATTTCTGAATGCAATATAAAGTGATTTTACAGGAACGCTAATCGTTCTCGGTTTCCAGAGAGATCCAGAAAATAGTCATCTAAGTCAGTATTGAGACGAGCAGCCATAGTTATCCAGTCGGCAAACCACGAAAATTTACTAATAACCATTGGTTTGGGAATCTTTACTCCTGTAAACTAAATATTGTTAATATATTATTAAATTGCTGCTTTAGGGTAGTGATAAGGATTGGGTCTAACTGAGTTAACTAAATAGTTCTAACTGAGAACTAAATAAATTTGGTATTTTGGTGTATTTTTCGGAAGTGAAAACAGGTTTTTGATAAAGAATTTCAAAACTCTTTCAATTTCTTCAAAATGTAAGTAACCCCTTACCCTAATTCCTTAAGAGAGCGACTCATTTACAGTCGAGTTAAATATCTTTAACTGTGAGGATACAGGAATCAAAGCGTTTTTTGAAAATCTTTTTTTTGCATATTTCCTTATTATTTAAAGTAAATCGAAGAGAGTAGGATAGCACAATTCTTAGGTAAGTTTTCAGAATATAGACACAATATTATTAATAGTTTAGATCGCTTAAAGTGCAATTTACCTAATTATTTTCTGAAAGGGATGCTCGTGTTAATGCAGGTATGGGGCTACTTTTGAATTACAGTTAGTTACTGGTACGCTACAATTATACACTATTTATAGTCGAAGACTGTTTTCAATAAGTCCTGTTTGCAAGTAAATAGTTAAATTGAGAATGCAGATGAAACTTCATATGTGATTATCAAAAAATAAAAAAGTTTTTTAACTGTAAACCTCTTCTTGCGAACGTGCGATACCTTAGTTGGGGCAATTTCCTTAGTTAGTTAATTTCCTTAGTTGGGGCAACTTAAAAGCCAGAATTGACCTATCCCTTGGCTTTATAAACTCTCTCCTGATAACGATACCTTTTCATGGAAGAATGTTGCCTCACCGTAGCAACACATCATGAGAGAAAGCACGCACTCTAGAGACCTCACACGGTGTCATGGTTCTTTAAAACGGCTCGTTAACGTTTGAAACATTCAAAGGGATCCTGCTATTGAACTCCTAGTAAGAATTAATGACAGCAGAAGCTATGAATGAAAAATAAAAAACATTCTAGCTCTATGTGTCATCGTACACACAACGGTATAGGTGTAGAATCATTTAGACCGTATTGAAGGATGCTAAGTTCGTTATAAATACTCTGTTTACATTGCTGGAAGCTGGTGGCTACGCTGAAAGGATGCTTACGGTGCATTGTGTCCCTTTGTCGCGTAGATTTATGGCCCCTGGAAGGACAAGTCTTGTTGAGGGACCACACACCAGGAGGACAATGCCCGCACGTGGTCCTGTTTACCCCCAAACCCCTGGAGAACCTTGGAAGATCCATTGGGTCCCCGCCCAGGCTATTATAGCCACCGAGATGTGGGGCCGAAACGTTATGTCTACACGTCCCTTTCGGTTCCGGCTCTTCTCCTCCCTCCTTGATACATTAACCTCCATAACCTCAGTTTCTTACCTGGAACGCCTTTTCGGGACCGTTTAGGCTTCCTGTCCTACGGGAGGGTAAACAGTGTTCATTACCTTTTGTACACCACACCTGGTGAATTGATAACCATTACAAGACTGTTAAGTTGGCCACATTTGCGAGTTGCACATAAAGCATTTATGGATATTATCAGATTTGTTTATGCCACATTGGCTAATCGGACGATGCTACTGTGGGAGCCATAAATTTTGCCTATCCAGTTTTAATTAGGATATGGATCTTTAACGAGTAACTGACATCCCGGAGGCTCGGGACCTCCATTTTACGTCCTATGCGAGGGACGGCATAGCTAAGGATTTTTTACTTCAATTAATAAATTCTAGGCCACCGCGGGGTGCTAGTTAGCGGTTAGTACTATATGTTAGTACTTAAATAAACAGGTATGGTATTTTTTTGTTCGAATCTTGCACGTTCTTATTGTTAATAGTGCCATTGATATCCCGATAAAAACTAACTATACTAAAATTAATATATTTGTTAAAACAATAGCAGTACAGTAACATTATTATTTCCATAAAACATCCTTGGATATGGCTTTAGGCAAATTCTCATAAATAAAAATTATACTTGAGGCATTTGCTATCAAAACTAGCTCATTCCATATTTTTCTGAAATCCACTTTTTTTAAGTTTACAGGGTCCTTCATAACCTGACGAAGGGATATAGCTCAAATCTTGCTCATTCCATGAAGGAAGGCCAGCAGAAGAAAACTAAGAATGTGAGCCGATGTATAATGACGACAACAATTTTATTCAAATAACGAGCCTTCTTTTTCCTTAGTCTCCTTGCTTTCTGTATTTTATTTACAATATCATTTTTCTTTTATAAATAAAAAAAAAACATTCTGTTCCGTTTGGTGTTGTAATTTATGACTTTTTTAACATTGTACCGCAGTTTACTTATCAACTAAACGCAAACGCCTCACTTAATTATTTCCAATATATAAATGGTTCCTTAACCTCCTGGGATATTGCAATTATTCTTTAGGTTTAGTTGCATCAACTGTAGTGGAGCAATCACCAGGACAATTTCGATTTAAATCGCATTTATTGTTGCGTTGACGACGTTAACGCTATTTTCCACTCTCAATCTGACGAATAATTTAGTTATTCCAGCATTATGAAATTAAAAACCGAACATTAAAAATATTTATTTATATTAATATATAGGGAAGGGCGGGGTTGGTTGGCATAGGGGGTAGGTTGGCCATTGGCTTATAGTTTCCGTCACACCTGTTTTGAAGGCCCCACAATTGTACCATGTGACCCGCTCAACCTCGGGAGTCTTGTCCTGAGTTTTCATTCCGATGCTAATAGTGTAGATAAGAGTGTGCTTTATTGCTTGATTTTACAACATGTAAGTAAATTTTTATATTTTCAGTAAAGTTGATTTAAAAGCATGGAAAAACATTTGACTCCGATTCTGTTCACATAGCCCCAAACTCCTTTGAAAAACCTAACTTTTCGACTAACCAGTTTCTTGTTTGTTTGTTCTCCCCTGTCCTGGCAGTCATCTTTCATATGATCTCTCCTGTGGGGTTAGTTGGCTCTCTTCAACTTTTTTTTTGGCGCAGTAGCAATTCACAAAAGCAAGGTAAACATAATCAAAGGTGAAACTACCAATTGCCTTTAGTTCCAGCAAGGAGGATAAGAGAGAGCCATTTTTCTTATGCAAAAAGTGACGACAGTCTAAACTTCTATCTTCTTCTATTGTCATCCTATTTTCCCTTAAAAGCTGTTAAAAACCGATTCAAAATTTTTATACCATTATAGTGCAGCTTTTAATAACAATAATAGGTATCAGGCAGTACTTGAATGAGATGGCTAAACAACCCCACCTTCTAGGCCATCCTGCCCCACCTTGGGGGTTAATTGGCATACTCTGGATTGACGAATTCTTCAATTTTCTATGATCTTAGTATTAAATATTATTTTGTGAAAAAAATACTTGAATTACTCTAATACTTGGAGTTTACAGTGGTATCAGCCCCATTGGGATTATATTATCAGGAACCACTCAACATTCAAAAAAGTGAAAACTGTTGCCAACCAACCCCGCTCTCCCCTACTTAATGTAAAGAGAAAATGGTAGTCGTTTTTACAATCTAGCGATTATGTGGAAGAATAAGTTTTATTTATTAATAATGTTCAGAGATTATTTTTTTTATATAATTTAATTTTATGTAAGTGTCTAAGTAAATACATTTTATAACTCAGTAAATTAATTTTTCTGTCATTTCTGTGTTGTTTAGTTACCTAAAAGTATAATGAACCTTGTTAAAAAAGAAATACGATTTTTGATTTTTTACCCCATGTGACACTGTGCTCCGGTAACTCAGCTCTTCAATATACCATTAAATGCTCATAAATGCAGTAAAAGGCTTTTTATTCAAGGAGGAAATAAATTCAATCAAGAAATTATATAATCATAAGTGACTATGACAAATTAAAAGTCCATTACCACATTTATTCCTATCAACAAGATATAATTGCCAACAATCACTGCTAATGATATCAACCTCTTAGTAAATGAAGCAGTTCCGAAATCATCCCCTAAGAGGACTTTGAAGAAGTGTGGCCCCACTAATCTGCCAAAGTTGGAATTAAGCCGACTTCCCCCCCCTCGGTAGGGGAGGGGGCGACAACCGATTAGCCCGCCAGAGGGTGCGGTAATCGTTGGGGCGGGCCCCCCTCACTTTGTTCCCCCGGCACCACTCCGCTGTTTACTGCCTTGTTAGCAATTTTATTATTTCCGATAGGGTGCGTTTCTAGTGCTTCCTCTAACGATTATAACACTGCTCCGACTTTCTAGGATCTCAAGTGTCTTAGCTGAAATTATGAACAAAAAAAGAAGAAAGAAAGAAAGTAATTTTTATTCTGGGACATCTAGTCTCATAAGAATAACAAACATGAACAAATTAAGAGCAATTTGTCTGGCTAGTTGAAAAAAAAAATGTAACAAGATTAAAAATTAAAATATAAAGTGAACACAAAAGGAAAAAAGAAAGAAAAATAACTGAGACAGAATATTGAAAAACAAATTAAAAAAAAAAAAAAATAAGCTTAAAAACTATATGGGTCTCCCAATACATACAAATTTATGTCCCAATGAGATTATATTATTTGTGTGAAATTGCACAATTCAATTGCATCCACTGGTTAATAGAAAACCTCAGCTAGTTGCTCAAGAATTTTTATCTCAGTAACAATTTGTTTATAGGCCTAGATTTAAACTTAAAATGTCAATATCTATCTCCCTCACCTGTTCCAAAGCTCAAGTTGCTGACTTTTATGGCGGAAAAAAGATATATATTCTTTTATTTATAACCTAGTTTTTTTCCATACTTGAAAAGAAGGTCTTAATTATTTGGTTTTACGGTATATTGCTATTTTCGTGTTGTAGAAAAAAAGGTTATGATCCATAATCTTCCTGTCCCATAGATGCAACCATCTCCCTCACTGAGGGATAGGAACTAGGTGATGTTTAAGTTTGGTTGAACCTGAACTCTAAACTTATTTAAATACTTAAGTGAAATTGATTTTCAGGTTTGTTTTAGAGCAATTTTAAATAATATTTAGAGACTACAAAGACTTAATTAGTTGACACGTATTTGTTTTTTTTGTTTGTTTAACGTCCCTTCATGTAACTAAAGCTAACCGGACGATGCTACCGTGGGAGTCCTAAATCTTGCATATCCAGGTATAATTATGATAGGGATCTTTAACGAGTACCGGTTATCGCAGAGGATCGTGTCCTCTATTTTATGTCCTATCCGAGGGACGCTTTTTGCTAACAATTCGCAAGCGAAGGGATTAATGGAAAAAATGTATATGACCGAAAATGATCTCCTTAGAAACCTGAAAAGATTGACACCATTAAAAAACTTCTACGACCTTATAACTCGCAATCGAAGGTGAAATAAGTGATTTGTATATTTTTCGGGTGTAGCGGTTAAGGAAAGCTTTGAAATGATGCCTTATTCATGAAATTTGATAAGTTATTAAGGAATTGTGGCGTACCGACAAAAAAAAAGGCATTAAAAATAATATATACATGTTTCCATGAAGGTTTTTTTTTTTCAAACGCCGTTAGGAGCCTACCTTCTAACAATATGTGGGAAAAAATCATTGGAAAATGTAATGTTTTCGCATTGAAATTAGAACAATGAAATTTGAATGAAATGGGAGAATGACCCACATACTATACGTTGGTTTTGAGGAGCAGGGTGTGAACAAACGCAGGATATACGGAGTCTTCTTGGTTTTAAAGATTCTGAGAAGATACACACATAGGAAGTATTGCTGTAAAAAAACTGGGTAGAGCCATTTTAATTCAACATACCAACAAATGTGGGAGCGCCTGGGGACACCGAAGATGAATCTAATGAGTAAAGGATCTTAAAAAAAAAATGTCCTACGAAATATCGTTTAAAGGTGCCTTTACATTGTGCGAACATCGCCATCGAACATGCAATCCCCCGAACCTTGCCGTACCGGCGTACCGCAAACAGCTATTTACACTTAATTGTGAAATCAAGCGAACAATGATGTCTGACCGCACCTATGCACCTTTATACAACAATTTTCATTACGAAAACGGCTGACTTTGAACTAGCGGCTGTTCTGACTTTTGCCATAACTTATCATAGATAAAAGCAGTGTCGAAAAAATGCTAAATGAAGGTCTAGAAACTTATATTAACTAACACAAAAGCGATATTAGCCATATCCCCGAACACATAGGAAAATGGATAAACTATCTGTTCGAGTTCGTTTCCTATTAAGATTAGAAATAGCTGCAGATGTTTTCCAAATTTGACAATGACTATGAGATTGGTGTCGGTTAACAGCGCATTCCATGCCATTTCATATTATAAACAAAAATGTATAGGTTGGTGCAAAAGAAATTTTCTTAAAAACAAGTTTAAAAATTTAATGTCAATTTTCTGTAAAAGGGGATTTTTTTAAAAATTTTATATATCTTTTTAAAAAAATAGGTCATACTGCCTATACCTATACACTGTTCTATATCATATGAAACTCCATGGAATGCGCTATTAAACGACACCAATCTGATAGTCCTAGTCAAAGTCGGAAAACATCTACATCTATTTTTAATCATAAATAGCTAGATTTACTGAATCTTATCACTAGTTTTCAATTTTTTTAGTAATGAAGAAATTTTCATCACACTTTTATATTTTTTTGTATGAATAGATATACTACTACCTATTTTTTACGAAAAATATAAAAAGTTTAAATGATGTACTTTTTGAGAAAATTGAAATTAAAATTTTAAACTTGGATTTAAGAAAATTTCTTTAGTACCAACCTATACATTGTTCTATATCATATGAAACGGCATGAAATGCGCTGTTCAACGACACCAATCTCACAGTCCTAGTAAAATTTGGAAAACAATTACAGCTATTTTTAATCATGATTTTTTCTGTTTCTGGACCTATTTTTGAGGGCTTTAGAGTCCAATAATTCAAAAACGGGTAGGCATATCTCAGTAATATTTCAAAATTGTTCTTGTAGATACAAGTAGTACACATATACCAAATTTCAAGAAAATCTGAAATGGTGAGGCGCAAGCCTGTGTTGAATTGAGGTGGAACTACCCTTATGAGAAATTGTAAATAGAAAAATAGACGATGGAATCAAGTGCTCCCTACGATACTTTTACTTGATTTAGACGAAATATTTGCCGTCACATCCCGGGCACCTAATTTCAGCTCTTACGACAAATAGTTTCTGAGCTATTCTGTTCAGCGCAGATACAGTCCATTTTGCGGTACTTGGTCATTTTGAGTCAGGGAACCCAAAAACGTATTCAAAAACCGGAAGTGGAAATGGCAATATTGTAGTAGAAATAATCTCTTTAAGACGGATCAGACGCCCGAAATGTTGGATTAATTATAAGGAAAAACTAAGTATGGAAATGTCTTTAAAAAAAAAACCTAATTACTTAATAATCAACTCTTTCTCATTTCCAGTGAATATGCAATAAGTGGAATCCTTATTTTATATTCAAATCAACATAAGCATTAAGGTCATTTTATTTAATATAATGTTTATAGCAAGTGCTTTAACACCGACTACCGCTGAAATCTAAAGAGCGGAACCTAGGTGTGATAAAGATCGAATCAGGTGTCAGATAATAGACACCTCTGGCTACCTTAGACATTTATTGCCACTATAAAGAACAGTGCCCTGTCTCCAGGTAGAACTAATTCCGGCTTTTTTTTTTGTTTTTTTTAAATTTTTTTCACCTGTGTATACTTTTTTCCCCCTTCGATAATTAGTAGATGCACCTTTTGTTCTCGTAGTAGCTAATGGCTCGGTATAATTTAAAACTTCCCCATTTTAGCGACCCCTCTTTCACGTAGTAACATTCATGACCAAGTTGAATGCACTGACATGTTCAGTGGCGGTCCCACAGTATGGATATAATTTCCTATATTATTACGATATAAATTTATACATCTACTTTTTAAGATAGTAGGATTCATGTATATCAATTTAATAAAGGACCTGATATATATATATTAACTGCAATTAATTAGTTTTGATTGTAGTAACAATTACTAACTACATTTTTTTAACTAAGTTTTCAACTATCAGCAACAAGGGTCAGTTTATACCAAGTGGTCGAAAGGTGGTTGCTTGACCGTTTTAGAAAATATTTATATTTTTTATAAACATTGATGTTAAACATAGGGTAAACCATACAGTTATTGACACCCCAACTTTAACTTAAAGAAATAGGTAAACAAGTCCTAATTTTATTACAAGATGTACATGAATCTAATGTTTGAAGGGTCCTCTAAGTCATCTATGAAGTAAGACTTTAACAAATTAACCTTAGGGAAGATTTCACAATTAAATCCACATGGTGCCAATAACTAGATTCGGCACTTTTAACAATAAATATTGCCATATTGTAAAACTATTGAACTTTTGACCCAAATAAACCTCTTGAATCTTTATGAGGATAGATAATGAGGAGCTAGAGACAGTTTCTATTTGATCCCTTTATAAAAAGTATTTTTTTTTAAATTTAACCACAGAAATGTAGTCTTAAGGGTGGCAATAACGGTTTACCCACTATGTTTTTGTCAAAACTAACATATGTTTTTGTAAAACATATTCAATAATCTTGTTTGAAGATGAATATTTTTAATTTTACAGAAAACAAGACAATATAGCAGGAGATTAAATATATTTGAGAAAATATTTCTTATTATGTATATAAGTATTATAGTTATTAAATAATACATAATTTCAGAGGTGAGAAATAGTGAACTGTTATTCTTTATGATAGGTTTATTCATAATCAATATGATTATGAGTCAAAGAATATATAACTTCTTGGTAAACAAATATTTCCTTGTTTTCTGTAAAATTGAAAATCTAATCTACAAATAATACCAATCATGCAAAATACATAAAGGAGTAACTGCAACTATTTGATGATAACTGTATATTTTGATGATCTAATAAAGTATTAATTTGTTTATGTAAAATTTTCGGACTTTTCGACCACCTGGGTCATTTTCACCCAATATCTAAAAAAGTAAACACTACATTAAGAAACATAAAAGTAATATCCAACGTGGGAGCTAAGATTCCCAATTTCGATCGGGGTTATTCGCCGTAACTAAGTCTTCTTCTTCTTCGATTTAATGACTATTGGAATTCCCTACTTTCCAAAAAACCTGTACCACTACAACCTATTAAGGGTCCTGGGTGCAGTACTGTGTAAGAAAGTACTGTATCTTCAGCGTCTGTATCGTCAGCATTAGTGCAAGGAGGTGATTTGACCGTGATCACGCTCAACCGTCTGCTTTTTCCCCCTTGATTTTCAATTAAGAGTACATTTACAAATGCAGAGTGGGATGCCCAAATTTAAAAATGCATTTAATAATTTAGTAAGAGAATACCCAAATTTAATTATGCACTTAATAATTAATTTTATAGATCTTTTTATTTTTTATAATTGATTTATTTTATTTTTTGATTGATTGTTATTTCAGTGATCTTTATTCATGTATTCTTCTTGTTAACTAGTAAGTTTGAATTATTTTTACATTTTAGTTTTGAATACGTTTAATTTTATTATCGGAAATACTTATATGTTTGATTAACACGTTAGGTGCGGCATCGGTCCCCGGGGTCCGATGTCTTACATCCCCTTCTTAACAGCCGATTTTAACATGAAAATGTCCGAAAGGTCGAACACTTCAAATACTCAATTTAGTCGATTTTTAGTGCAGAAAATGTTGCTAACAGCTGATATTCTGTTGTTTTTTAGAATCGGACTCCGAGATCCGATTTTCTATAAAGAATGGCGTAAATCCTGTATCGGCCTGCCCTGCGCCTATTATGTCTAGTTCCAATCCTTACCAAGAGATAATGCCCTTGAGACGCTCATTTATTTCACTTTTAATAAAAGATAACGCTTTCGTTAAAGAATTCCCATCGGACCTCGACATCGTCTGTTGCTCATCCCAGCATGGAGTAGCATGTCAGCGGGGACCGATACCGTCCAATTCAGCATAGCCCTAAAATACGAAGCCTCTCCCAACGTGTTAAGATTCCAAAAAATTTACATCATTTATTTTGATTTCATTTCTAAATAGTCTTCTCCACTCCCTTTCCTATGAAATGTTCTATACACCTTAGTATCTTTGAATATGAGAGTTGCTTAATAGCGTACTTTTAGTTTTTATGCTGCATATTTCGTTGCATATTTTATAGTTTTTTACTGCATATTATATGGCATATTTTGACGCTTTTCACTGCATAAAAATCCGGGCTCTGCACATCACTAATTCCTAGTTCCATCCGGAGAAAGCGAAGGCTGTATTCCATCACTATTTTGTGATGGGAGTAAAACTTTGATGTGAGAAAAAAATAAGCTTCGTTTTAATTCTTGAGACAGCAACTTTTTCACGCACCCCAATAGAAGGCAAACATTAAATTAAGAGGAAAGGGGGGCCGAGGGCAATTCCCCGCAGGAGGTGCCCCCCCAAATTAACATAACAACTCCTTAGCATCTTATCCGGTCCCCCCCCCCTCTGGGTCGCTCAGCAATTTTTTAATATTAAGCTTTACCCCCTCCCCGCTTCCCATGCAAAATATATTGCACTCACTTACAGGGTCCTTCGCTGAATACACTTAGTACAACATGCTTACCCCATTATTGGGATTATATAAAAAAAAAAAAAGAAAACGAAAGAAAAAGAGCATTACTTAATAACTTTACCGATCGGTGGTGAAATTATTTTAGAATAGAAGACACGCAAGAAATCTCATATTAGATATTTATTCATGATAAATTTAAAGTAAAAACTATATTAGGAAAACATTTTATTTATGTAAGGGTCACTCTATGCCAATTTTACACAGTGCTGAGCGTCACCATCTTAGATTTTCTTGAAATTTGGTATATGTGTAATACTTGTATCTACTTGAACAACTGTGAAATATTACTAAGGTGAGTCCACCCGTTTTTGAATTATTGGTCTATAAAGCCCCCATAAATAGGTCCAGAAACAGAAAAAATCATGATTAAAAATAGCTGTAGATGTTTTCCAAATTTGACTAGGACTATGAGAATGGTGTCTTTTAACAGCGCATTCCACGCCATTTCATATGATATATAGCAATGTATAGGTTAGTACTAATGAAATTTTCTTAAAACCTATTTTAAAATTTTAATTTCATTTTTTTCGAAAAGGGCATCTTTTAAAATTTTTATATTTAAATTTGGTATATGTGTACTACTTGTGTCTATTAGAACAACTGTGAAATATTACTGAGATATGCCTGGCTACATTTTTTATAAAAAATATATACAAATTTTTAAAAATGCCCTTTTTGAGAAAATTAAAATTAAAATTTCAAACTTCGTTTTAAGATAATTGCTTTGATACCAACCTATACATTTTTGGATATCATATGAAATGGCATATAATGCGCTGTTAAACGACACCAATCTCATAGTCCTCGTAAAATTTGGAAAACATCTACTGGTATTTTTAATCATAAAATGCTAGATTTATGGAATTATTTTATCACTAGTTTCCAATTCTTTTAATAATGAAGAAATTTTCATCACACTTTTATATTTTGTTGTATGGTATATATAATATTACCTTTTTTTTAAAAAAATATATATAAAAATTTTAAAATATGCCCTTTTCGAAAAAATTGAAATTAAAATTTTAAACTAGGTGCTAATACATGCGGTGGTAATGACAGCAATAAAAGTACGTGACTTTTTTTACGAGGCACATGCGCTGAGACCGGCTCCCAACTGAAGTCGTATAATTCACAGGTATTTGTGCTTCAACTGTATGGTGACCATTACACTCACAAGAAATTTCACCACTGTTCCACCTTTTTCAAGGCTTTATCTCTGCCGTTTTATTTTGTGATCGGTAATGTGTAATGACGCGGTAATGACATTTTAGTAGCTTAAGTAATTATAATAGTTATTTATTATACAAGTGACGAAAGTAGATCATTTTACAACTCGAGTGAAACGTTTACCCACACGAGCGAAGCGAGTGTGGTAATTTCACGAGAGTTGTAAATTCTACTTTTTACACGAGTGTAATATTAAATTTTTCTGTAATCGTGTAATTCATGATCAGATCTAACCAGAATATGAACAAAATTAGGATGTTGTGATGATTATGGTATGTTGTTGGTAGGTTATAAGCATGGTTACAAGTAGTGCAGTTATAAACAAGTGCAGGTTATAAACAAGGAAGGTAATTATTATTATATTTAAATTTTAAAATATATTGATTATTTCCACCAATAATTCATTCACATTTCAATTTATTTTGTTAAAATAAATTCTTACAATGTTAAGAAACATTTAAAAGCATTTAATTTCCAACTTCAAATTATTTTTTAATTTATACTTATTACTAATTAAGAAGGCAATTCACTTTCTTCACTCTATTGCAAAATGTTTCACTTTCTTCAGTCATTTCAGTTTAGTAATGTTACCATTATTCAACGATTACAGAAAAAGTCATATTATTCATTAATATTTTAATTTTTAATATTTTATTATGAAGAAATATACCTTCACCGTATAGCAATGGAAATAAAATCAGGTTAATCTTAACCATTCATGTAAAAGTTATAATGGACTAAAACTTGACCCTGAAATGAGAATCATCCATATACGTGTAGAGCACACGTTTGTTCATTGCAAGAATTTTGCTTAAATAAATAAATAAATAAATAAAAAAAACATTATTTTTGACTTTGACCATTTCAATAATTCGGGCTTAAATATGCTATCCACATCTGGAGTTAGCACCGTTCTTCCTAACTCGTTCTGTATAAAGACTTAAATTAAGGGGGGTGCAGGGGATAACCTGGCATAAAAAGCTAAAGAAAGTCCCCCCCCTCGAAGCACCCCCGCTATGCTTGCGCTTCACTCCCCCCTTGGTTATTGAGCCCCCTTAGAACGGAAAGAAAACCATTAGCCCTCCATGTCTTGAAACTTTAATGACTCACCAATAGTCTCTTCTTGTTAAGGGACATGTTTTATCGTTGTTATCCCAAGGGGTTCGTCCGCCATTACTCAAAGTGTTTTACATTTATATCGATTTTCTCAGCGACATTTTTTTTTTTTTTTTTGATAGATGGCGCCATATTATGAAATGGGGGGGTGACAAAACAAACAGGAAATGTAATTGTCCCTGCTTTGTTGAAAGAGGAGAAGGGTATTGAATTAAATGAAAAAATAAATAAATAAACCAACTTCGAAAACTAGAAACCAGTTAAAATAAATGCACTAGAAAGTAGGAAATAATTGAAGCGTGGAAATGCATGAGGGTATAAGTGCTAAAAAAATATATAAAGATTTTTTTTTGCCGTTATACACAAATTGTTACGTGTGTTAAAATCATTCTGCAGAAATGTATATAATTAATTTTTAGTTGTTAATAAGTAGTTCATTGAACGTTAGAAAGATGATATGGGTGTAAGCGCTGAACATAGTTCGCCTAATGGGTATAAGCCATTTCTGGAAAATTCTTTCAAAGGCACTTATACCCTTTTGCATTTCCACGCATTAATTACATTCTGATTTTTGTGAATATACAGCGAAATTCAAGATGGTATAAAAAGCGGGAAAAGTGCAATAAAGCGGATAATTTTATTTTGATTTGTGCGAATACACACTTAAGGGTTTGGCCACACATGTCCGCACCGGATCCGCACCGTAGCATTAATACAGGTTATGTTCAGAATATTTTTAATTTAACTTACATATTACCTTTAGTTATGCCTAAAGTGGCCTGTGTCTAACATGTGTGGCTTGAACTTTAGGCATAACTAAAGGTAATATGTAAGTTAAATTAAAAATATTCTGAACATAACCTGTATTATTGCTACGGTGCGGATCCGGTGCGGACATGTGTGGCCAGACCTTAATTCGCACTCTAGCCTACTTAAATCCCATTTCACTCTTACACACCGTATATTTAGTGTCGTGTAGAGCGTATTCAGTGCGTCATGGGCATAGGTGAGGGTTGAGGTAAAGAATAGATGTGTTTAAATTGTAGGTTATTTATTTTTTGAAACATAAGTTTAAGGTATTTACATAACATTTACGTGGTTACAGGACCTCTTTGAACACTATGTTTGAAGTTACGATATGGTCATCTGTGATTGTTTGTTCGTGGGGATCTTTTACACAGCCATAGATGTCACTGAAAGAGCGCACCCTGGAAAACGCCACATACTTATGTAAATACACATATTGGTTGCGCTGATTCTATTGACTGAAACCGCATGTTTTTGCTTGTAAATCGCAAAGGACGGCGACAATCGGAAAAGCTATACAACCAAAAATGTTCGTAGAGATGAGAGATGGTCAACTGTTCTTCAATTACGATAGGTTAAATGATGGTCAGGATTTTCAGTTTACAATGATTTTATTACAGACTGTAATGTATCCATTTATTGTAACCCTCTAGCATAGATACTCATATATTTGTTTTCTTTCAGCCCTGATGAAGATCCGTAAGTTGGATCGAAACGTTGGCTTACCATAATAAAATCATTGTAAACTGAAAATCCTGACCATCATTTAACCTATCAAAAATGTTCGTGTTGACAAACTGGAAAAAAATAAAACCTTCGAAAAAGCACTACGACAATTTTCGCTTACAACTCGCAAACGAAGGGGTTAATCGAAAAAATGTGTTGGACCAAGAATGTTCTCCTTGAAAACCTGAAAAGGTTGACACCATTTAGAAACCTCTACGACCATTTTTCTCACAAAAACCGCAGATTTGCCCTCATAAAACTCGCAATCGAAGGCGAAATGAGTGATTTGTATATTTTTCCGGTGTAGCGATTAAGGAAAGCTTTAAAATGATGCCTCATTCATGAAATTTGATGTATTAAGGAAGTTATGGCGTACCGACAAAAAAAAACCTTGAGAAATAATATATATGATTTTTAAATTAAAATATTAAATACCATGTTAAATACAATACAATAATTTCGGAGACGGCGGAAAATAGAAAATTTCTAATGACATGTTACTGATATCGATTTTAGTAGAAAAAGATAGACATTGAAATCGGTAGGTTGGAAAAAGTGTTAAATATTTTAAATTTTGCTTTTTTCCAAATAACTTCTTAAATAAATTAAGAACCCAAAAAGGTTTTAATGGTGCTACCGTGGGATAATACTCAACAAGATGCAAGCAAAAGGTTTCGTTCGAGTAATCGGTGAAAATACATAGAAAAAAATCTGGTGCGATGCGCGCAACACCCAACTTTCACTTACGAACTTAGATTAGAAATCGACTTGTTTCGATAATATGTAAACGCCATTCCTTAACTTCACATATTTTTCCACATTTTAAGTATATACTTATATTTGTATATCTTCATAAGTTAAAGAGTATCTGTAAAGCAAAATTTGGAAGTTCTCAGCACTTTTCGATTCATTATTCATCGACTAATTTCATCAACAGTCGAGTTTTTTTTACTGCTTGCTTGTTTTTTACTACGAGTTGCTTTTTTCAAATATATCGTGAAAGTGAATGGATAGGTGTATTTACGTCTCTTATGCCTTTCTGGAAATCAAGAACGATTACTGTTCCTCTAAAATCGCTTTATATTGTATTCAAAAATTTAATATGGAACAAAAGTTTCTAGACTAAAATATACCTATATTAATTATAGACTATTATCTTATACCATATTTTTACAGACCTGCGATACTTCAAAAATTTGAGCATCACGTATTTACTCTCTTAAGTAACATTAATCTTTTTATTAATAAATAAAAATTTTTATTTTCATAATTAGGTCAATATAATTTTGGCTGTCACATATACATACATCAAATACCAAGTTTGATAAAAATCGTTAAAGCCGTTTTTGAGCAAATAAAAAAATAAAACAAGTAAAATGGGACAACATTTATTAAGTAAAGTGACCCCTCCGTTTAACCAATTTTGATGTTGATGAAATTTCGGCTGTCGCATCACGGGCATATACATACACCAAATATCGAGTTTAATCAAAATCGTTTGAGCCGTTTTTGAGAAAATCGGAGAAAACCGTAAAAATTAGACAAAATTCTATAAATATAGTACCTCCTCCGATTGACCAATTTAAATGAAATTTTTGCTGTCACATCGCGGGCATATACATACACCAAATACCCAATTTCAGGTTCGCACGGTTTATAGTTTTTGAGCTAGTCTGTTCACACACACATCATTTCGCGGGACTTGGTTAATTGGACTCAGGGGATCCCAAAACGTGTATTTCCGTTGAAAACCGTAAGTCGAAATTTTTCACGATCGCAATACTTTCTTTAATATATTACATGTATAGGTAACTGAAAGTAAAAAAAACCACATTCTTATCGAATTAACATCCTCTTTCGAAGTCGGTTCAAAACTCTCAGGTATTCTTTTTCGATAGTTAGTGTTAAATATCTAATTATTTGGCATTCTAGTGTGAGCCACCCGTGGTACACGCCGGCGTGAACATGTTACAGGAAGATATTTTTCCATGTCTTAGATTTGTCGAGTTTCTCCTGACGACGATTATTTGAATGGTCTTTGGAAGCCGATAGATCAGCTGGGATTGTCTGGCATCTCTTGAATTAGGTGTCTCGGCATGCAAGGAGTTCAAAAATAAAATAAGAAGTAATAGATTCTTTTGGACATCTCGGGTGCCTCAAACGAACCTCTATTTCATTTCAACGATTTTAATGAAATGGATAGCCGCGTAATGGCGGATATTAAGAGAGATACGAAGACGGGGATTATCCTCCCACACTAAGACCATTAAATATTTTTGCATAGAGATCTAAAGCATTTGAGCCGACGGGTGTAGTCCGGTAGCCGGGTCTTCATTAATAATTACTTAGCCCTCAATTTAAACCGTCCGCCTTCTAATTCACTCTAATTTGTAGCCGTTAAGAGGTTTTCCTGGTCGGCAGCCTTTGATCTCCTCGCCAAGAAGGCAGATGAAGATTACCTTAATTATTTTACAAGTGGAGAGTTTCACCACCAACACATTAACTGTTCGAGTTTAGAAGACGATTAGAAGATTCATCAGATAACTGTTAAGTTTAAGTTAAGAGTTCGAATCAGATCTGGGACAGAGGTATCTTTATATCGTCACCTTACAAGTGAGACACATTAAGTCAAGTAAAATTTTACAGGTTTATTTATTATTTTTGAACTATTTGCTTGCCGCAACACCTAATTCAAAAGATGCCCGAAAAGCGCAGATGATCTATGGGCTTCTAAAGACCTTCGTCAGGAGAAACTCGACAAATCCAGGAGATTGAAAAATATCTTCCTGTAACCAAAGCAGTATGTACGTTTTGGACTAAAATTTTGCTTTGCCTTCCTCTGTCAAAGAACCTATAGAATATTTGAATGAAGTACCATAAATTTGAATCTTGCCCATTTCAACCTTAGATATATTTATACTTTCAGTTATACCTTCAGTTTAATGTTTCTTTATGCTACTAAGGCTAAGAGGATGATGTACTAAGACTATACAGATTAGAAATACAATATTACTGTGTTGAATATAAATGGATATTATGATATATAAGGATCTGTACCCCATATAAATGAATAACAAACTCATTGCTCACGTATTTTTTTTCTTGAATATTACGATGGCGACTTCGTCTATCTGAGGTGCACGTACCTTTAAGTTTAACTTAATAACCTTTAAGTTTAACCCTTTAATTGATGCTTGTGTTCTCCATAAGGTCTTTTGTCGGCTCGAATTATAACTTTATAGTCATCAGAAATCATTTGATCTAGTGCTGTTTTGAATATGTAAATCAGTTTATTGTATTCGTGTAAAGTCCTCTGTACATCTTGTATTATTTTTCGTCTCAATCCACTCATATTTTTGCACCGTTCATTAATTTCCTTTTCTTCATTTCCGATGAAATGGACTTGGAGAAATTTATGTTCTTCGTAGGGTAGTGGTAGTAATGATCCCATTTTGTGGTAGATTTGTCCATGGATGGAAAAAACAAAATCAATTTCATCTCTGTTAGTGTTGATTGAAGTGGCACAGAAATAGGTCATTTGGAAGGATACTTTGTACGCTTTTACATTTTGAAGAAAGTTTTTTGAATCCATGAGATCCATAAATTCCTGCGGTAATCCGCTTTTTCCATTCATCCAACAGAATCCTGATGTTTCTGCACTGAAATTTTTCGCGTTACACATTTGGCAGATGTTATCCATTTTTCGGATTACTACGTTTTTGTTCTTGCTATATTCTTTCGACGGGACGTGGTGAAATGCTTCATTTCCTATATTGTATAGTTCACTTTTTCTCAATTGCGCTTCTCAGGTTGATGGATTGCTCACTTGCGTTCGCAATCTTTTATTATAATATTGTGCCGCTATTCGTGATTTTTAATTCGTTCATTTCGTTGTTGTTCGCTTTCACTGATTCTCACGGTGATCATTCTTGCACCTGAACTTTCATCATTCTGCACTGTCTTCGACTGTTTCGCTTTTTTGCTGTTTTTTTTTCTTTCTTCGTTTTTCATCAGAACTGGCACAATCGCCTCCTCTTTTAAGTCTGGACATTGTTTAAAAGATTAGTCAAATCAACTTATCATTAACAAATGAACTTAGTAAACTTGATACCATTTAATTTCCATTGATATTGTCCCCTTATCACTTTTACTAAACACTTATTTTAATCTTCATTAAATACAATAATTAGGCCTTTATTTATATAAAGTTCTTTTTCTATTATATAAAAATCTGGTGCGTGCGCGCAACACACAACTTTCACTTACAAACTTACTTATATTAGAAATTAATGCGTTTTGTTAATTGCTACTTCTCAAATGAACAGAACGGCTTTAATTATGAACAATGGTCTGTCTTTAAAGGCGTACTCCGCATGCGCTTAACTAGTTTTATGAGTTGACTGAATATTTTAATTTTTTTCTCCTCTTTATGTTTTCTTTATTTTTATCATATCTCATATTTAGCCATTTCTTATTTTTAGGCGTAACGAGAGACAGTTAACTTCTCCATATAAACAAAAACAAAGGTACTTTATTATGGAACAAACAAAAAAGGCCCCCCCCCCCCAAAAAAGCCCCCTCAGAACATTTTAATAATGATAAAGCTTACCTGATATTAAAGAACACCTAATTTTCATTTAACATGACGAATTTGATAAAAATTGTTAAAGCCGTTTTTGATATCATCGAAAAAAAAGGTAAAAATTGGAAAAAAAATTATGAAATAAAGAGCCCGCTCCGATTGACCAATTTTGATGAAATGTTGGCAATCACATCTTTGGCATATACATACATCAAATACCCAGTTTGATCAAAATCGTTAAAGCCTTTTTTGAGTAAATAAAAAAAACACGTGAAAATTATACAAAATTTATTAAGTAAAATCCCCCCTCCGGTTGATCAATTTTGATGAAATTTATACAGTCATATCTCGGGCATATAAATAGATCAAATACTCAGTTTAACCAAAATCGTTAGAGCGGTTTTTGAAAAAATCGAAAAAAGTTATTAAATAAAGTACCCCCTTCCTTTGAGCAATTTTGATGAAATTTTTGCTGTCACATCGCGGGCATATAAATACGCTAAATACCCAATTTCAGATTTGCACGGCTTATAGTTTTTGAGCTAGTCTGTCTGAAAGTAAAAATATATTATTTTATTTAATTTAATATAAACATATTGAGGCTAACCTTCTTACATGAAACATAATTATGTTAATAATCCAGGGTTTTTCTTTTTTCTTTTAATTCACAGTTCACATTAAAATAAAAAGTTCTTTATTCACACAAAAATTAAATATTTAAATGTAATCTCCTATAATTTAAAGAGAACCGCTGAGTCGGAAACCATGACAACCTTTAACTGCCACCGCTATCTGTATGCTGAGAGCTTTAGCTAACTTCATCATACTTTTGCCCACCCGTATTACATCGGTACACACCATATCACTTTCTTAATCGTACCGGGATTCCCTTTTGAGTTTTATTTGCATGCATAAAATCCTTAATGCTCTTTATTTTGCAACAAATAAAATAATTCACGAAGTCCTTAACGTCCCATATGTCGCTGATTTTGCCCGATCCAGATACCAGTCTTTTATATTTAACTCCTGTCCAATCCCAACCCACTTTTATCTATTGGATCCCCGACAATCCTCCAAGGCGTTTGAAAAGAAGATGGCCTCTACATCTTCTAAGTTATATATAATATTAGTTGAGTGCTATCATTGGATAGTTTCTCTGCATGCTTATTCACGACATTATTTTTCTTTAAGATTCACATTGTTCAGATTCACTTGATGATTATTTGCAAATGGAGTTGTAAATTTCAATAAATATATTATTGAAAAAAAAAAATACTGCTCAAAGTATTTCAGTATATATTTCCGAAATACTGCCCCGTAAATGATGTTGAAATTAAGTAAAGAGGAGTCGGTTTTAATTGAAGGAGGTACCCCTCATCTTGGGAGGGCGGAAGAAGCGATTAATCTACTGGAGGTTTTGTGATGGTCGATAAAGATCCTCCGGGGTACTTCTTGTAGCGAGGGTCAGCAGCCATGAGCAAGAAGTGAATGGGGTACAAGGATAATGTGATCAAAGACTATCAATGGTAATCTTGAGGATAGCTATTATATCGTCTAATCATCCCAGCATCGTGCACATTGGGTGAAATAAGTTTTCAAAAAACTCCAAACATTTGCCAAATAAGGGAAGGAAAGCTTGATTATGCTTAAAAAATTTCGAATCCGGCTTCTTAACCAAGTATCACGAAAGTTTCTGTGTTTTATGACAAAATACTAACGCATAAATGGGAATTCGTATGGAAATAAACCAATTGTGGACATTACGCTAAGCGTTCTTACGAATAAGTAGAAAACACGAAAAAAAATTCAATCCTAAATTATAAAACTGACAACAGAAGCTCCTTGGAACTCTTAAGTGATAACAACCATCTATTGATCAACACATATCTACTTATTCCATATTATCGTATATGTAATAATCTTCATGGACATACTTAGCAAACTTTTAGATAGATTACAAAATTATTAGGATTTTAGGCAAAAGTTTTTTATTACTTTCACTTACCTATATATGAAATATATAGTAAGTGGAAGTATTGCGATCGTGAAAAATTTCGACTTCCGGTTTTCAACGGAAATACACGTTTTGGGACCCCCTGAGTCGAAATAACCAAGTCCCGCGAAATGGTCTGTGTGTGTGTGTGTGTGTGTGTGTGTGTGTGTGTGTGTATGTGAACAGACTAGCTCAAAAACTATAAACCGTGGGAACCTGAAATTGGGTATTTAGTGTAGGTATATGCCCGCGATGTGACAGCAAAAATTTCATCAAAATTGCTCAAAGGGAGGGGGTACTTTATTTAATAACTTTTTACGTTTTTTTCGATTTTCTCAAAAACGGCTCTAACGATTTTGATTAAACTGAGTATTTGATCTATTTATATGCCCGAGATATGACTGTAAAAATTTCATCAAAATTGATTAACCGGAGGGGGGACTTTACTTAATAAATTTTGTATCATTTTCACGTGTTTTTTTTATTCACTCAAAAACGGCTTTAACGATTTTGATCAAACTGGGTATATGATGTATGTATATGCCCGAGATACGACTGTAAAAATTTCATGAAAATTGATCAACCGGAGGGGGGACTTTACTTAAAGAATTTTATCTAATGTTTACGTTTTTTTTTTATTTTCTCAAAAACGGCTTTGATGATTTTGATGAAACTGGGTATTTGATGTATGTATATGCCCGCGATGCGACAGCCGAAATTTCATCAATATTGGTGAAAAGGAGGGGGTACTTATTTAATAAACTTTGTATCATTTTCACGGGTTTTTTTATTTACTCAAAAACGGCTTTAACGATTAACAAAAATAAGACATGATTGTAGAAAAATGTGTGACTTTGGGAAATGATATTAGCAAAACACGTCAATTTCTAATTTAAGTAAGTTGGTAAGTGAAAGTTGTGTGTTGCGCGCACGCACCAGATTTTTTAAAGAGCATATGTTTCGATCCAAACATGTGGAACTTCATCAGGGCTAAAATGAATACAAACATATAAGCAACATGTAAGATATCATTGTTAGAAGATGATATGAATTACAGATAGTAGCAATAAGAAGTAGCAATATCTAGCTGATGGTATGTTTACATGATATGGGCATTTATGAAATATAATAACTGTATAAAAGATAGTAAAAATAAATATTGAAATTTGAATAAGTACCACTCCAGGATAGTACAGAGACTAAGGGAAAAATTATTTAGTGAGAGATGGTATGGGTTGTTTGACGACTTCAAAAGGTCTAATTTGGGGAAACCTAAAGCTTTTGAACTGAGAGGTTACATTACGAACTTCTAAATTTAACAATCTATTTTAATCAAAGTAACACACTCAAAAACAGTCCATATAGTTTTCCAGACCTTACATGTCTACACTAGGAGCTTTCGGTGCCTTTACGCCATATTCATCTGCAATAATGCTGAGGTACCATTTAGACCTCCGTCATAGTATATTCCTAAGCACAAGCTAAATGGTCAATTTTTATAACAAAAATGAAGTAAAAAAGTTATAGCATAACAAAAAAAAAAAAAAAAAATGAAGTAAACAAGTTCACAACATATTTTTTATAAAAATTGACCATTAAGCATTATGCTTAGGAATTTATAGTGACAGAGGTCCAAATGGTATCTCAGCATTATTGCAGATGAATATGGCGAAAAGGCGCCGAAAGCTCCTAGAGTAGGCATGTATGGTCTGGAAAAATATATGGTCTGTTTTGGAGTGTGCTACTTTGATTAAAATAAATACATTGTATAGCCTAATATTGATAAATTTAAAAGACTTTTAATCGACATATTCACGTTAGATATGCCTCATAGCAGGCACATGAAAAAGAAAAAAAAACCTGATAAGAATTTGGATAGTAATAGTCATTCATAATAAACTTATTTGACCTCAAGGGTATTATTACCATTCTCTTCTCACCCCTGGAATGTTCTATAATGACAATCATAAGAAGTTTAATAATAAATAATCTATATAAATAAAGTTGAAATTCTGTTTCTTTGTTTGTTTGTTTGTTTATTGGTTCTTTATAGAAATCCATACCGTTTGTCCTAAATTCTCCAAATTTCGCTCAGTGGTTCTTTGATACCAGGTGCGAACACCTGTCCTTATTAAAATTGCGTAACTTCAGCCGATCTTCAGCTGGTATTCTTTATTCTCCAAATTTCAATAAGCGTTTCTTTCAGACCCGGCGCGAACACCTATTCATATTAAAATTGCATAACTTCAGCCGATCTTCAGCTGATATTCTTTATTGTTATAAAAATCATAATGATCTCATTTTACACTGTTTTTTCTGCGAAATCGACCGTTTCTTTAGAAAAATGAAATTCCCCGTTGAAAACCGGGATATACAGCTATAATCTATTTATATAAAGATCAAATTCTGTTTGTTATTTAAAGAAATCCATTCCGTTTGTTCTACCATAAATTCTCCAAATTTCGCTCAATGGTTCTTTCATACCAGGTGAAAACACCTGTCCATATTAAAATTGCATAACTTCAGCCGATCTTCAGCTGATATTCTTTATTGTTATAAAAATCATAATGATCTCATTTTACACTGTTTTTTTTACGAAATCGACCGTTTCTTTAGAAAAATGAAATCCCCCTTTGAAAACCGGGATATACAGCTATAATCTATTTATATAAAGATCAAAATCTGTTTGTTATTTAAAGAAATCCATTCCGTTTGTCCGAAATTCTCCAAATTTCGCTCAATGGTTCTTTCATACCAGGTGAGAACACCTGTCCATATTAAAATTGCATAACTTCAGCCGATCTTCAGCTGATATTCTTTATTCTCCAAATTTCGCTCAGTGGTTCTTTCAGACCAGGTGCGAACACCTGTCCATATTAAAATTGCCTAACTTCAGCCGATCTCTGGGTATATTCTTTATTGTTATAATAATCGTTTTGATCTCGCTTTACATTGGTTTTTACAAAATCGACCGTTTGAGTCGATAAAAGTCTCAGTTTATAGATTTAAAAATTGAAATTCTCCGGGTGAAACCGGGATATACAGCTATCTATTATAAATTATAATAATGAAAATGAGAACCATTCCAGGTTTCCATAAACACTACTAATATTTTTGATAGGTCCTGAAAATCCTGACTAACAATCAACCCATCGTAAAGTATAATAGTTGAACATTTCTCACCTCTATACTAATGTTTTTGTAAAAGGAGTTAATAAAGTTGGAATTTTAATTTTAACATATGAGGAAAACTGAAACGTATGAGGAAAACTAAAACGCATAGCGAATTCAATGGTCCTTGCGTTGTATGCAAATAATCTGTTTATAATAAGATTTAAATATTTTAGCTGTTTCCAAATGATTCATATGTTTTTTATTCATAACAATCCCCGAAATTAAATAACATAATGATTAATTATTGCGCCAAGCAGCATAGATTTACATAATATGTATATTATTAGCCAAACAGCAGGTCATATTTTCTTTCATAACATTTTTTACTGATGGCAGTTTTTTAATGGCCCTAGGCCGTAAGAAATTTTCTATTTTGAGGCTGCTTTAGTTCCGGAGAATCTCGAGACAACATTATTCATCTAATTCCGATTGTAATTAAATAAATTAATTTTTATTTGTGAGAATTAAGGCAAAGAAGCTTTACATTTTTTCAATTCCTTAGATCCAAAAATACTATAATAGTATTGTTTTTTTTCGGTTGGTGCAATAGGCGTAATAAGACCTTTGGCCGCACGGTGTGGTCTTCTTAACACGTTATATGCGGCGGCGTATTTTAGGAGTGTCCTGAATTAAACGGTATCGATCCCCGGGGTCCGAGTGCTAGTATGAGCCACAGACGATATCGGACGTCGGGGTCCGATGGGAATACTTTGACGAAAGCGTTATCTTTTGATTAAAAGAGAATTAAATGAGCGTCTCAAGGGCATTATATCTTGGTAAGGATTGGAACTAGACATAATAGACGCAGGACAGGCCGATACAGGATTTACGCCATTCTTTATCGAAAATCGGAGCTCGGATTCCGATTCTAAATAACAACAGAGTTTCAGCAGTTAGCAACATTTCTTGCACTAAAATGCAATAATCTCATTAAAAATAGACTAAATTGAGTATTTGAAGTGTTCGGAATTTCGGACATTTTCATTTGAAAATCGGCTGTTAAGAAGGGAATGTATGACATCGGACCCCGGGGACCGGTGGCGCACCTAACGTGTTGAAGACATTTGTGTTGCTTGTGGGAGCACAGAAAACCTGGAGGGGGTAGCCCAAACCTAATGGTCCATGGTCACCAAGATGCAGCGGCAGACTGGTCTGGGTCCAAGGATTATGGTAGCTCAGAGTCAGCAGGCCCCGAGGACCTACATTTCTTACCTCAAAGCATACCGTCCTTGTACCAAACCTCCGGGCGGTTACTGATATCCTGGAAAACCACACCACGATTCTTGATAAGATACACCGGGAAGGTTTATCACACCCGGTCGGTGTAAGTCGCCTCCAGAAGGCTGATGGGCCTCACATACCCGGGGTGGGGTAGGCTTGGACTGCGTGGCGTTCATAGGGGGGCGGTCACCCGTCCAAGTACTAACCACGCTCGACGTTGCTAAACTTTGATTATCTATTGCAAGCCCCTTTGTCCACTCGGCCATCCTTTTGGAGGGTGAGTTTCGCAGAATGTGAAGGCACCATAAGAGGCCTTGCGAATACAAGGCCAGTCTCGTAATTCCGTCTGGGTGGTAATCACTGAATCATGTGCCGTACACTAAGAACAAACTGCAATTTAATAGTGGTGCCATTCTTTACAATTATCAAGCCGATACCTTTATCCCACATTAAAATTATTATTTCAATTCATTTTAAATAAGAAATAAGACGATAAAGTTTGACTGCATAGTGAACGGTTATATTTAATTCTGATGTCTTGGTGACAATTAATTCTGGTAATATATCGAAATTACAACTACTATATTTCCAAATTACACTGGTATTCATTGTTATATATTGGCTCATACTTGCATTATTAATCTATGATTAATGAAAGAACATAATAAGTTATTATAATAAGACCTCAATATCGAAACAGACTTAGTTTTGTTCTATGTTAGAAAATGTTCTTTGGATTGGGTGAAGCTAGAACTTAAAAGATTTTTTCAAGGGTGACAATTGAAATGGAAGCGGTTACAATTTAAATAAAAAGGGTGACTAATGAGTTGAAAGGGGTTGAATTTGATTTGGAAAGGGCTACATTTGAATTGGAAAGGGTTTCTTGTGATTTTGAAGAGTTTACTTGGAAAAGGTTATAGGGATTATATTAGGAGGGCTATAGGGAAAGCTGAGGTGCTAATTATGAAAATGATATCGATTTTGAGATTCCGCCGTATGGTATCGATTTATTACAACTTGCGCGATGTAATCGATCTTGGTGTCGGCTATAGGGAAAGCTGAGGTGCTAATTATGAAAATGATATCGATTTTGAGATTCCGCAGTAGGTATCGATTATTACAATTTGCGCGATTTAATCAATCTTGGTGACGGCTATAGGGTTATCTGTGGGTACCATAATGATAATAATAATAATGATTAAATTTGACACATATCGACATATAAATCAGAGGATAGTTAAATTCATATTCGTATTTTAAAATTAAAAATATACCTATAAACCTATAGTTAACCCTATGGCCAACACCAAGATCGATTATATCGCACAAGTTGTAATAAATCGATACCTGCCGGCGGAATCTCAAAATCGATATCATTATCATAATCAGCACTTCAGGTAACCCTATAGCCGACACCAAGATCGATTACATCGCGTAAGTTGTACATCTTTCATACCATTGTACATCTTTCATATCATTTTTATAATTAGCACCTCAGATAACCTTATAGCCGACACCATGATCGATTATATCGCACAAGTAATAAATCGATACCTGACGGCGGAATATCAACATCGATATCATTTTCAAAATCAGCACTTCAGGTAACCCTACAGCCGACACCAAGATCGATTACATCGCGTAGGTTGTAATAAATAAATACCTGACGGCGGAATCTCAAAATCGATATCATTTTCATAATCAACACCTCAGGTATCCCTATAGCCGACACCAAGATCGATTATATCGCGCAAGTTGTAATAAATCGATACCTGACGGCGGAATCTCAAAATCGATATCATTTTCATAATTAGCACCTCAGATAACCCTATAGCCGACACTAAGATCGATCATATCGCGTAAGTTGTAATAAATCGATACCTGACGGCGGAATATCAAAATCGATATCATTTTCAAAATCAGCACCTCAGATAACCCTATAGCCGACACCAAGATTGATTATGTCGCGCAAGTTGTAATAAATCGATACCTGGCGGTGGAATCTCAAAATCGATATCTTTTTCATAATCAGCATCCCAAAAAACCTAGTAATCGATATCAGGTAATATCTGATGTGATTTCCATAAAAAGGGTTAACTCTATAATGTGTACCAATATGGAGAAATCCGAAAAGAATTTTATAAATTTATTGGGAAATTATGAATTTAGTAGAAATTCACATCTCAATTTGTGAATTTTTTCCATATTCACATCTCTATTTGTAAATACGGCCGAATTCACAGACTGAGATATAAATATTCACATTTTTTTGTGAATATTCACAATTTTCCCTGTGACTTTTGTTTTATTTACAGAAAAATTTGTATATATGAATAAATTCGTATTCACACCTGTGAATATGAATTTATTTATATTTGCACTTGTAAATACGAATTTATTTATATTCATATTCACAAATATTGTGATATAAATAAATTTATATTCATATTCACATTAAAATTAAGATAAAAATAAATTCATATTCGTATTTATAAATATAAATATGCCCAACTCTGCTTGGAAATGCTATAGTTAGATGGTATGATCGCTGTTAGGTAACTGTGTGAAAATGTTTTGGACATTTCAGGTGGTTAAACGGTGAGAGAAACTTACTTTTTGTTTCTAATAAATTCCAAAATAGGACGCTGATAGTCGATTTCCAAACGCAGTTGGATGAAACATATTATTTAATACAACAGAAACGAAGGAGTTAAAACCCATGTGTAAATATAGAAATCGCTTTCTACATTAAAGGAAATCAAGAGCAGCGAAGGAAATAAGAACAATACGACTCAAGTTCAGGTTTCGTCAAGGTAGTGATCGTAGGAGCTTGTCCCAATGAAAAAAAGGAAGCAGCAATTTTAAAATGGTACCAAACTTTTGCAAACATTTGTCCCGCAATAAAATTATAATTTAACTTCGATTGAAATAAGAAACTAAACAACTAACACCTAACGAATTTTTGTTTTTGTAAGCTAAAATTCAAGAAACCGACAGCGACCATATTTCATATTAAATTCTCCTTTGGAAAGAAAAGAAAAAAAAAAAGAAGAAAAGGGAGGGAATATTAGAAAAGGGTAAGGGAGACTGTCAGCGTTTTATTTATGCCCGTTTAAATAATTAGAGTCAACTTTGCTAATCCGCGGCTACCGGGGATTTAAGCCACAAGACAAGGGCTCCGTTTTTTTCTTGTTTTTTTTTTAGTTTTTTTTATGCCAACCACAAATGTGAAATTTTAAGCCACAGGCAGCCATTTGTCATGCCGACGCTGACGAGCTGCGAGCTGGAAGTCTGAATTTTTTTTTATTATTTTATTCTGTACTTTTTTTTTTTTTTTTTTTTTTCGTGCTTGGTTCCTTTTTTCGCTGGGGATTAGTGAAGCTTTCCTAAACCCTCCCTCCTGCATTAGAATAAAGTCAATACAGGGAGTGGGGGGTGGGCAATTTGTGTTGTATATAAAACAGCTGGCTCCTCCTTAATAACCTTCCCGAGGGGCCGCCATTTTAGAACAGCGTGGGAGGGATGCCTTCCTCTTCTCCTCCCCCCCCCCGCCCCCCATTTTATCGTCCTATCACAATTTCTCCTCGCTCAGACACCGAAGTGAAATCCGTCACACCTTTTGTGGAGAGATGAGAGGTGTTAGAGATACTAAAGGAAACTATCTGCAAGATCGAATACTTCATCACTTGTTTCCCACGAAATCAGGGGATATCCCTCATAATCTAAGGATTTAATATTTCGGCAACTCTCTGTAATTATTTAATTATGAATTTATTTATTTATTTGCATGTACAGTACCAGTCAAAAGTTTAGACTCACTTGTATTTAATTCACAATCTTCAAGTTTAAGAAAATAAGTTTAACTCAAGAGGTAGAATATGGTGGATATAGGTATTCCACGTTTAGTTTAGAATAAAACTAGCTTTGGGGCCCGGCTTCGCTCAGGGAGTTGTGGAATAAGTTGAATGAAAGAATAACTTTAAAATGTAATAGTACAGAAAGATAGACCAAAATTAATCATGAGTAAAACAAAATGTGTACCATCCTGAAACTTCAGTTTAGTATTAGTGGTAAGTTTCTAAACCTCAGAGTCCGCCCATATATGGTTTGGGTATAAGAGACCCTACTAAAGCGGTTCTCTTAATGCGTTTTATTCCCTTTTCTTGATTAAGAAAAATTATTTTGGCAGCAAATATGTCCTGGTATGTACCATTTTTTATGGTATCTATGTTCTGATTCCATTGAGACCATTCTTATGACGATACCGCATCCTTATCAAGTTGAGTAACTTCTCCTTTTTCGAATTCGGTTGAAAATTTACGAACAGAACAGAACTATTAAACAGAAATATTATATGAACACTTTATTTTCGATATACATATATTCTATTAGGTTATATCTTTTATTCATATTATCTATTTTATTCAGTGTTAGTTTTTATTCACTCACTACACTAATAAGCAATTTTTCTTTTGTTGCAAATTTATTCTTATATTGTATATTGATTAAAGGCTATGTTTCGACCAATTCTTTCCTCTTCTGTAAAACTTAAGTCGCTTAGGAATCCAGTTGGTTTTGTTTATTTTTAATTCCAATTCATTGCAGAGATGTAATGACCGTATTGAAAAATAAAACGGAAAAAATAATTATTTATACATAATCTCGTGTAATTTAAAGAAAACAGCTGTAGCTAAAACCATAACAAACCGAACTAATGAACGATAACCTTATGAATTGAGCTTAGCTAGCGCTCCTGGCTTCCAAATGTCGAACTAAATTTTTTCATTCATTAACTCACATGGTCTTATTAGAGGGGCTAATTACATTTAGCGAGAGGCTTAAAATTACAGCCCTTGTCCCTTCAACATTACACACTTAAAATGAAAACTGCAACCTTCTTCATCGTTAGGGGCAATAGGGCAATATGACGACATAACATTCTTGATAATACGTGTAGTCGTTTTTGATCCTTTTTGGCACGCACATTGTACACTTTGCTTTATAATATATATTGATTATAAATAGGGGTCAGCTTTGATATAGTGTTTAGCATGGCAACCTAATGTACTAAAGGATGCGGGTTCGCGTCCCGAAGTGGCCCTAGATTTCTTTAATGGGAGTAAAAAATCCTTGGCTATGCCATCCCTCGGATAGGACGTAAAATGGAGGTCCCGAGCCTGTACGATGCCAGGTATTCGTTAAAGATCCCTATTCTAAATATACGCAGATAAGCAAAATTTAGGTCCCCCACTGTAGCATCGTCCGATCAGCCTTAGAAGCATAAAGGGGCGTTAAAAAAACAATCAAACAAATTATAACTAAATTAAAAATGTAATTATAATTTTTATGTTGTTAAATAAATAAAATGTTGTTATTTATTTAATTTACAAATCTAAACTTTTGACTGGTACTGTATATATGGTGAAAAACAGCTATGGTTATCATCATCCGCAAATTAGAAAGGGCTTACGTCTTATATGAGAGGTTAGAGCCCCACTTCTTTAAGAAAAAGTAAAAGTTCTCTGATGATCTCCTGGTTTTCATCAAGTGCTTCAGCGATTGACCGAGGAATACCCATCTGTTTTATCTCCTCATTAAAAACTGGGCACTCTTTTATTATGTGCTTTACAGTTAATAATGTCCTGCACTGTTGGGATTGAGGTGTTTAGTTATCAGGTAGCCGTGAGTGAGGCGGCAGTGCCCTATGCGGAGGCGAGTAATAACCAATTCTTCTCTTCTCCAGGCACTGGAACATGGATACCATATTTTAACTGTTCCCTTAATCATGTGAAGATTATTAGTAATTTTCCCATCCCATATTATCTGCCACTTCTTCCAAATCTCTTTTCCAAGAGCAAGAATAGTTCCGAGCTCGATAAAAAGGAAAATTCAGTGTATTCTAAGTCATGAGCTGATTTGGCTGCTCTATCGGCCATCTTCGTTTTGTCTGCTATACCGATATGACTTGGTACCCATATAAAAAACCACTGCTATCTTATATTTTTCCATCTTATGTAAATTTCTCTGACGAGTGGTATTTCCGAGAAGGGATGTCTTAAGCTTTTTAGAGCGCTTTGTGAATCTGAACAAATCACATCCGAATCTTCTTTTGCCATGATTCCATGTTGAAGTGCCTTAAGGATGGCTGTCAATTCAGCCGTAAATATGGAGCATAGGTTATTTAGTTTGTACTTTTTTGAAGTCAGATTATATACTATCGCACAAGATTCTTCTGTTTTAGAACCATCCGTGTATATTATCAGGCTGTTTTTATACTTGCAGATAATGGAGGAAAAAGTGGTTTTCAAGTGATGGATTGATTCGTTATTTTTAACTATTCGGAACAACTCCATATTGATAGCAGTAGCGGTTAGGACCCAAGGAATTTGAAGCTCATTCAAAGATTCAAGAAAAAAATACCATTAATGGGTAACCAATGCGATCAAAGTACTTTTGGAATGGAGCAGAACGATCAATATAAAACTGCAAACAGAAGCTGATCCATCTAATGCATTACCTAATGGAAAGCCAAGGAGGTTATGATGATAGGAAAGGGGTTAGAGGTCAGTTCAAAAAGTTCACGGCCTGACAATAAAGGAGGGAATTAATATAAAGCACTAATCCCTTATCATGTTAATTCAGTAGTATTCAATAGTTATATGTTCACAATACGTTTATAATCCCACAGTCAATCAATTCATTTTCCCAAATTTAATTAATGTTTTGTTTGTATAATACAAATTTATATGCTTTTGGTTCTCACGAATGTCTCTTCTCTGTTTTATTTATTTGTTTATTTTTTTCTGGAATAAATATTAGCATTGTAAAATATTGTTGATAATCAGCTTCATGGCCAGTGAATTTAGTAATTTATTATTTTAGTGAGTCAATGTTAATCCAAGTGTGACGGAGGGTAATCAGTGTGCATAAGTAGTGTACATTAATCATCACTTTATAAATACAATTAAGAATAAAGCTATTGGTGAATAAATAAACTCAACTATAAATAAACTATGGAAATGGTTGGGTGTTGCAGTCAAATAAAAAAACACTATATGTGCTATAACAAAC
Source organism: Aelia acuminata (assembly GCA_911387785.2). NCBI lineage: Eukaryota > Metazoa > Arthropoda > Insecta > Hemiptera > Pentatomidae > Aelia > Aelia acuminata. Next base: position 213,527,473 of record OU426978.1, on the reverse strand, counting down.
GAGGAAACAACAACTTTTTTTCTGTTTATGTTTACTTGATTTTATTCATATTTCAAAGTTAGCCAGTTTTTATTTTTAGGCGTAATGAGAGAGAGTTAATTTCTTCATACAAACAAAAATAAAGGTAGTTACTTCGTAGGAAAACAAAACAGGTGCCTTCCCCATTTAACCCCTTTTGAAACATTTAAATATTGATAAAGCTTACCTGATATTAAAGAAGACTTGCTTTTCATTAATCATGATGAATTTTATCAAAATCATTAAAGCCGTTTTTTTAGTAAATCGAAAAAAAAACCTAAAAATTGGAAATAATTTATGAATTAAAGTGCCCCCTCCGTTTGATCAATTTTGATGAAATTTTTGCTGTCACATCGCGGGTATATGCATACACCAAATACCTTATTTAAGATTCGAAAGGTTTATAGTTTTTGAGCTAGTCTGTTCACACACAGACCATTTTGCCGGATTTGGTTATTTGGACTCAGGGGACCACAAAACGTGTATTTCTGTTGAAAACCGGAAGTCTAAATTTTTCACGATCGCAATACTTTCCCTTACTATATATTTTATATATAGGTAAGTGGAAGTAATAAAAAAAGGATATACCGTTTGAGAAGTGCATGGATGTTGCGGGTGTTTTCAATGGAATGGAAATTGCTAAGAAACCTATCATCCTTATCTGAGTAAAATCTAGAAGGTTCCTTAAGATTGAAATCATCTTCTTAAAAATATTTAAAAATGTGGCTTTGTCCTGACTGACAGATTCAACGCAGAGCAAAAACTACTAATGATAGAAACTTGAAGTTTGGAATTTGATTTTAAACGGGATGTAGGTAACCACTAAGAACTAAGAAAGGAATTTCAAAAATGTAACCCCTAAGGGGTTTAAATGGCGAAATTGTCGTTTAACTCTAACGGACACCTATTTTTGCACTTTGAGAAAAAATATCTAATTTGGACTCATTTTAAAGGTCTTGATACGACCAACCAAGCGTCGAAAACCATGTTTTAAAGCCGAAAAATGAAGCGTTCACGACGAGTAAGCAATTTTTTGTTTCGGCTGTTTTATTGTACTCTCTCCATTGCGCGTCTCCCTCTCTTCTACCGAGCCGGCAGCTTCCCCCTCCAACATTCCACCTACCGGAAGCTCCGATTCTACTAAATCTCCTTAACATCAGTTAAGGTTTTTTTTTCGGTTTTTAAGTTCGGAATTCAGATTTTAAACGCGATGTAGGTAACCACTAAGAAAGGAATTTCAAAAATGTAAACCCAAAGGGGTTTAAATGGCGAAATTGTCGTTTAACTCTAAGGGATAACTATTTTTGCACTTCGAGATAAAATATCTAATTTGGACTCATTTTAAAGACCTTGATACGACGGGTTTAACTCGAAAGCCCCTACGGGACGTCGAAAAACATGTTTTTAGCCGAAAAATGAAGCGTTCACGACATGTAAGCAATTTTTTGTTTTATTGCTTTGGTGGTTTTAGTGAACTCTCACCATTGCGCGTCTCCCTCTCTTCTACCGAGCCGGCAGCTTTCGGCACAGTTTATCCTGATATTTCTAAAATCAGAGAAAAACCTATGGAGTGGTTTAGTGAGCTTGCAATTTGAAGTCCAAAAAATGACAGAGCATTTTAGATTAATGATTAATTGCTTGACTCATTTGAAGGAGAGTAGAATGTATATAGGTTGATAAAGTTATAGAAGCAGATCAAGCAGTGAATTATCCAGAAAAATTTCTCAATTCCCTTAACCCCCCTGGATTTCCGGCCCATAAACTTCGTCTTAAACTAGGAACACCAGTGATGTTATTGAGAAATTTGAATCCTCCGAAACTGTGCAATGGAACTAGATTACAGGTAACAGCTTTAAAAAAAATGTTATAAAGACTACAATATTCAGTGAATGTGCTCGAGGAGAATCAGTTTTTATACCAAGAATACCATTCATTCCTTCGGAATATCCATTTCAGTTTTAGAGACTGCAGTTTCCTCTTAAGGTATGTTTTGCTATGTCTATTAATAAGTCACAAGGGCAAACTTAAATTTGCAGGAGTTGATTTAAGGGAGGACTGATTTTCTCATGGTCAGTTTTACGTCAGCGCTTCTAGGGTAAGTTCTTCTAGCAGTTTAGTAATCTCAGCGCCTGAAGGAAAAACAACAAATGTAGTTTTCGGTCAGTTGGAACAATGTATTTTTTAAATTGATTTTGTTAACATATTATATTAAATCAATACCAAGATAATGATCACAGAATTGATTTTAAAGGCTCGCGGGCAAAGCCGCGACGGGGAATGCTAGTAAGTATATATCCTTGATGGATAAGCCAAGAATACTATAATCCATTATATATTTAATAACAAGTTGACGTGACATAGGGATAGGGGCCGGAATTGAGAGGGGGTAGAGGTGTAGGGCAGCTGCCGGGTCCCCAATTATCCCTGCCTCGTCACGCATTTAAATGTCACATTAAGCCGTCATAAAGGCGATAATTCGATTAGGTTCCGCCCGTCGAGCACCGACGTCAGGAAGTCGTATTTTCAATAAAAAAAATATTTTACACAGGAAAAAAATTAAGACATAACTCACCGGGTGTGTGTATACACAGCCCAGCCCGTAGGGAATTAACAGTAACCGTTGGAGGAATTATTTCAATGTCACGCCAATTGAGCATTTGACAGGCTACATTATAAAACATAACTGATAAGCAGGGACCGATTTTTTATTCAATTGCATATTTACGAATTAGAATAAACAGATCTAATTGGCAAAGTTTTATTTTGCATATTTTTGGATATTTGATTATAACTGCTATACATTTGCATATTTTGATTATCTTTATATATATAAGAGGCTTTGTCCTGACTGACAGAATCAACGCAGAGGAAGAACTACTAATGATAGAAACTTGAAGTTCGGAATTTAGATTTTAAACGCAATGTAGGTAACCACTAAGAAAGGAATTTCAAAAATGTAACCCCTAAGGGGCTTAAATGGCGAAATTGTCGTTTAACTCTTACGGAAATCTATTTTTGAGATTTTAAATCATATGTTTTTATTTGAATATCGATTTGACGTTACAACATTATTAAAACAGACATTCACATAAAATATGGCTACTGATTATTTAAATATTAGTGGTAATCAAATTATGCACACTGTGATTCCCATGATTGGGGATGTTGCGTGTTTATTTCGATCTCTATCATATATTATAGAGAATTCTCAAGAAAAATGTTGTCATTTTCGGCATATTGTTGTATTACATGTCATCAAAAATTGGGACAAATTTTCTGCGTTTACTCAAAATGATTACGGTGACATTTCTGATTATCGATTATTCAATTATTCTGATTCCAGTAGTTAATATACTCACGTGTCTCAGCATTCAACCCATGCCGGATTTGTGGAACTAACGGCAGAGGGGGAATTGTTTCCTTACAGATATAATGAGGCAACAAATGTATTTCTTAAATTGATTTCGTTAACATATTATATAAATCAATGCTAAGATAATGATCACAGAATTGATTTTAAAGGCTCGCGAGCAAAGCCGCGACGGGGAATGCTAGTATGTGATAAAGCAAACAATACATTTAGAATTATAAAAGTAAAATCCAACGTGGGAGCTAAGACTCCCAATTTCGATTGTGGTTATTCGACGTAAATAATTTCCTGTTTTTCTTCGAATTACTGATTTCTTAGAGAAATAAAAAAATAAATCGCATCCCACGCCATGTTGAAGAAGCTTAGAATGAATAAATGGAAGACGTTTTTATAAAAGATTCAGGGGTTAATATCCTGGAAAATATATATTATATAAATATGGAAAATATTATATTCATAATCTTGGTCTCGACAAACTGAAAAAAATGATACCTTCGAAAAAGCTCCCCGACCATTTTCGCTGAGAATTGCAGTTTTTCGCAAACGAAGGGGTTAAATGGAAAATTGTATATGACCGGAAATATTCTCCTTGAAAACCTGAAAAGATTGACACATTTAGAATCCTCTACTACCAAACCTCTATTACCAAAACTGCGGTTTTGCGCTTACAACTCGCAATCGAAGGGGTTAATCGAAAAATTAACCTGTCCAAAATATAATTTATTTGTAATTTATCACCTTGTACTTTTGTTTGGTCCAACCAGTCTATTAGAAATTGTTGCAAACGGAAAACTGGTAAAAGTTTAATAATTAATTTCCTCCCCCAATTACCTATCCATAATAAAATAAATGAAAGATGCCATAAATCTTAGCGATATTGTACTTATATTAAAAACTTCCCAAAGTTTCAAAGGGTGTAGAAGTACCATGGGCAAAAATAAATAAATTGATGTTTAAATATATAAAAATCTCATGCTTTGTTGGATCTCATGATGTTTGTTGGAAGTAAAATCAGAAACTACTCAACCGATTTTGATGAAATTTGGCTCATTGTGTGTAGTTCTGTCCAACTTAAAAGATAGGATAGTTTTTATCTCGATTATTGGCCTCAATTTGTCTTTTTTTTTTTTTTTAATTAAATGCTTATTATACTGCAATTGAATGTGATTGTTTGTAAGTTCTATAAATTTCGGTATCTTCTTTCGATATTTAGGGAGGGTAAGCATAATTTTTTTTTTTCCGGCTTGGATTAGGAAAATCCGTGTTTTATGTGTAGCATTTTCACATGTGGGGAAAACATCGAATCTATTTGTTTTAGCAAAAGACAGGTTAACCGAAATCATTGTGCACCTATTAGTGTAACCTCCTGATACGATATCTCATATCATCATGTTTTATTTTCTGAATTTAAGTACATAATATGTATAATGGCAAAAGATTAATTTGGTACATTTTTGCTAACTGTCTATTTTGATTGTACTAAACCCTGTTCCAATTATATTCTTTATAAAAGAAAATAAGAAAGAAGAAGAATAAAATAAAATAGAATAAATGGGAATAAAATAAAGATAAAAAAAACATAATTGTAAAAGATATAGAAGGGGAAAAAAATATTATGATATTATAATTATAAAATGAAATGTAACAATGTATTTTAGTTATAAGTATACATGTATTTAAATATTGATTGGTACGCTGTGTAATGTAGCAACCCAATGTATTTGGGCAGCAATGCTTATTATTATTGAAATAAAGCATTTCTCTCACCTTTTACATTTGTCATGCATTAACACATGGTCAAATATAAGATGTAAAAAATAAAAACTTTAACCCATCTAAATCCTTTACCAACAATTTTATATTTGGCTTAGAGTTATATTTTAAATCCCGTTGGATTTCACATTAGCTGAAATGTTTTTATCTTTACCATTGAATGTTGGTTTTAATATAAAAAAGAATAGGATATAACTAATTCAACAAATAAAGCTAATTCTATAATTAGCATTATAGCTACGGTGTCCAGAAAGAGTATTCGGGTTTTTGTTACTGTGAAATGATAAGAGGTTTTTTGGCCAAAGAACTTCAAGAGTTTAAAGGATATAACTCTAGAACATGGTTTCAGCAAGACTGGGCCACTTGCCATACTTCAAACTTATCAATTGCTACGGTAAACGAATTATTCCAAAACAAAGTGATTTATCGTAGAGGCACCATTAGATGGCCTCCCAGGATTCCCGATCTCAGTCCTCTTGACTTCTTTCTGTGGGGATACCTGAAACGAAAAGAAACCGACGAATCTAACGCAATTGAAGCAAAATATCAGAACAGAAATTACGGCAATCTCAGGAACAATGTGTCAACTCGTATTTAGAAATCTGCGTTTGAGATTCGAGGAGTGCCAGCAGCGTTATGGTGGACACCTAGACAATATTATTTTTTCTAAAAAAACTTCCAGTTCATTGTGTTTAAATAAATAGTAAACATCCTACTTAATATTCTATATTTGAGATTTTATTCAACTTTCAAACCCCGAATACTCTTTTTTGGACACCCTGTATAAATATAGAGTTAAATTGAAATTTTTATGACCCATTTGGAAAATTCATGCATCTGTCGACAACGGCTTTCAATATTCCACTGGCGAGAGGGGTGTATTGCAAGCGACGGACTTTTATTAGAGGGACTCCCTTACCCAAGACGACGACGAGGAACAGCCTTAGGAAAAACCAATAACCGCTAAGAAGGGGGGGCTAGGGTAAGGCATATTGCCGAGGACACCGGACCCCAATATGGCGGCACATCACGTAATACAATAGATATCCCCCCTCGCTGAGGGGACACAGTTTGAGGAGCCCCGTATACTGAATACTGAGTGGACAAATGGCTTCTTGCTTCGGGTGTAATAGCCAAGGGTCCAGTCCGCTCGGGGCAAGAACTCCGCAAGAACCTCGTCCCAATATACTACTGGCGGTTTCTTCTTCGCCCTAAAATGGATACCTAAGATTATCTTCGAGACATTTGATATTATCCCGAAAGGAGAATAGAGATATTCAGGGAAAAAAAAGAAAAGGAAATATATAAAATGCATCTAATCATATGACAAAATATAAAAGTGGGATGAAAATTTCTTCAATATGTAGGTTGAAGTTATATCCTTTAAACTCTTGAAGTTCATGGGCCAAAAAACCTCTTATCATTTCACAGTAACAAAAACCCAAATACTCTTTCTGGACAACCTGTTTAAGAACCAGCAGACCCTACCACGCGTTACTGTGGCTCAGTACCTACAATGTTCATGAATTAGTTATATCCTATTCATTTTTCATAATAAATTGAAAATTCCTATTAAAAAAATTGAAAACTAGTCATAAAATTCTATAAATCTAGCATATTACTCAAAATAATTACTAAAACTATGGCAATATTTACATTTATATTAGGAAAAATATGAAACAAATAATAATAAGGGTGCAACTAATAAGTCGCCCAAATAACTAATTAGCATTGACTTATTACATTTCCTGGTTGTCACTAAGAGATCGAATCACGGACCTTCGAAGACTTCGCACCTCTCTAAGAAAATATCTCTTTTTATTTTTTTGGCATGATAATACAATTTTTTGTTTTTTGGACTTCGTCCCCAAGAAAAGTTTGAGTGATTTCAAGAATCTGATGGGGATTCACTAACAGCCCTTTGAGAATTACCCAAATAACTAATTAGCATTGACTTACATGGTTGTCACTAATTTGGTAGGGATCGAATCACGGAGAGAAAAAGTTTATAAATATAACATGCATAAGATATATAATTTCATCTAGTCACTCATCAGCAGACTATGCCATGTTATATGCAGTAAAAAACTAAAAAACATGTAACAAAATATGCAGTATAAAATCTAAAAATATGCCATTAAACAACTGTAAAATTCAAAACCAAGATGATTTTAAATTTTATTTAGCCCTAAACAAACATATATTTCCGATAGTAAAATTAAACGCAATTAAAACTAAAATATGAAAATAATTTAAACTTACTAATTAAATAGAGAAATACAAGGATAACATTAATAAAGAGACCTAAATAAACAATCAATTAAAAGAAATACAAGGGGTCACCTGTGGTGTTGTAGTTAGCATAGAAACTTACAATGCTAAAGGTCGCAGGTTCGCGCCCAGAGGTGGCCCTAGGATATTTTAATGGAAGTAAAAAATCCTTAGCCATACCGTCACACGGATAGGATGTAAAATGGAGATCCGAGCCTGTACGATGTTAGGTTAAAGATCCCTATCCTAATCATAACTTGATAGGCAAAATTTAGGACTCCCTCTGTAGCATCGCCAGATTAGCCTTAGTGGCATAAAGTGGCGTTAATCAAACAAACAAACAATAAACTGTGAAATAACTAACTAAATTTGGTTAATAGCGCTGATAAACGACACCAATCTTAGAGTCAAATATTAAATTTGGAAAACATCTACAGCTATTTTTAATGATGATTTTATCTGTTTTTGGACCTATTTTTGAGAGCTATGAATATGATAATCGAATTATGATTTAAGTATCACAAAAGATATGACATACCAACAAAAAAATACCTTTAAGAAATAATACAAAGAAGATAACATAGAAGTTGGCTGTATTATAGCCATTTAATTGACAAAGTTACCGACACCAAATTCAGCATTTTGCAGGAAAGCAGTTTCATTAATATTTCTCCTAGGAAAAATTCGTACTTTTTTACTTTCACTTACCTATATATGAAATATATAGTAAGTGGAAGTATTGCGATCGTGAAAAATTTCGACTTCCGGTTTTCAATGGAAATACACGTTTTGGGGTCCCCTGAGTCGAAATGACCAAGTCCCGCGAAATGGTCTGTGTGTGTGTGTGTCTGTGTGTGTGTGTGTGAACAGACTAGCTCAAAAACTATAAACCGGGCGATCCTGAAATTGGATGTTTAGTGTAGGTATATGCCCGCGATGTGACAGCATAAATTTCATCAAAATTACTTAAAGGGAGGGGGTACTTTACTTAAAACTTTTTACGTTTTTTTCGATTTTCTCAAAAACCCCTCTAACGATTTTGATTAAACTGAGTATTTGGTGTGTTAATATGCCCGAGATATGACTGTTAAAATTTCATCAAAATTGATTAACCGGAGGGGGGACTTTACTTAATAAATTTTGTATAATTTTCACGTGTTTTTTTTATTTACTCAAAAACGGCTTTAAAGATTTTGATCAAACTGGGTATTTGATGTATGTATATGCCAAATATGTGATAACCAACATTTCATCAAAATTGATCAACCGAAGGGGGGACTTTACTTAATAAATTTTGTATCATTTTCACGGTTTTTTTTTATTTACTCAAAAACGGCTTTAACGATTAACAAAAATAAGATATGAATGTAGAAAAATGTGTGACTTTGGGAAATGATATTTAGCAAAACACGTCAATTTCTAATCTAAGTAAGTTGGTAAGTGAAAGTTGTGTGTTGCACGCACGCACCAGATTTTTATTTTTACTTTCACTTACCTATATATGAAATATATAGTAAGTGGAAGTATTGCGATCGTGAAAAATTTCGACTTCCGGTTTTCAACGGAAATACACGTTTTGGGGTCCCCTGAGTCCAATTAACCAAGTCCCGCGAAATGGTCTGTGTGTGTGTGTGTGTGTGTGTGTGTGTGTGTCTGTGTGTGTGTGTGTGTGTGAACAGACTAGCTCAAAAACTATAAACCGTGCGAACCTGAGATTGGGTATTTAGTGTATATACATGACCGCGATGTGACAGCAAAAATTTTATCAAAATTGCTCAAAGGGAGGGGGTACTTTAGTTAATAACATTTTAAGTTTTTTTCGATTTTCTCAAAAACGGCTCTAACGATTTTGATTAAACTGAGTATTTGATCTATTTATATGCCCGAGATATGACTGTAAAAATTTCATCAAAATTTATCAACCGGAGGGGGGACTTTACTTAATAAATTTTGTATCATTTTCAAGTGTTTTTTTTTTTATTTACTCAAAAACGGCTTTCACGATTTTGATCAAACTGGGTATTTGATGTATGTATATGCCTAAGATGTGATAGCCAAAATTTCATCAAAATTGATCAACCGGAGGGGGGACTTTACTTAATAAATTTTGTATTATTTTCACGTATTTTTTTTTATTTACTCAAAAATGGTTTTCACGATTTTGATCAAACTGGGTATTTGATGTATGTATATGCCAAAGATGTGATAGCCAACATTTCATCAAAATTGATCAACCGGAGGGGGGACTTTACTTAATAAATTTTGTATCATTTTCAAGTGTTTTTTTTTTATTTACTCAAAAACGGCTTTCACGATTTTGATCAAACTGGGTATTTGATGTATGTATATGCCTAAGATGTGATAGCCAACATTTCATCAAAATTGATCAACCGGAGGGGGGACTTTACTTAATAAATTTTGTATCATTTTCAAGTGTTTTTTTTTTATTTACTCAAAAACGGCTTTCACGATTTTGATCAAACTGGGTATTTGATGTATGTATATGCCTAAGATGTGATAGCCAACATTTCATCAAAATTGATAAACCGGAGGGGGGACTTTACTTAATAAATTTTGTATCATTTTCAAGTGTTTTTTTTTTATTTACTCAAAAACGGCTTTCACGATTTTGATCAAACTGGGTATTTGATGTATGTATATGCCTAAGATGTGATAGCCAACATTTCATCAAAATTGATCAACCGGAGGGGGGACTTTACTTAATAAATTTTGTATTATTTTCACGTGTTTTTTTTTATTTACTCAAAAGCGGTTTTCACGATTTTGATCAAACTGGGTATTTGATGTATGTATATGCTAAAGATTTGATAGCCAACATTTCATCAAAATTGATCAACCGGAGGGGGGACTTTACTTAATAAATTTTGTATCATTTTCACGTGTTTTTTTTTATTTACTCAAAAATGGTTTTCACGATTTTGATCAAACTGGGTATTTGATGTATGTATATGCCAAAGATGTGATAGCCAACATTTCATCAAAATTGATCAACCGGAGGGGGGACTTTACTTAATAAATTTTGTATCAATTTCACGTGTTTTTTTAATTTACTCAAAAACGGTTTTCACGATTTTGATCAAACTGGGTATTTATGTATGTTTATGCCAAAGATGAGATAGCCAACATTTCATTAAGATTGATCAACCGAAGGGGACACTTTATTTCATAACCTTTTTTCTAATTTTTAGATTATCTCAAAAACGGCTTTAACGATTTTCTTCATATTCGTCATGTTTAATGAAAATTGCGTGTTATTTAATATCAGGTGAGCGTTATCATTATTAAAATGTTCTGAGGGGTTTATAGAGCAAATAGAAAACAAAAATAAGAAATGAATGCGGAAAATGTGTAACTTTGAGAAGTGGCATTAACAAAACGCATTAATTTCTTATCTAAGTAAGTTGGTAAGTGAAAGTTGTGTGTTGCGCGCACGCACCAGATTTTTTTTGTTTGTAAAGTCTTATGTTTTTATATTTCTGCCATGCTATTACAATAGGGCCATTCCATTTCAACCCATTTAGGTGAGGCGCACCATCTCAGATTATTTTTTAAATTTGGTACATTCATACTATTTGTATTGACTAAAAAAATTTGGAGTAAGGAACTTACTTCGCTTTGGCGTTATAACGACCAAATGTAGTTAGTTATCTCTCGGCTTATCAGTTGAACCCATATTATCATTTGGTTTATGTTTATACTAATGAAAATGTAAATATTGCCATAGTTTTTGAAATTATTTTGAGTAAAATAGTAGATTTATGGAATTTTATCACTATTTTCAATTTCTTTATTAATGAAGATTAATAAATAATCTATACGTATTTAAAAAAAAAAAAATGCCTTTTTTGAGAAAATTTAAATTAAAATTTTGAATTGGGTTTTGAGAAAATTTCTTTATTACCAACCTATACATTGTTGTATATCATATAAAATGGCATAGAATGCTCTATTAAAGGACACCAATCTCATAGTCCTAGTCAAATTTGAAAAACATCTACAGTTATTTTTAAACATGATTTTTTCCGTTTCTGGATTTCTGGACCCACTTTTGCCGGCTTTAGAGACCAACAATTCAAAAACGGGTTGACATGTCTCAGTAATATTTCACAATTGTTCTAGTAGATACAAGTACACACGTACCAAATTTTAAGACTAAGATGGTGAGGTTCAAAATGATATATTTTTGTGTTGATTTGACGTGGAATGGTCCAAAATTAACAAAATAAATGTAAGAAAGATCGACTGGTTATTATTTAACTCCACTGGACTTTCAAATTTGCCCCTATTACATCTGTTGTTTGGAACGAACTTTCAGCCAGTACAAAGCTATTTTCAGATCGGATATGTGACACTTCTCATTAAAAAAAAAAAAAAATATGTATATATATATATATATATATATATATATATATATATATATATATATATATACATATGTGCATATATATAATTTTTATATTTTACTATCTATTATATTTTATTATAGAAAAGTTATCCAAACCCACATTGGTTTTATAATATTTATTCTGCGTACATGTTTTGCTTTTTTCGTTTCGATTAAAAATAGAATCTGGTGCGATGCGCGCAACAAACAACTTTAAGTTACTTACTTACTTAGATTAAAAATCGACGGGTTTCAATAATATGTAAACGCCACACTTTTCCACATTTGTATATTCCCATAAGTTATAATGTATCTGTAATGCAAAACTGAAAATTCTTAGTACTTTTCAATTCATTAGTGCTCATTTATTTTTTTTAGGGACTGAATTTCTTCAATAGTCGAGATTTTTTTACTACTTGGTTGTTTTTTACAGCGATTTGCTTTCTTTAAATATATCGTGAAGATGAATCGATAGGAGGTGTATTTACGACTCATAGTAAAGTTTGTCCCTTATGCCTTTCTGGAAATCGAGAACGACTTCCCTCTAAAATCACTTTATATAACCTTCAGAAATTTATTATGGATCTAAAGTTTCTAAACTAAAATATAATTAATTAAAGATTATCTTATCCTCGCGCGGGTCTCATTACCGCGTATGGGGAGCGTCCCACGGGTGGCGGATATGGGGATGGTCGGTGGAAATTCCTAGGAAGTTCCTCCCGGCTAAGTCCGTAGGACTCGCTGACCAACAATGAGAGCGGCCCCCCAGGCTTGCTGGAGGGTGTGACGTAGGTTTGAACGCCCTACTCACATTTTATTAGTTCACCCAAACACCACAAAAAAGTCATGGATCTCCCTAAAGTAAAACGCTCATTATCCGGAGGTAAACTAGTCCCCCGTTCGGGTCTCCGGGTGGGGACTGCTTTAGGGGATTCATGCCGCAAGTTGAAAAATATAGATCTAAGCATAGGGACGTGGAACGTAAGAAGTTTAAATACAGCGGGTGGGTTAAAATCGGTCGCGAATGAGGTAATAGGGTATAGATTAGATATAGTGGCGCTGCAAGAGGTCCGCTGGCCAGGGGAGGGTTCGTTGAGGGAAGGGAAGTACACTTTGTGGTACGGTGGGAGCGGAAACTATTGTTTAGGCACCGGATTTCTGATTAGAAATAGGTTACTTTCCGCGTTGAAGGACGTTCGATTTTACGGAGATAGGTTATCGGTAGCTATATTTCAGGGTCGGTGGTTTAAAATCGCGTTGATCAATATACACGCACCTACTGAAGATAGTGACGATGAAGTTAAATGTGAATTCTATGAAAAACTTGAATCGATTTATGACAAACTACCGCGAAGCTACATAAAAATTATTCTGGGAGACGCTAATGCAAAGGTAGGGAGGGAACAAGTATATTATCCTACGATCGGTAGAGAAAGTTTACATGAATATAGTAATGATAACGGAATACGACTAATAAATTTTGCCACCTCGAAAAACCTAATTATCAAAAGTACTACGTTTAAACATAAAGATATACATAAATATACTTGGACGTCTCCGGATTCGCAAACCCGTAATCAAATTGATCACGTCTTGGTTCAACGTAGGTGGCAAAATAGCGTAATTAATATTCGATCATATCGTGGGGCCGAATGCGGGTCGGATCATGACCTAGTAATCGCGAAAATTCGCCAGAGACTTATAATTCATAGGAAAAATGAGGCTGGTTTTAATTATGATAATTATAATTTGGAGAAGTTAAAAATTCCGACGGTTAGAAAACAATTCGAACTGGAAGTCAAAAATAGGTTTGAGGCGTTGGAATCGTCTGACGAGGATAACGAAGACATTGATAAGTTGTGGGAAGGTATCAGGGATAGTATAAAAGAGGTCGGTAACTCGTGTCTTGGAAAAAGGGAAAATAAAAATAAACCTTGGTTCGATGATGAATGTATTAACATGTGCGACAAAAGAAAAGCTGCTAAATTGGAAGCGTTAAATATTCCTAACGAAATCAATCTTGCTAACTTTCGAGCATCAAGAAAAGAAACAACTAAACTACTAAAATTTAAAAAGCGAGAATATCTCAAAAATAAAATAATAGCGATCGAAAGTAACAAAATCGAGAATAACGTTAAAGCCATGTACGAAGGCATAAACAGAATTCGTAAACGGTCGGGCCCGGTTACAACTGGAATTAGGGATGAAAATAACAATATCTTGGCCGATCCGGTGGACATCTTAAGACGGTTCAAGGATTATTTCGATAGTATTTTAAATACGGAAAATAGTAATCTATCTTCCTCTTCGGAATACCAGAGTGCTGAACCGTTAGTAGTAGAACCGAGTAAAGAGGAGGTTGAAATAGCCATTGGAAAATTAAAATCTCATAAAGCAGCGGGAACAGATAATGTCCCTAGCGAACTAATCAAGGCGTGCGGGGAAGCTGGGATATCAAAAATATTTCTTTTGGTTAAAAAGATCTGGGAACAAGAAAAGATACCCGAAGAGTGGAAAGAGTCTATTCTCATTCCGATTCACAAAAAGGGATCAAAAACGGATTGCAATAACTATCGTGGAATCTCACTCCTTCCGGTTTGCTATAAAATATTTACGTTAATCCTAACTGGTCGAATCACTGAATACGCCGAGGAAATTATCGGAGAATATCAATGTGGTTTCAGGCAAAACCGATCAACCGTAGACCAAATATTCTCTCTTCGACAAATATTAGAGAAAAAATTAGAATATAACGGTATCGTACATCAGCTTTTTATCGATTACAAAAAGGCATATGACTCTATTAACCGCCAAAAGTTGTATAACATTCTGGTCGAGCAGGGAATACCAAAAAAATTAGTAAACTTAGTAAAAATGTGTATGACTGAAACGTTCAATAAAGTTAGAATCGGTAATTATTTTTCTGAGAAGTTCGAGGTCCGCTCTGGTTTGAAACAAGGAGATTCTCTCTCACCTGTTTTATTTAATTTAGCGCTGGAATATGCCATTAGGGAGGTGACACGTACCGGAAAGGGTTTGAATTTGGGAGGGAATATACCCGTGCTCGGATATGCCGATGATTTGGTATTGCTTGGGGAGGACGTGGAAACCATAGAAATGAACACAAAAACGTTGATGAAAGCCGGACGAGAACTTGGACTGGAAATGAATACGGATAAGACAAAATATATGGTTAGTCGTAGAAGTGGTGAGGATTTCGCTGATATCAATGTAGGGGGGAATACGTTTGAACAGGTAGAGAAATTTAGATATTTAGGGGCGATGGTAACTAGAAAAAACGAAATCGATGAGGAAATTAAGGCTAGATTAAAAGCCGGTAATGCTTGCTACTTTTCAGTCGCGAAATTGCTTAGCTCCCGCCTTCTGTCCCAAAACTTAAAAATTAGGATTTACAAAACTATTATTCTTCCAACGGTCGTTTACGGATGCGAAACTTGGCCGCTGACATTGAGGGATGAGCAACGGCTTAGAGTTTTTGAAAATAAAGTACTGCGTAGAATATTTGGACCGAAGAGGGATGAAATAACGGGAGAATTTAGACGCTTACACAACGCCGAACTGAGTGAACTATATCCAGTAAATATAATTGACGTGATTGCAGCAAGACGAATAAAATGGGCGTGTAAAATTGCAAAACTTGGCTGTGAACGTATTCCGAAAAGATTAATAAGCGCGGTGCCGAATGGGAAACGTCCGAGGGGCAGGCCGAGACGGAGGTGGGAGGATTGCGTTAGGGCGGATCTATCGAAGTTGGGTCTGGAAGACGTTCGATGGATGGAGGCGTGCAGGGAGCGAGTGGTGGTGTCGGCATCGAACCTTCGGGTTCGTTAAGCCTTAATTATTTATTTATTTATTTATAAAGATTATCTTATAACATATTTTTTCACACCTTAAATGCTTTAAATAATTTGAGCATCGCGTATTTACTTATTATAGCTGGCTCTTCAAGAGTTATTTTTGAATTAAACCTGAAGCCTTTGTTTCATTAGTTTGGCTTCATCGATAGACAGGGGATCGCATGAATTGAAACTATTTCAAGTATATTATTATTACTTTTTTCAATACCTAACTACTAAATTTATCTAGTCAGTTTATTGAAATCAGTCCATTTTCTTGAGTGATGTGATAAAAAATATATATTAAATTAAATAAAAATATATATATATATATATATATATTATATTAAACGAAAATAACTACCGCTAATGGCCTGTTCCTTTAAAGGTATTCCTTTCTTCTTGGGATTAGACAATATAATTTTAATTTCCTATATAGCAGTAAAAGTTCGTTGTCTTCGCAGGCTGTCACACTGTTCCCGTCTCACTCGTCCCCATAGGGTCTTGCCGTCTTTTATTACGAATTTCTGTTTCCGTGAACAATCATTGACCTTTTAAAGGTTAATACAAGGAGTTTTAGTTTGTGAATAAAAGGCGTTAACCGAAATTCGGTGAAATGAAGAATAGTACCCACACTGTCAACCAGAAAGCAAGGCACAAAAAAAAGTTTACTTGCCTCGAAAACAAAATGGGACATAAATAGTTATGATGATAACGAATTACAAACGTTGGTTTCTTTCCTGAAAAAGCTTATTTGACTACTATTCTAAACTACAACAAATCCTACACTAACTGGGTCCTTGCAATTGGGTTATGATCTAACTGTCTCAATGTTAACTGCGTCTCACTGTTCCCCACTCTTCCCTGTTGATTATTGCTATTAAATGCAAAATATATAATCAATATATATTGTAAAAGTAACATAATTATTTTATATCTCTGAAAATCAATCAATCAATGAATTAGAAAATGGATTCAAATAATAATTTTAGCATAAGAAGGCTAATTTATCAACGCATTAAGTTTAATCAATATAAAATAAGTATATTTAATGCTATATGACTAAAAATTTCTTAGTAGTACAGATAGCGAATAAAAACAAACATAAAAAAAAGAGATAACTTGACTGAATAAAAAAAAGAGGTTACTTGACTGAATATAAATCGAAACAAAAAGTTTTAAGTGTTCTTAGTATAGTAATGAAAAAGAAGTTGGTTTGATTAATATGTATATGAGCCTTCCAGATGACAAAATGACTAACTCCAATTTCAGCATTTTTTCAACAAGATATTATAACCCCTCATAGTTCAGGATAAAAAGAAATATGGTAAAAAATTGTGCCTTCATCAAATATTTGTATTGGCTTTTTAGTAATAGTAAGATTCTAGATTTGCAGAGTCCGCCCAAATTAAGGGGGATATCTTCGAGGGAAGGGAAGTAGAAGAAAGATCTTGAAAAAAAGTTTCTATGAACCTTCGGTAGTTTCTATTCTTCTGGATTTTACTATGTACCTACACACAGCGACTAGGCAAAATAGTCTTTAATGATAAATAGTCTACCATTGGGGCGTTTAGTGCTAACTGTAACTCAAAAGTAGCCCTCTACTTGCGTTAACACGATCATCCTCACCGCAAAAGAATATGGTAAATTACGCCTGAAGCTAACGAAATTATTAATACTATTGTAACTATTATGGAATTGCAGGTTTTGTAATTCTGATTCAAACGGTATTTATAACTTTAAATTGATATTTTTAGAGTTTTAACAATCCGACGTGGAATACACAGATGTATACGAGTACAAGTCGATAAATCAGGTTTTTCAACTATAATCTAATAAATTATTTACCGTAAAATGGGGTGACATTGTGACTAATGGGGTGACTTTGTGGCAAGCCTATTTTTCTACAGTTTTTGAATTTCCCTCCTTAAAAAGAATCAGGTAAGACAATTCAGTGCACTTGTCAGTTGGTCAGTAATGTCCTGCAACCAACCTACTGGCCACATTTAACTTCTATCATTCCATTTACCATGGTGCTTTTTTTCATATATGTTTGACTGTCTTCATTTAGTTGAAACCTTGAAATAAAGCACCATGGTAAATGGAATGAAAGAAGTTATATTGGTCCATATATGGCCAGTAGGTTGCAGCACATTACTGACCAACTGACATGTACACTGAATTGCCTAGCCTGATTCTTTTTAAGGAGGGAAATTCAAAAACGGTAGAAAAATAGGCTTGTCACAAAGTCACCCCATTAGTCACAATGTCACCTCATTTTACGGTACTGATTATTGTTGTTATGAATATTGCTATTAAATTATAAATTATTGTTGACTGCATGGAATGGGCTTATAGGATTCAGGATCACAGAAATCATAAAAAACTATGCATATCTCAACGAATTTGCAGCCGATTTTTCTTTTACCATTTTCAACCCCCCATAAAGTATATAAGGTTCCTTATTTCGGGGGACTCTGGAGATCTCAATCTTACTATTAATACCAAGTTAACCTACCGTCGGGCGCGTCCTAGGGAGTAACATGTCCGGGCGCGTGCCGCACTGAGTGCGGCATGTCAAAATTCCAGTAAACAGAAACTAATGTATTTAAACATGTATATATACATTTGTTATATATATAAATATAACAAATTAATATAAAACATAGAAAGCCACCTTTTTATAAAGACAATCGGAATAATACTTTTTAATGGTCAATTATCAATATAACAAAACATAAAATGAAGAATATAGAATATGATAATGACAAAAACGAAGGAATCATAAAATTTTCAAATAGGTAACATAATTTTGTTGGTTAAAAAAAAGTTATCAGTCCTCTTAAATCTAGAGTACATCGTCTTCTTCCTCAGTCTTGTCAGTATTTGCATTACAGGATTGACATATAGTTTTCTGAATAGAATGCTTCTTGCAAACGTGCTTGGCACATTTCTTGCATTTGATGGTAGTACTGTTCCACTTATGGCGGCCACAGAGATGACATGGTCCAACCCTCCTTTCTTCTGCTTGTTAAGGATCAGATTCTTCCTGGTACTTTTTGAGGAACAATTTTATATCGTTAGGGAGTTTTTACATTTTCGCCCTTGGTTTTGGGTTTGGAAGATACTGAAAATAAGTTTCGAGATCGGGCGCAAGCAGCACTGTGTGCGGCTTCTACGAACTAATTTAGAATCCTATTGTCACCGAACGATAAAAGATATACTTCTCGCACTTGAACAAACGTGAAGTCAATTAGTAAAACTAGGATTACATCAAGTTCTGAAGAATTCCGTCCACAGCTTACCCACGAAAATTCAAGAAAACCGAGCTTGCCGCACTCAGTGCGGCTACGCGCCCGCCGGTAGGTTAAACCCGAAGTTTCAAGAAGATGCTAATTTTGTTTTATAATTCCTTTAATTTTAAAGTTGTTCTGTTAAAACTTTTACAGAACTACCGGAGTGAAGCCGGGCACCCTAGCTAGTTATCTATATTTCCATGCCTGTATTGTATTAGCCAAAAGATTAGGCCAGTATTTTATAATTTCCTAATCTTAAAAGAGAGTACTCTAATGTCCTTAATTTTGTAAATAATGCAAAAATTTCTTATGGAATACTTTGAAAATATTAACAATAAATTTAAACATTGTCATCTTCACGCCTATAACAGTTATGCATATTTTGCGGCCACCCGCTTGGACAGTGTACACATATAATTCATCGTCACTTCCTCTTCCGTCGCTAAACATTATAAAGCTCGCGGATATATTTTTTACAGGTGAGAGAGGCACAATAGCCTTCCCTCCGTTAGGAACAACTCCTCGCCCAGCCCGGTATCGAATATAATAATCATAAAGAAGGGGATTGTGGGTGGCGAGCCATGTCGACTACAAAGTAGCCCACAATTTATGTGTCGTTTGAACATTAAGCCTCTCTCCCCCCCCTCATGACCCCCCCTCCCTCAACGTGTGCTGACAAATATTTTATTTATTCCCCGGGGCTCGCCTCCCGTTTCGGGATTAGCTCCTTTATTTGTTAGTGAGGTGCGGTGAGCCTACAAATGGCCTGTCCACTACATCACTCTGCGCTAGGAGTACAACAAGGACTGATTTCTTATCATTTATATTTATATTACATACCTAACTAATTTATATTTCACTACCTGTCTTAGGTATTTGTTAAAACAAAAAATGATCCTCGGGAACTTGAAGAAGTCTTAACATTCTGCTTTAAAACGGTTCAGACTTTCTTGAATTTCCATGAATTTTGTGGTCTTACGATTATGGTGTCCAATTGTCGATTAGATTTAAATTCAGAAGGTTGTGTTATCTGTGAACATATATATCTATTTTATACTAGGTTGTTACAAAAGTCCTTGTTCACAAAATTAATTTTATTCAAATGTGAGCACAAAATTTACAAATCAAATTTATTCTTCAAAATACAGGTCATCATTTTCAACTACTTTAACCCATCTTTCAGCCAAAAGTTGTATTTGATGTTGATACCACTCTGCAGTTTAGGAGGCAAAGAACTCCTCGCATCCAGATTTGATATCATCGAAGTTTTCGAAGCGCCGACCTTTCAAAAAATGCGTCATTGACCTGAAAAGTCCATAGTCAGACGCTGCGACGTCTGGGCTGTAAGGAGGGTGGGGCAAGACGCTAATCCCGTTCATTTCTGAAAAATTTTCTTTAACTAATCGTGAGCGATGAGCAGGGGCGTTGTCTTGCTGAAATAACGCTTGATTCCTATTAATCAAAGCGGGGTATTTCACTTTCAAAACTTCATATACCCTATCGAGCTGTTCACAGTATAGCTCAGCGTTGATAGCCCTGCCCTCTGGAACCAGCTCGAAGTGCAAAATGCCTTCATATCAATGGTTCATCTTCAAGGCTTGTATTCCCAGAACTAAACCGCCTGAACCAAAATGCGGCCGTGTTTCGATGCACCACACTTTCCCCTTCCACTGCACAAATTTCCTCGGCTGAGGCCTTTGCACTAAAACCTTTTTTTCAATAATGCCTAAGAAGGCCGCGGATGACAAAATTTTCTTCCGACATTTCTAGTGAAATTTAATAAACAGAATGAAAGGCAGGGACAGTTGGCGTACATAGATAATTAGAGGATTAGTTAATGTAAACATTGACATAAGAATTGTATTCGTCAGAGATTAAATAAGGATTAAATTAGAGACCTCAATGTAAACAACTTGATATGCACAAGGACTTTTGTAACAACCTAGTATATATACTAATATCGCTACAAAAAAAAATAACGACAGTGATATTATATCTTTATTTAAATCTATTGTTGAAAAATTAGTTAGATTTATGTATAGGTTGGTTACAACAAGCACTTAGAACACGTCGATAACTAACAGACTGAGGGGTCACCTGTGGTGTAGTGGTTAGCATGGCAACCTACAATACTTCGCGTCTTGGGTTCGCGTCCCGACCTGGCCCTTGGATTTTTTTAAGGGAGTAAAGAATCCTTGTCTATACCGTCCCTCGGTAACAGTAAAAAAAAAAACAGCACATACGTATCGAATTGAGTAACCTCCTCTTTCGTCCGAAGTCGGTTAAAAATTATACGTGATGTGAAAAAAAAATGGGGAGAGCGGGGATGGTTGGCATAGGGGGTAGGTTGGCCTTTGGCTTATAGTTTCCATCACATCTGTTTTGAAGGCCCCACCATTGTACCATGTGGCCCGCTCGACCTCTCTAGTCTTGTCCTCAGTTTTCAATCGGATGCTGACAGAGTGTGCTTCATTGATTGATTTTACAACATGTAAGTAAATTTTTGTGTTTTCAGTAAATTTGGTTTAAAGGCATGGCAAAACATTTGACTCCGATTCTTTTCACATAGCTGCAAACTCCTTTGAAAAGCCTAACCTTTCGACTAACCAGTTCTTTTTTTATTGTTTTCCCCAGGCCTGGCAGCCATCTTTCATATGATCTCTCCTGTGGGGTTAGTTGGCTCTCTTCAACTGGGTTTTGTTGGCGCAGTAGCAATTCACAAAAACAAGGTAAACATAAAAAAAGGTGAAGTTCCTTTAGGAAGATTTTAGTTACAGCGAGGAAGATGAGAGCAATATTTCCTACGCAGAAAGTGACGACAGTCTAAACTTCTATATTCTTCTATTGTCACTCTATTTTCCCTTAGAAGCTGTTAAAAATCGATTCGAAATTATTACACCGTTACAGTTTGGCTTTTAGTAACAATAATATGTGTCAGGCAGTGCTTGAATGAGATAGCTAAACAACCCCACCTTCTAGGCCAACCTGCCCCGCATAGGTGTTTTATTGGCATACTCTGGCATCAAGAATTCTTCAATTTTCTGTGATCTTAGTATTAAATATTATGTGTTGAAAAAAATACTTGAAGTACTCTAATACTTGGAGTTTACAGTGGTATCAGCCTTATTGGGATTATATTAACAGGAACGACTCAACAATTAAAAAAGTGAAAACTGTTGCCAACCAACCCCGCTCTCCCCTATTATATTAAACAAAAATAACTACCGGTAATGGCCTGTTCCTTTAAAGGTATTCCTTCCCTCTCGGGATTAGACAATATAATTTTAAATTCCTATATAACGGATTCATAAGGACTTTTTACCAGCTACAACAGGAAAGTTAGTGAACAACTTATGAATTTTTTTTTAGTTATTGGTATTCGTTAAAATTAGAGATTATTTTTTATTCAATTTTAAGCTTATTTCAAGTGTTTTCATATTAAGTAAGTGTATTCATATTTTCACCAATATTAGTATTAAATTGATTCTGATATATTTTTACACAAATATGAATTGGGGATGAAAAATTTGCTGGAATGTGGTTATAGCCACGTTCCTATCCCGTCAGGTGTATACATTAATTATATTTGAGATGTATCAGAAGAAAAAAATATTTTAAATGTACGTGCTAATATCATCATTACTATGCTAAAGTAATGAATGTGCAATTAAAAGCCCTCGCATACTCGTTACTTTAGCATGGTGATGACGATATTATATATTAATGTTGGGTAGGGTGGAGATCATTGAAACACGGGCCACAATGAAACAGTAAGTGCACTGGGTCTAGAGCAAACAAATTCAGACAGCGAGCGGTAAGGTGCCTCCAAACAAAGTCAGCTTATTGTCCCCTTTCGACTTGTTTCGTGACATACTCCACGTGCTGAAGTGCGTTTTTTTTGTGGCAAAACTAATAATTTTCCTCGAACGGATTTTCGTCTCAAGGTATGAGTAATTATTTCATTCAATCTGCTCTTACAACTTTTTCATGTATTGTGCCTGTATCTCTTAAGATTTTGCTTGACTTTAGCTTTCCTACCTCTTCAAGTTAACGTAGGAATTTAAAGACTTCAAAATGGCTCGTATGAGGTTCCTTGAAACAATGACTCGTATGTGGTTCCTTGAAACAATGGCATTCGGGGCACAATGAAATGTCTCATGGAGTCCTACGAGTGTTTCATCGTGCCGCATGTGTTTTGCATTGTGCTAATTGCAGTTTTTTACTTTCACTTACTTATATATGAAATATATAGTAAGTAGAAGTATTGCGATCGTGAAAAATTTCGACTTCCGGTTTTCAACGGAAATACACGTTTTGGGGTCCCCTGAGTCCAAATGACCAAGTCCCAAGAAATGGTCTGTGTGTGTGTGAACAGACTAGCTCAAAAACTATAAACCGTGCGAACCTGAAATTTGGAATTAAGTTTAGGTATATGCCCGCGATGTAACAGCAAAAATTTCATCAAAATTGCTCAACGGAAGAGGGTACTTTATTTAATAACTTTTTAAGTTTTTTACGATTTTCTCAAAAACGGCTCTAACGATTTTGATCAAACTGGGTTTATGATGTATGTATATGCCCGAAATACGACTGTAAAAATTTCATCAAAATTGATCAACCGGAGGGGGGACTTTACTTAATAAATTTTGTACCAATTTCACGTGTACATATTTTTTATTTACTCAAAATCGGCTTTAGCGATTTTGAAGAAACTGGGTATTTGATATATGTATATACCAAATATATAAAAGCCAACATTTCATGAAAATTGGTCCAACTGAGGGAGCACTTTATTTCATGACTTTCCAATTTTTACCTTTTTTTCGATTATCTCAAAAACGGCTTTAACGATTTTTATCAAATTCGTCAGGTTTAATGAAAATTAGGGGTTCTTTAATATCAGGTGAGCCTTATCATTATTAAAATGTTCTGAGGGGGCTTTTTTTTGGGGGGGGGGGCCTTTTTTGTTTGTTTCTTTCTTTCTTATAAAGTACCTTTGTTTTTGTTTACATGGAGAAATTAAGTGTCTCTCGTTACACCTAAAAATAAGAAATGGCTAAATATGAGATATGATAAAAATAAAGAAAACATAAAGAGGAGAAGAAAAGAAAAATATTCAGTTAACTCATAAAACTCGTTGAGCCCACGCTTGCGGAGTACGCCTTTAGTGACAGACCATTGTTCATAATTAAAGCCGTTCTGTTCATTTGAGAAGTGGCAATTAACAAAACGCATTAATTTCTAATCTAAGTAAGTTGGTAAGTGAAAGTTGTGTGTTGCGAGCACGCACCAGATTTTTTTTCTTACAGATTGGTGCGAAATTGAAAGCGAAGCACCAAAAAAAAAACTGCATTAATTTATGAAAACTTTCTTCCAACGAAAAACCGACTCAAGTTTTTTTGTTAATTCTGGTATTGTTTTTTTCAGCTGCTTCATTGTATTCCGGGCTTACATGATGCATAAAATAATCGTATAGCTCTACAGCCCCATAACGATGAAGAAGGTTTCAGTTTTTATCATTAGCGTGTAAAATTGAAGAGAAAAGGAACAGAATTTTAGGCCTCTCGCACAATGTAATTAGCCTACCTGTTCGGATTAATGAATGTAAAATTTAGTTTGAGCTGCAGACTACCAGGAAGCACTAGGGTGCGTTACACTTAATATTTATTCTTCATTCATTTAGTTCGTAATGGTTATATATTTCTTCAGCTGTTATTTTTAAATTACTCAAAATTAGGCTAATATAATTAGTTTCTCCTTTTTGTTTTAAAATAACATAATTATTTTATATCTCTGAAAATCATTCAATCAATGAAGTAGAAAATGGAATAGAAAATCAACTGAAAATCAATTCCTTAAAATAGTAATTTTAACATAAGAAGGCTAATTTATCAACACATCACGTTTAATCAATATATAATAAGTATACTCAATGCTATATGACTAAAAATTTCTTATTAGTACAGAGAACGAATAAAAACAAACATAAAAAAAAAGAGATAACTTGACTGAATAAAAAAAAGAGGTTACTTGACTAAACGTAAATCGAAACAAAAAGTTTTAAGTGTTCTTAGTATAGTAATAAAAAAGAAGTTGGTTTGATTAATATGTATATGAGCCTTCCATTAATGACCAATTCCAATTTCAGCATTTTTTCAACAAGATATTATTACCCCTCATAGTTCAGGATAAAAAGAAATGTGTGCAAAGAATGAATAACGCAGAATAACGAAAAACCGACTAAAGTTTTTTTGTTAATTTTCTCAGCTGTTTTATTTTACTCCGGGCATACATGATGCATAAAGTAATGTTTAACGCATTTCTTACATAGATTAGATCCTAAGATAACATGGAAAAAATAAAAAATTGAAAATAAAGTCTCATGTGGGGTGCTATGGGCAAAAAAAAACTTTTTTGTTTCTTTGATCCCCACCTCCTCCAAATTTGTTTATTACACCCTTCCTCGCCGCAAAGGCTAAACGGCATGTATATATGAACAGCTAAATATACAATGTGAGGGTTCTTTTAATGGTATACTCTTTTATCCATAGTAAATGTAATAAATATGAAGAAAGCCCATACATATTAATGAAGAAATATAGATAAATGAATTGATGGGGGTCTAAGTGGGACGCTAAGAGATCGAAACAGATGCTCCTTAAGACCACAGTTAGATAAGGTAAGTGTTTTGCACCTGGAACCTCTGTAACCAATCGGAGAGGAATAAACCAACAGTTGGAAAAACACTCGATTATAATTGATACTTTGCAACTTAAAGGAGAGAAAACCATATCTGTGTCTTCTAGATTTGTCGAATTTTTGGTATCTAGGCTTCAAAACATTAAGTTGGTCTAAATACTAAAGACAAGCGCACCTTTGGAATCTAGAAGGACAAAATCCGTATTATTTTATTTTAAAATTATATCCTATAAACTCTTTAAAGAAACACACAGTAGACACCAAACCATTTTATTCATATTTTCCAGATAATATTTCGAAAGTAATGCACCACGGAGCTCGCTTGCAAACGGTGCCAAATCCTTCCTCTTACCTGACACCTCTCCCAAGATCTTGCAAATTTTGCGAATATTTACGGGAGATGGACAAATTTTGTCCAATTTTTGGGCATCTCTTGACGTTTGTCAATTGAAGGGTTTGCTGCAAAAAGGATGTAGCTCCATCCTATGGCTGTTTTGAGTTACAAACACTATCTTGTCAAAAAAAAAAAAAAAAAACCTCTTTTGTTTGGTACAAGAAGGGTTTAGCTCCAATCGTTATTACCAGAGTTGATCGAGAAATGGAGCTGCATGTCATGTTAGTTTGTTGCAAGAAAGCGATCGCTCCTGGAGCTTCCTTTTTGTTCCCCTAAATGAATGGCGTGTTTTCTTTACAGGGAGGTTACTATTCACCACTGTGAATCAACTTCGTTGACCGAATAAAAGGGTTCTTCCTCTAAACCCCTTATATCATATCTAATGGCAGCCAAAGGGGAAAAAATTTTGATAAAAAAAATTAGGGTTTTCACTTATCAAACATCCGTAATCAATGCAGGAAACATCTTAGCAAGTAAAAGTGTTGGAATATTGTGTAACAAAACAGTACGAATGTTCAACATCCAAAACAGCATCCCCATAATGTTGAACAACCTTCAACAAGCATACGAAACCACCTACCTACCACTCAAGGCTGCTGGTACCACACTGGCTGAAATATATTGATGTGATGGACCTTGCCCACAAATATATCCCCCAAATTGATAAGTGGTTTTACGATCGACTACAGCAAGACACCCAAGATGACCCAGACGTTACAGATGGAGAATGTGACGATTGAAACAGTTGAGAAAATATGTTATTTTTTGTTTATAAAACCAATAATATTACAGTACTCTATTTTCAGTTTTCTTTTAATAAAAGGCACTTAATAATAATACATTGTATTTATTTTTACCATTTTTTCCGAAACATAACAAATTCCTCGTTTCTTCATATTCATTTTTTTGGGCAAGAAAGAGGTAGCTCCAAGAATCATCCACGTACCGCCGTCATCTGGTTGATATTTTTTCAATGAAAATACTGTTTGAATATGTAAATATCACAATTGAAAGTAAGCAACAACAATATTTTTACAAAAATTAAAGTTTTGATGTTTTGAACGTTTTTTTTTTTGGTTTCCCAAAAACTGGCAAAATTGGAGCTACGTCCTTTTTGCAGCAAACCCTTTAATTTTTAAATTATTTTATATTAATTTAATCATTGTTGTGGGTAACCACCTTGTTTGGAAGCGAGCTCCGTGCTGCAATTGTTAGCATACCGCGCATGTCACGCGGAAGACCCGGGTTCGATTCCCTGTGGAGCCTAATCTTTTCTCTTAAAAAAAAAAATATTTAAAATAATTTAAAAACAAGGTGGTTACCCACAATAATGATTAAATTAATATATTTTTATTATCAGTTTGAATAATGATGGTAAATTTATATTTGAAAAAAAGTTTTTACTTGGTTTAACCTCTAAATATTTATATGATTTTGATGCTTTTATATAAATAATAAACCATATATGGGGTCACCTGTGGCGTAGTAGTTAGCATAGAAACCTACAGTACTAAAGGCCGCGGGTTCGCGTCCCGAGTTGGCCCCAGGATTTTCTAATGTGAGTAAAAAATGCTTGTCTATTGCGTCCCTCGGATAGGAAGTAAAATGGAGGTCCCGAGCCTGTACGATGTCAGGTACTCGTTAAAGCTCCCTATCCTAATTATACCTGGATATGCAAAATTTAGGACTGCCACTGTAGCATCGTCCGATTAGCCTTAGTGGCTTTTGTAGTTTTATTGTTTTATACAAAACTTGTTTGGAAATGAATAGTACCTTCATAAACCAACTAAGCCCGGCGTTCCATATGTTTGATACCTGAAGAATGCGGATGGTGGTACTGGGGGATTTAACATGGCATTAATCCGCGAAAAAAAAACCATATAGCCGAGTATGCGAGGTGTTGAGGAAGAAAAAAAAAGATAGCCCCTAACATAATTTATTAAACACTACATATTTCAATGAAGCAATTAGGATGAGAAAGCGCACGTAGCTCCAACTGATGTACTTTGGAGATATGAGATATTTTAATACATATCTAGCACAGTCGGACCATCCCAACCGGCCTTCTAAATATTAATAACATTACAGTTAATGTGATAATTAACTCTTAACTGATGTTGAATAATATTAATGAGAAGTTTTAATACAACATGTATTATTATTTATACCCTGCGGAATCGTTTGTTATGCCTTGAGAAGGCATGACTTATTTTTCATAATATATACACCAGCATTAAGAAGCCGTGAGAAACAAGGGTCGTAACTTGTGGACTGTTCTGCTCCGTAGTCACAACCAAGCAGTCCGCCATCTTGTTTTTGTCTTCTGTTCAGTATAATCAGCTCTCCGTTTCCTTTTGCGAGACTTTGACAAAATATTATTCATGATTATTTCATAAAATGAGCTTTGTTTCTAATTGCTTTTAAACGTCTTATGAGTACCCACATGCATATCAGATTGCGATGTTATATATACTTAAATGTAATAATTTCAAAGGTTTGACGCATGATTGAAACAGTAAATTGTAAACGGAGCACTACTATATGTATTAGCTTGACACAATATTTAGCAAACATAAAATAGGTATTTTTTATTTCCATTTCCTATATACGAAATATATACCTAGTAAGCGAAAGTATTGCTATCGTGAAAAATTTCGACTTCCGGTTTTCAACCGAAATACACGTTTAGGGGTCCCTTGAGTCCAATTAACCAAGTCCTGCGAAATGATCTGTGTCTGTGTATGAACAGAATAGCTCAACAACTATAAACCGTACGAACCTGCAATTGGCTATTTGGTATATGTATATGCCCGCAATATGACAGCAAAAATTTCATCAAAATTGATCAAACGGAGGGGGAACTTTATTTCATAACTTTTTCCCCATTTTTACGTGTTTTTTTTTTCTTTTCGATTTTCTCAAAAATAGCTTTAACGATATTGATTAAACTCGTCATGTTTAATAAGAATCAAGTATTCTTTAATATCAGGTAAGCTTTATCTTTATTAAAATGTTCTGAAGGGTCTTAAATGGAGAAGGGTTCTTTGTTTTTGTTTATATGGAGAAATTATCTGTTTCCCGTTTCGACTAAAAATAAGAAATGGTTAAATATCAAATATGAAAAAATCAAGTAAACATATATTGGACAAAAAAAGAAAATTGTCAACTCACGAAACACGTTGAGTCCACGCTTGCGCAGTACGTTTTTAAAGACAGACCATTGTTTATAATTAATGACGCTCTGTTCATTTAATGGAAATTATTAATTTCATGGTAACTAAATGAAGTTTTCAACAACTATTGGTGTATTATGCTTGCATTGCCGAATTATCACAAGTAAAAACTGTGTAAAAAATATAAATGATTATATAAATAAACTAAAAATATGAATAAATCAATACGTAAAATGTATTTGGGTGAAGAAACCTATTTTTTTAACGTGAGAGTTCTAGGTAGTATTTAATAGTAAAAAAAAAAAATTATTTCGTTTCAAAAATATTCTTTAACTAATTACGTTATTTTTAATTGAAACAGAAATAATCAGATTAAAATACTTCAGATATGTACCGCAATCGTCCTGTTTCCACTTACATACTGGAATGTACATTCCTAACATCTATATGTTAATGAGGCTTAGCTATTCGACAGTAAGGGGAAGGAATTCATTAATCCGATCAATCATTTAATGTCTAAACTGTACTTTACTCGATTACTATATATGATTACATAAGGAAATGTTTTGTTTAATTACAATAGCACAAGCTGTCAAACCCTAAGCTTCATGCTACTTGTACTATCTGTCACCGAAACTTCTTTCACGCTGCCCAAAATGGCAGGTTTAAAATTGCTTTCCGGTTGGCTCAAATACCTTTAAGAGTTTTGGTGGCTTACCACTTAACCAGGCAGTTTTCAGTTAAGTTCATCAAGTCATAGTGACACTCGCCGAAGAGAAGCACGGAAGTCGCGACGCGAGATGAGTTGTCTCATATCTGCTCTACTCGGCTCTTCAGCGCACCGCACAAAAAAAAAAAAAAAAGAATAAAATAAAGGTTTTAATCGATTAAATTGAATGAATTTAAAAACTGCCAGGAGACGAGTTTATAAGCCAATGAGTCGGCCAATACTGACTAGAAAACCACGTTTTATGGATGGGTCAATGTCGCTATTTCTTTCTTTCCCTAAATATTCTGAAATATAAAAATGGAGGGGGAATACAACCAAAAGGGTTATTCTTGAATCTCTAAACATGTACCAACATAGAATGTCAGAGCATCTTAAAATGTCATTAAATAAACAAACGAATAAAAAATGGACATGTTTTTCTTTACCACCGAGGTACATATAATATTATTCTGTTAACATATTATTATTTACTCTCCTATCTTGATGTAATATTTGTCTATCTTAGGTACCGAAAAATCACAATTAGTAGCCATAGAAACAAAAATTAGCTTTACATATAAAGTAGAAAGGGCGTCCCCAAACCAAACAGCCAAACTTTAGGGATCGATAGAGGATCGAAAAACTAAGAAAAAAGTCCTCGTGGTCTCGTTTTCGAGAAAAAAAAAAAAAAATAAAACTAGTTTTGCAAAAAGTTTTTTTTTTCAATAATGTATTTAAATTACAAAAATATACTGGCTTTTTAAGTAAGCCTAATTTCTTAATTTACGAGGGGTAAATTTAGAAAAGATGAATATTCTCACGCTTTCGTAATCAACAAAACATCTAGGTTGAGTGTTTAAACTTAAAAAGAAAGGATTAAAATGTTAGCCATCATACTATCATTTTAATCCTTTTTGGGGGGAATCCAATCTCGCTTTCTCTCATTAGTGGTGTTGCTAGTAGTGTTCAGTGAAGTCAACAAATTTAGCTAGATTTACAAACGCTGAATACGCGGACATGGTCTACTTCTACGGATTGTGCGATGGTAATGCACGTCAGGCAGTTCGGGAATATCGCAGACGGTTTCCTGACTGAGAAACCCCACACAGAGGTGTTTCACTTTCAGCACTTTCAGAAGGCTTCGAGAGACTAGGTCCTTCTCATGTAATCGTGGTGAAAACCGTATGCAGGCTCCGATGGAAGCCGACCTGAGGCGGAGGGGGAGGATACTGCGGCACTTCAATACCAACCCTGGTACAAGCGTCCGGAGAGCTGCTTCAGTTCTTGGCATACCACGGGTAAAAACCATTGGGCGTACATTAAGGGCTGACCTCAGGCATGCTTACTATGTACAAAAGGTACAAAATTTAATACCCGCGGATTATCCCCGCCGATTAAATTTTTGTAATTGGTACAAAGAACAATTTTAAAACGATGTAAACTTAAGTTCGAAAGTAATCTGGACGGACAAAGCGACTTTTACACGTGCGGTCATATTCAATCAAAGAAACTACAACCTTTGGGCACATGAAATTCCCCGCGCTGTTAGAGAATTTCACTAGTTTTCTGTAAACGCGTGGGTCGGTCTTTGTAATAATGGCGTTATACTAACGTTTCGGACATTACGCGTCCATCTTCAAAGCATTTTTCTAGTATGCCATACACTCTTCTCCTAATACAAAATACTAGTACATACTTATTATTATCTAGTACATACTTGATAATATTAAGCTATCGATGACCATTACAACCAAAATAATGTATGTACAATAATTTATGTAAAATTGTTACTTATTATAAAATATTTAAGCTAATGTAAGTTAATGTAAAGACTTAAATATATACATTTTATATTAGGAGAAGAATGCATGGAACACTAGAAAAAAGTCCTGAAGATGGACCTTTAGTGTCCGAAACGTTAGTATTAGGCTTTTTTTAATAATGTAACGTTTGAATAAAATAAATTATTGGAAGATGTGTTATTCACCAAACAATGTAATAAAAATTAGCTTTATCTCAAATAGCTGAAAATGAATTATGTCATTCAGCCTTTAATATCGTGGATTTGATACGCTTTTCAGGGATTGCCATGGTTATTTTTACTTTCATTTACCTATATATGAAATATATAGTAAGGGAAAGTATTGCGATCGTGAAAAATTTCGACTTCCGGTTTTCAACGGAAATACACCTTTTGGGGTCCCCTGAGTCCATTTAATCAAAAATGATCAACCGGAGGGGGCACTTTACTTACTAACTTTTTTTTTCAATTTTTACCTTTTTTTAGATTATTTCAAAAACGGCTTTAATGATTTTTATCAAATTCGTCAAGTTTAATGAATATTAGGTGTTCTTTAATATCAGGTAAGCTTTATCTTTATTAATAAAATGTTCTGAGGGGTGTTAAATGGGGAAGGGGCGTTTTTTGTTTTGCTATAAAGTACCTACCTTTGTTTTATTTATATAGAGAAATTAACTATCTTTCGTTACGCCTAAACATAAGAAATGGCTAAATGAGAAGTATGAAAAAGATCAAGAGAAGAAAAAAAGAAAAATATTCCATCAACTCATAAAACACGTTGAGCCCACGCATGCGGCGGAGTACGCCTTTAATGACAGACCATTGTTCATAATTAAAGGTTCATTTAATGGAAATTATTTGTTTCATGGTAATGAATTTTTCAACAACTACATAGAGAATTATTAAATCAGACTACTTGGAGTATTATGCTTGCATTGCCGAATTATCAAAAGTAAAAACTTTTATTTAATTATAAAAAATAATAGTGTAATTTTTTTGATAAAAGGTTTTCCTTCAAAAAGTTCAAGGTTCAACTAAACATATGGAGCAATTAAAATTAAATTATGAGTTAAACAATAACTTTTTCGCCCTTGGTTTTTATCATAGAAAAAGAGTTTGTTTACTAATCCTGTTTGTTTACTAATACTGTTTACTAATACTCATTAAACATGACGAATTTGATCAAAATTGTTAAAGCTATTTTTTAGAAATTTGAGAAAAAACAACTTAAAAATGGGAAAAAAGTTTTGAAATAAAGTGCCCCCACCGGTTGACAATATTATGGTAGCCATATCTCGGGCATAAGATTAAGTACTAAGTTTTATCAAAATTGTTAGAGCCGTTTTTATGCTAATTAAGTACTTATGCTTCTGCTTATATGGAGAAATTATCTGTCTCTCGTCTGGCATAAAAATAAGGTATGGCTAAATATGAAATATGAAAAGAATCAAGTGAACATATACAGGAGAAAAAAAGAAAAATGTTCCGTCAACTCATAAAACACGTTGAGCCCACGCATGCGGAGTACGCATTTAATCATAATTAAAGCCGTTCCGTCCATTTAATGGAAATTATTTGTTTCGTGGTAACTAAATGAAGTTTCAACAACTACATAGAGAATTTCAAAATCAGACGACTTGGAGTATTATGCTTGCATTGACGAATTATCACAAGTAAAAACTTTTATTTAATAATAAAAAAAAACATTTTATAAAAAAATATTAAACCCACTTCGAAACCTAGGAACCAGTAAAAATAAATTCACTGAAAAGTATGAAATAATTACCTTCTGATTTTTATGAATACACAGCAAAATTGAAAATGGTATAAAAAGTGGAAAAGTGCAATAAGACGAATAATTTTATTTTGATTTGTACAAATACACACTAATTGTTAATAAAAATTATTAAATTTAAATATTAAATACTATGTTCAATTTAACTCAATCTTTTCGGAGGCGGCGCAAAATAGAAATAACATGTTACTGATACAATTCCATTAGCAGGCATTGAAATCAATAGCTGGGAAGAGAAGATTCATTTATACACGGTGGGCCAGACCCCCCTACCGTGCACCCCCCCCACATCCCTATAAATTGCATATCGTTGTGTTCCTTGTGATAAAAGATTAAGAAAAAGCCAATGTTCCCAGAAAAAAAAGTGGCCGCACTAACCGAAAATGGCGTTCAAACATGGCGGAATGACGACTTTGATTTTAGTTAGTTTTTTTATTACTGACATTCACCATTATGCTTAATTTCGCCATAACTGGTATTTTATTAAAGCTAGATAGTTCTAGATTCAGAATAAATAAACAAACGTTCTAAAATAATTAGTCTTGACAACATAAAATACATTTAAAGTCAATTTTTTCAAGTCTCTCGCGTAAAAGTTAAAATTCCAAGTTAATTTGTGATTAAACGGCCATCGTTAACGAAAAACACCCTGAAATAAAACATCTGGAGCAATTGTTCTTCTTTAAAAATCAGTGGTCGAATTTCAAAAAATATCAACTAGTTTCATAGAAAACGGACCTACAAGGCGAAAAGGCGCCGGTGACTCGGGCGCATCCTGTCCTCTGCCACATCGTTCAGTTCTTATACATCATATAATTACAGCGGGTTTAGGATATTATTATTCATGTATAATCAAGCCTATGTAACTGCAAGTTTTTAATTTACAGAAATAATTAATATAACCTTAATTTTTTTTTATTTTATTTTTTATAAATCTGATAAATAAAGGATGTATATCTGATCAATAAAAATGAATTAGTCGCAGATTGCACATTATCTAAACCTCACTTATATTGACATAAACTGGTTATCTTGAAATTAAATAATAATGTTCTCAAGGTAGTAGTTGGGTTACTGACACTGGCTTCTGATCATTCGTGAAATTTGAAATAAATGCATTTTTGCAAAGTATTGATTATTTACAGATTTAAAAACAACCCAAATAAAAAAGATAAATAAAAAGTTCTGTTTGTTCGTTGATATGTAGAAATTATTCGTAATACAATTTAGGAAGTATATACATAACACAATTTAATAGCTCACAACAATTAATGAATTAATAGTTACACGATGTGTGTTTGTGTGTGTATATATATACATATATATATATATATATATATATATATATATATATATATATATATATATATACATACATACATACATATTATGATTAATTTAAAATTAAACCACTACTGGAGAGGAAAACCAATTAAAACATGTAAGTATTCATGCATCTAATGATCTATAATCCACGAAGTTGTGGCCTTTTTCGGTTTCTGGCATATAACTACACATCAAAAAGTTTACTTTCTCTTTTTTTCTAAAAAAGGGTATACTAATACAAATAAAATGAAATATTTGGAGTGGTAATCGGATTAGTTATTTAACCAAATTCGAACATGAAAGATCGGTAATTTTTATCATTTTGATGAAAACTCATGTTCCAACGCCTATAACTCGACAATATGTACTCTAAATGAAAAATGTCCCAGATAAAAGTTTTAGGACATTAAATATAGCATAAAATAAGCCCATTTATTTTAAAATTAATTTATTCCTGCCTAGAGATACAAATGAAAAAGTGAAAGTATTTGTAGCGCTTACTTCATACTTTTAACTACATCTTCATTCCTTCCTATATCTACATGTCAAAAAGTTTACTTTCTCCTTTTTTCGAAAAAAGGGTATACTAATACAAATAAAATGAAATATTTGGAGTGGAAATCGGATTAGTTATTTAGCCGAATCCGGACATCAAAGATCGGTAATTTTTACCATTTTGGTAAAAACTCATGTTCCAACGCCTATAACTCGATAATATGAACTCTAAATGAAAAATGTTACAGATAAAAGTTTTAGAACATTAAATTTAGTATAAAACATGCCCATTTATTTTTAAATTAACTTATTACTAAGTAGAGATACAAATGAAAACGTGAAAGTATTCGTAGTGCTCGATTCCTTCTTTTTGTGAAAACTAAGGGGATATGATATAATATTGACAGAACTAACTATTTCGGTGGGCTTATTTTATGCTAAATTTAATGTTCTAAAACTTTTAACTGTAACATTTTTCATTTAGAGTACATATTGTCAAGTTGTAGGCGTTGGAACATGAGTTTCTACCAAAATGGTAAAAATTACCGATCTTTGATGTCCGGATTCGGCTAAATAACTAATCCGATTTCCACTCCAAATATTTCATTTTATTTGTATTAGTATACCCTTTTTTCGAAAAAAGGAGAAAGTAAACTTTTTGACATGTAAATATAGGAAGGAATGAAGATGTAGTTAAAAGTATGAAGTAAGCGCTACAAATACTTTCACTTTTTCATTTGTATCTCTAGGCAGGAATAAATTAATTTTAAAATAAATGGGCTTATTTTATGCTATATTTAATGTCCTAAAACTTTTATCTGGGACATTTTTCATTTAGAGTACATATTGTCGAGTTATAGGCGTTGGAACATGAGTTTTCATCAAAATGATAAAAATTACCGATCTTTCATGTTCGAATTTGGTTAAATAACTAATCCGATTACCACTCCAAATATTTCATTTTATTTGTATTAGTATACCCTTTTTTAGAAAAAAAGAGAAAGTAAGCTTTTTGATGTGTAGTTATATGCCAGAAACCGAAAAAGGCCACAACTTCGTGGATTATAGATCATTAGATTCATGAATACTTACATGTTTTAATTGGTTTTCCTCTCCAGTAGTGGTTTAATTTTAAATTAATCATAATATGTATGTATGTATGTATGTATGTATATATATATATATATATATATATATATATATATATATGTATATATATACACACACAAACACACATCGTGTAACTATTAATTCATTATTTGTTGTGAGCTATTAAATTGTGTTATGTATATACTTCCTAAATTGTATTACGAATAATTTCTACATATCAACGAACAAACAGAACTTTTTATTTATCTTTTTTATTTGGGTTGTTTTTAAATCTGTAAATAATCAATACTTTGCAAAAATGCATTTATTTCAAATTTCACGAATGGCCAGAAGCCAGTGTCAGTAACCCAACTACTACCATGAGAACATTATTATTTAATTTCAAGATAACCAGTTTATGTCAATATAAGTGAGGTTTAGATAATGTGCAATCTGCGACTAATTCATTATTATTGATCAGATATATATCCTTTATTTATCAGATTTAAAAAAAAAAAAATAATAAAAAAAAAATAAAAAAAATAAAGGTTATATTAATTATTTCTGTAAATTAAAAATTTGCAGTTACATAGGCTTGATTATACATTCAAAATAATATCCTAAACCCGCTGTAATTATATGATGTATAAGAACTGAACGATGTGGCAGAGGACAGGATGCGCCCGAGTCACCGGCGCCTTTTCGCCTTGTAGGTCCGTTTTCTATGAAACTAGTTGATATTGTTTGAAATTTGACCACTGATTTTTAAAGAAGAATAATTGCTCCAGATGTTTTATTTCAGGGTGTTTTTCCTTAACGATGGCTGTTTAATCACAAATTAACTTGGAATTTTAACTTTTACGCGAGAGACTTGAAAAAATTGACTTTAAATGTATTTTATGTTGTCAAGACTAATTATTTTAGAACGTTTGTTTATTTATTCTGAATCTAGAACTATCTAGCTTTAATAAAATACCAGTTATGGCGAAATTAAGCATAATGGTGAATGTCAGTAATAAAAAAACTAACTAAAATCAAAGTCGTCATTCCGCCATGTTTGAACGCCATTTTCGGTTAGTGCGGCCACTTTTTTTTCTGGGAACATTGGCTTTTTCTTAATCTTTTATCACAAGGAACACAACGATATGCAATTTATAGGGATGTGGGGGGGGTGCACGGTAAGGGGGTCTGGCCCACGTACTATTAGAAGATTTTCATAATGTCTAGTGTAAAAAATTTTAAATTTTGCGCCGCCTCCGAAAAGATTGTGTTGTATTGAACATAGTATTTAATATTTAAATTTAATAATTTTTATTAACAATTAGTGTGTATTTGTACAAATCAAAATAAAATTATTCGTCTTATTGCACTTTTCCACTTTTTATACCATTTTCAATTTTGCTGTGTATTCATAAAAATCAGAAGGTAATTATTTCATACTTTTCAGTGAATTTATTTTTACTGGTTCCTAGGTTTCGAAGTGGGTTTAATATTTTTTTATAAAATGTTTTTTATTTCACAATTTTTAGTTGGAGAAGATAACTAATGTAGAAAACCGTAAGTTGGTTTAAAAATTTCGTTGGTCATTGGTCGTTGATAAAATAAACGTTGGTTTAAAAATTTCGAAATCTTTTTACGCTCTACCACGTTTGTCTTTCCCAGGTCTTTTTATTATACAATAATTGTATAAAATTATTATGAAATACACTTTACCTTTTCAATTTTATGAATACACACAGAAAAGTGGGAAAGCGGTGCGTGTATTATACAACTTTCAACACACTACTTTTTATGATTATAAATGGATTTTTTTTTTTTTTTAAAAGATCAATGTTCAATTGGGGAGGGAACACATAAAATGTTTTTCCACAATGACAATATTTTTCCTTTGCTAAATGTCGTCAGTACTTGTCATTTACGTAGAGAATCAGTGTTCCGAGATGTGTTGAGTTAAATATACATAAATCCGGCCATTCCAAGATGAAGTAGATAAATCACTGAACAGTCGAGATTTTGGCCGGTTTTAGATATGATATCGTTAATGGAGAATCGATGAGGATGCTAATATGACCTATAGTAAATTTGAAAGTAATTTTTAAATTTTGATGGCTTGAATATCCTTCTGAAAACTATGGCGATATTATACACGACTTCATTGGATTACATCATTGGATAGAAGTCCCTGCAAAAAAAGGGGCAACCATAAACTTTATCGATATCAAAAAGACTGCCCCGCTAGGATAGAAGCAACAGGGTTTGGGACTCACATATGGTTAATTTTTTATTACGAAGGATATTATTATTCTCCGTATTAGACTACTGACTTAATTCCAAAGGTTGATTCAATTATGTTCGTAATTCTTTTCGATGAACTTTTGACTAAATTTATTACCGAAGTACTATGAATTATATCCTTCTTCAGAAGGATATGATTCTTCCTTATTCAGAAAAGTAATTGCTAAATAATGTTGCTTCAATTCTAGTGGCGTAGCATTTATCATAATTTTTAACAATCATTTCCATGACTGCCAAATTTTTGCTGAGGGGACAATGAGGTTGTTTTCGGGTAGTTATCAAGTTTTATTTTGTAGTTTTTATTGATGGATGAACACCAGCAAAAACCTCGATAGTTGTAGAAACAAATTTAAAAACCGATACTAGTAATCCGGATAACATAACAGAAGTGTCACCCTTAAAGGATCGGCACAAGACCTCCGGCAAGATATTCAATAGTAACCGAGTGTATCCGGAAGAAGTATCTGAATCCTTTATTAAGTCAACTGAAAATGAGCATTTCCAGGAATTATTGTATTCTTTTTTAATGTACATAGTCGATAGAAATCAAAATCTAATTTAAATCAATAATAGCTACGATTTTAAATTTAAACGATCCTTCGGGAACTTGAAGAAGTCTTTAATTCTGCTTTAAAACGATTACCGATTAAATACTCAATCTTTCTTGGAATTCCACGAATTTTGTTGTTTTATGATTATGGTGTCCAACCGTTGATTAGATTTTAATTAAGAAGGTTTACTGTTAGTTTACTGTTAATGATTGAATCAGTGCTATGCTATGGATCAGAACTGTGGATCTTAAACACTAATCTTAAAAGAAGACTATTAGCTGTGGAAATGGATTATTTGCGTAGAAGTGCCAGAATATCAAGAATTGAAAGAAAAACTAACAATGAAGTAAGAGCTAGAATGAACGCAAATGAAACAGTGATAGACAGAATTGAAAGAAGATCATTAAAATGGTACGGACATATGTTGAGAATGCCAGATCAACGGTGGCCAAAGAAGATTTATGAATGGAAACCACCTGGCAGACGTAAACGCGGAAGACCACGGCGTTCTTGGACAGACCACATAAACGAAATAATGGAGCGTCGCTGTATACGCAAGGAAGATGCACTGGATAGAGAGACTTGGCAGAAGATAACAGGCAAACAACAATATGTTGTTATTAATTGATCTTTGTATTGATTAATCCTGTAATAATAATAATAGGTTTACTGTTATCGGTGAATATACATCTATCTATTATTTATGCTAATATCGCTACAGAAAACGACAGCGATATTATATTCTGCTGATATTTATATCTTCATTTAAATCTAATGTTGAAAAATTAGTTAAGGTTATGTATAGGTTTGTTCCAACTAGCACGTAAAACACATCGATAACTAACAGACTGCTCGTGTTCTCCCCCCACTCTTTTGATTCTGAATTTGATTGGTTGGTTTTCCCATTTGATTCATCCAGCAGTAATACAATATTTGGGTATGTTAGTTATCAATTAGTTTTAATAGCTTGTTGGACCATACCTTATGTTATATATGCCATATGTTTTTCCAATAAGTAAACAATTTGAGCGATAATTAAATAATTATTTTCATGTTTTTTCCCGATAACTTCTTAAATAAATTAGGAACCCCAAAAAGGTTTAAATGGGACCACCTTGGGAAAATACTCTACAAGATGCAAAAGGTTTCGTTCCAATTGGTCCACCCATCTCTGAGTAATCGGTGAACATACATAGAAAAAAAAAAAAAAAAAAAAAAGGCACAAAAAAAAAAAAAAGTCACATACGTATCGAATTGAGTAACCTCCTCTTTCGTTCGAAGTCGGTTAAAAAAAAAAATATTGTTTTTTATTGAGCAAATATAAACAAAAATAAGAAATGAATGTGGAAAAATGTGTGACTTTGAGAAGTGGCAATTAACAAAACATATTCATTTCTAATCTAAGTTGGTAAGTGAAAGTTGTGTGTTGCGCGCGCGCACCATATTTTTTTCTAATGCTGTGTTAAATCCTGAACCCTCGCTCTAAGATAAAAATAGGCTGGGAGGCTCCAAATAGTAATTGAGCAGATAAAGATACTCGGATAATTTGATCAACTTTTTTTTTTTTGTTGATGCCTTCTCGTTAATGTATCCCTTCCCTCTATACACGTTTGGACCCCACTTAAACTAAATTGCAGGACATTTTCAAGGTAGAAAGTACTGCAGAGAAAGAGAGAGTCAAATTAGATCATTCCTTTTTACGCATTAGAGAGTTAAAAAAAAAAAAAATATACAAATGCAAATGTTCCAAGCCATTACAACCCCCTTGCAATTTAATTGTGCAGCTTATCCGTCTGTGGGGAATTAAAAAAAAAAAAAAAAAAAGTAACTATTGTGCGTATATATATTTTTCTTCTTCCTTCCACCCTCCCTCGTGCGTATTTTCTTTCCCACCCTCCCTTGTTCGGGATTGTCGGTGTTCCCCCCTACCTGGGATTACTACCAGAAGTTGGTATATAAACGGTGGTATTACCTCCAGAGGCGGGAAAAATAGGTCTACCCTTGCGACCCCAGGTGCTCCGTGCTGATCCGACTATAATTGCGTATCCAACCTAATTCTTTCAAGAGTTGAACTTCTCCTCTGCCAGTTTTTAATAGTTCCTTCTCCTTGGTGAACACCTGGGCCTTTCAAGGAAGTAAAACGAGCTCCAATTGAAATAGATTAGACAGTTAAACAACTTTTTTACTTTCACAAAAAAAAGAGAAAAAAAAGTAATAACAAAAAGATGGACGCTGCTCAAGGATATATTGTCGTATTTCTTTTCTCATTACATTTTTTTTTTTTTTTTTATTTCTTTTTATTTGCCGTTTGTTGAATCAGAGCGATGTTTTCATTATGCAACTTATCTTATTTAAAATTACATCGGTTTTAAAAAAAAAAACACTTGTTATTGTAAACCCTGTAAGGCGGATGACATACAGTCAAAATCGTTTATAACGACACCGGCTATAACGTACAATCGGATATAACAAACAAAATAATCGGCCCCATAAAATAACGTACAGAAAAAAGCATTAATATCGCTTACAACGGACATCGGTTATAGGGGGGCGCAATCGAATATAGGGTGCGCTAGTAGTTTTGCAAAATGTCGGAAAGAACGGTGTTAGACATAGTTGATGTGATAGAGATAATTGGTAATTTTAAAAGACCATTAATTGAAGGGCAGGCTATTCTTGATGAAAACCACATATTTACGTGTGGAATAATATCTAAAAATAAAAAAAACAGTTATTTTACAAGCCTCGTGCCTTTAAACTAGCAATCTTAAAGGACTGCCCCATCAAATAAAAGTGGAAATCAAATTTATTAATAATAATAAGCAATTTTCTTGTCATTGTACGTGTAAAGCTGGTAGTTCTGGTAAATGCAAACACATCATTGTAACTTTACTCTACGTTTTTCGTTTAGTAATAACATTAATTACCTATTCACACAATCATTGTTATAACAGCTTAGATTCTTTGTCATATTATTTATCTATTTGTCAAAACATTCAGGCTTCGCATTGAAAACATGGAACAATTAAGCACAACGGATGTAATAGAAAAATGGGGAAAATTAAAAAAGAAAAACAAATCTATGACACTATGGTCTCAATGTTATTTGCATAAAACTAGCATTTTGGAATAATAAAATGTCAAATACTAATATTTACCTGGATAAATAT
Organism: Aelia acuminata; assembly: GCA_911387785.2. Taxonomy (NCBI): domain Eukaryota; kingdom Metazoa; phylum Arthropoda; class Insecta; order Hemiptera; family Pentatomidae; genus Aelia; species Aelia acuminata. The sequence continues at coordinate 213,484,986 of OU426978.1, read as the reverse complement.
AGTCTCTTTCATTAAAATAAAGACTACATATCGTCATATGTTTCGAAGCAGGCTTATCTATTCTTATTTTTACAATCCACTCTTTAAGAAGCTTTTTATTTTTTGGAAATAAAAGGGAATGACACGTCTTTTGATTTTCTAATTGAACACTGAGGGACCGAGCAATACCTATTAGATATTTTTCAAATGATTTTTTGCTCAATCGGGTTTTAATTATGGAAAAATAAATTAAAAACGCCAAAAAACCCTATGAATCCCAGGTAATGGCCCGGCTTTTATCCCCGTTTCTCTAGTTCCTGCAGCGCCGTCGCAGAAGCAGCACCGTCGCTTGCGCCCGCCTATAGTGAACAGGTCGGTTAGAGCCAACATTTTCTTGGAACTGTAGCAGTTAAAACGTCGCTTACAGCGTACATTTCAAGACTAAGTTCTAATATAAGAACGAGACTGACTTTAGACGAAACGAGACTTTAAAATTTTGATAATTCTTGTTTTAAAAGATTTAAATTAATATGATAATGTCATATGCTACATTTTGTCACTCCCTAGGACATTACTTTCATTGAAAATCATTATCTCGAAAACTATGGATATAAGTGTGTGCACACTTCACATCAAGCCGGCATAGACCATGCCATCTGCTTAGAACGCATCCATGAAGAACAACCAAGAAGGCCCATATACTGGAGGCAAGGAGATCTAGTGTGTTTCCTGCATGGGCGGATCGTAAAGGGGGGGCTGCAGTCCTAAATGGGGGGCTGCAGCACCACAGTCCTCCATTTGGATCTGCTAATCAGCTTTTTTACCTTTATGTCCCTTTCCCACAACTAAAATTCTACTTGTTCTGCAATAATGTGTTCTTTCCTTACATAAAGGAAGTCAAATTCTATCTTTAAATGACGAAAAATTTTCCAAAGGGAGGGGCTGCAGCCCCCACAGCTCCCACCTGCATCCGCCAATGGTTTCCTGAGTTCAGGAGGCATATAAGGGATTGAAGAAGAGATTTGGCCTAAGAAAGATACCTGATCAAATCTTCAACTATTTTTAGGGTAATGTGATAGTCTTTGAAATCTTCTTTCTTGACTGTTACTACAATAATAAATTTTATCCTCTGTAAAAATTCTTGCAGGTACGGCAATTTATACACTCCAATAATTGCAATTTTTACCCGTTTTGAGGGGGGGGGGGGAATAGCTAATCTCACCGGGGAAAGTTTGCGTTACAATCGACAATTGTATACATCATTTTGTATGTAAACTCTTATTTTGAGATTTCTGGCATTTTTCGGTATTTGAGTCACTTCCCAAAGGCTAAATGGCAACGTAGGCGATATAGTTTCCACAGCTGCTGTTGATAGAACGTGATCTTGTCGGCCCCCCCCTCACTAATTACATAGAGAGCAGTGGTATCGCCTTTTTTACGTTGTGGAGGTGCGAATTTTTTTCCACCTCCGGTGGCTATTAGGCGGGCGCAGGTAAAAAGCGGCCGAAAACAAAACGTGTAACCGAAGAGGACGAGCCCAACAGGCTAATGGCCGGCAATTTGACACCTCAGGTGTTGCTCCAGGTAGTCCAGCAACAACATCAAAGGGAAATTATACGCTATCTGGAAGACGTGACGACGTTTCGATGAGGAGGATTTAATTTCGATACGTATACGTATCCTATAATTTATATCGCCTTTATAACATAATAACATAGAATATAAAATATTTTATATTAATGAATTAAATGAACTAAACATATTATGGTTACTTTAATTTTTTATTTATTTATATTTTACGTAATTCGCGTCTTCGCTAGAGCGCATATAGCAAATTTGTAGAATATGGAACCTTGAGATTATCTTGATTTGATTGCTGTTTTAGAGCATATCGCTCGGTCATTGCCTTTTCAATGTTAGTTAGTCGAACTGGAAGGAAGAAAAAGAAGAAACAAGTGTTTAAGTGGTTGTGAATTGATCAGTGAAATGTGGTGTATTTGTCATGAATGTATGATTTTACTGACGTACTGAACGTAACCGCTCCTAAATAGTAAGGAAAAACTAATTAAAAAAACTTTAAAGTCATGGAATACCGATATATTTTTTTTTGCCTAAAACTAATTTAAAAAATCAATAGTTCATACATTAGCTGATAATATACAGATTTCAAAACTACTATAATAAAAATATTACAAAAATAGTATTGCCAATCACCGACATAACCGAACGAAATTCGAGAGTTTTTCAGATATGGGCAAAAGGAATTTTCTTTTCTTCATAATGTTTCCCGTTCTTTTTTGTTGGGGGTTTGTTTGTTTTGTTTGTCTGATTGTTTTTTTTCGCAATAGCAGTTAAGGTATTCTTTTAAACTATCACGGTTCGTTCTCTGTGAGATGTAGTTCAATTTTTGGCATACATACTATCACAAAAAGGATTACCAAGACAATTGTCCCCTTACTAAAATCGAAAAAAAAAATCTGATATAATATAAATATAGCGTAACACTAATGTGGATTTAAATAATTTTTATTAGAAGTAAATTATAATACACTGCTCCAAAAATACAATAAAAACATTACAAAATTGTCACTACTTGTAACAATACAGGGACACAAAAGTAATGCTTTGCTGTATAGAGCAAGACAAAGCCCCTTAGCCGTTGCTTAGTCTTATTTTTTCCTAAATCGAACATAATAGAGAAGATCTTAAAAGATCCAGAACACTTTACAAAATCACTTATGTACCTCTTCCAACAAAAAGTCTTGAAATCTTTTCAATGTAACAGACAAAAATAATATGATTTTTTTTCAAGTTACAATACAGTAACATTGAATCATTGAATCGGGAAAAGTGAATATGAAAGTAAAGTTGAAAATCAGTAATATTATTCAGAGTATTAATTTAGTACTTTTCGCTTAATAGCAGTAGCTCCGAGAAAAAAAAAAACTGTATTGGGAAAACTATAATGTAACGTGATTAAAAAAAAAAAAAAAAACATGATTGAAAAGAGTTCTAGGTGGAACAAATTTTCAGTTCAATTTCGTGTCTGTTCGGTAACCTTCTACGCTTGTCTGGGATATTCTAGACTGTTCTAATTCAGACTAAGTAATAAATAAGGAATATAGATAAAATATAGATAAAATATAGATAAAAGAAATAAGGAGCGATGGACTGGAGAGTTAGTCTGGCTCTGTAGCTTGAATCATATGGTTATTTTCGTGTTGCTATGTCGTTACAAGTTGATACTTTTTGTAACCTTGTTACTTGTTAGTTATTTGAGTTGTTTATTGAGGTTTAAAATGCATAAAACCGTAAGGTCATCAATACCTTTGTTTATCTATTAGTGTCTGCTTACTGTTTGGTACCTTTTTGATATTGAATATTGATTTTGATCAATAATTTCAATAAATTATATTATACAACTTTGTTAGAATTTTATTCTAATTTTAACATTTTTATTCGCAATTTTCATGATATACTCACTTTCGTAATTTCTATTCACAGATGAAAATAAACGGTTGAACACCGATAGCTTTTGAAATAGATTCTAAACAATGAGGCTCTAATGTGTAGTTTATATCAACATCATACACGTATTAAGTAGTATACCAGAGCATAATAAGGTTTTTAATTCAATTTTCCCAAAATTGACCTCGCTTATGTTTGTTAACTTCAAGAACAGCTGCGCATACATTGTTTTAATAGTATCAAAGAACCAACAATATAGCGTTTAGTCGTTCTAGTAATTACCCAGCATTATTTAATTAACCTAACGTCGTAAGTAACGTGCATTAAATGAACCTTAAGGTTTAACTAACCCTAATGGCTTTTTAACGCAATTAATTCAATTAATAAAATCGCTTAAATTAAAGATTGGTAAAGCGTCATTAGCCCAATTAATAAAAAAAGCTTGGATTGTACAGGGTAAACTATTAAAGAATTATCTTAAATGAATACAACGTCTCTGGATGAAAATCTCCCCCGTCACGTCCTGTATAATATTTTGTTAATGTATGTTTTATTAGGCGTAATGCCGCAACATGGCCTGAGTAAGAATAAAAGGACTTGATCAATCTAATACGATACATATTAAAAAATCAAATATTATTTATTGTTTAATCCCCCTCCTCCCCCCCCCCCCCCCCCGAGGGCTATTTTTATTGTGAAAGTAGGCGTTGAAATATCAAATAGGATTAACAAGACAGATGCAGTATATAACTAGAAATGTAACATTGATGTGGCAAAAAATGAATTAGGCAAGGATGTCAAGTTCCACATACTTAAGACAGTCTACCTTCCACTACTCTTGTATGAAGCTGATAGTTGGGTATTGATGGATCTACTGAAGAGCAGAATCACTGTTGCTAAGTTCCAGCGAAGTATGACAGTGAGAGGATTCGTCTGGAAATTGAGGTAGCTACAATGAAAGAGCGGGTCTTATGCGGAATCTGGGCGCCACTGATAACAGTTACGATACAAATACGTTACGTTACAATCACTAGCTGAGGCTAACTACTGTCACAGTTTTATATCACCTGTTATCCTCGGCATTTTGACTATAACCTACAACGTAGTAATAACCGATAATTTGCACAGCTATTATTGCTATTATTGTTTTATTTAACCTATATTATTATCAAATTAAGCAATTCTAACTCCTAATATAACACTTCTTTAATGTGAGAAGAAGGTTATCATTAATCTTATCATATGTTTATTAAGTAAAAATTGAAAGCATGAAGAAATAACTGTTACACCTGTGACTATAACTGTTATAGTTATACACCTGTTATACGACCCGAAAGAGCTCCTAGAAACCCGACAGCTGAAGTGGTACGGCCATGTTGTCAGGATGGACGACCAAACAGATCCTCTTATAACCATTAGATATTTCCTAGATAGTAGAAGACATCGAGGGAGTCCAAGGATGTCCTACATCGATCCATCGATTAGTTTTGAAGAGCTAGGGGGGAGGACCTCCAAAAAGCCAGAAATTTTGAGAGAAACAGGGAAGAATGGAATTCCTTGATAAACGCTTCCCTCGGCTGAAAGGCATTGAAAGGGGAAGCTAAAGCATGGCGTTAAGGTTTACGGGCACCGAATTTGCCATCTTGGAAGTAAGGTTGACAATAGCATCCATTGGAAGAATAGTTGATTAAAAGATGCAAAAAGTGGTTCAAAAGCTCAAGAAGTTCACAAAAGAAAAAAGATATTGTGCCGCATGAGGGTAGGATATTACGAATTTACCTATGAATACTAACTTAGAGGTCTTCAAATACTAACCTGTAAAAAGTGTGACAATACTCCCTAAGTAGTTAAGGATCTAAGGCCTAGTCCAGACTGTAAACAAATGTTTCGTAACTATGTTCCCGATGTTCCTGAACAGCTCAAATTTGTTAAAGACTTGTTTCGGAACTGTTCAGAAATGTTGCGAAACAAAATCAGCCCTGTTCCTTGTTTCCCGCTGGAGATGGAAAACACGGGAACATTGAACAAGTTGCGAAAAGTCTGGACGTGTTCCTCAGCACAGTTCATTTGTTTACAACTCAAACCGAAGTTTGGCAGCTAGCTTAATCGACTCTGGAATTATTGTTTAAATGCAGTATTTTTTCTGGATATTTTCTCTCCATTTATAACTAACAATTCTTCAAAATCACTTGGAGACATCCTAGTAAAATTTCTGAAACATGCCCCATCTTCAAATTTTAGGTCCCTTATAAGTTCATTGCCATAACTGGTGCCTTCCATTAGTGCTTTTCGTATTCACCACCTTCTTTTCTTTAATCGATTTTTTTTCCTGTTAAGTAAAATAAATGGCAGCACTGATTCCTGCGATAGCCTCACTTGACATGTTCAAAACTGGGGAAACACTGACTCAAGTCTGGAAGCGGAACATTGTTTCGGAACTGTTTATAAACTATTTGGTTTATAAACTATGTTCAACAATGTTCCGAAACATTTGTTTACAGTCTGGACCAGGCCTAAAAGATTGTTACCAACTCAATGCTTTGAGACAAAAATTATAATCAACCAAATGCCTTAAAGAGATGTTGAAAAATAAATAAAAATGTATGGATAATCTTTTGTGTCTGTATCTTGTTTTAGCCCTGACGAAGACCTGCAGTTAGGTCGAAACGTTGGCTACAATAAAATAGTTTAATACTATATTGTAGTTTTTTGACCGTCACCCTGGACTAATATCGTACATATTCAAAATCCGGTCCACCTTCATTCATCCGATAAAGAAAAACAATCGTACCTTTATCGGAATATTTAAAAGAAGTTAAAGTTTTTAATACCACATAAACTAAATACTGGTTTATGCAAATGACCCTATATGGGTAAATGCATTTGTAAAAATCAATAAATAAAATGAAATGTAATAAGGACGCTCTAGGGTAGAATTACAATAAATAAACATTTCCTTAATTTTCTTAGAGGAGTAAAAGTTTTTAAACTTTTTCAAGAGGTATATTAATTAATAAATAACAGTTTGAATACCTCTAAATAAATCATCAGAAGAGATCTCATCGACTCAGAATGATGTAGCGATTGGAAGCAGCGGTAAAAAAAAAAAAAAAAAAGAGAAAAGTAAGGTTATAAATATAGTGGCGAAGTCATGAATAGCAGCCGGCACAAAGGACAAGATATATCTCCGAGTTAGTTCACTAATGACTAATCATTTAGTAAGATATCCACTGCCTCACTTATAATTATCCTCACCGCCGGATCCAGATAGCGGTGGCTCTAAGTCAAATCCCTGTCATTGTTCGGGTAGTGGTGAGGGGGGGGGGGGATAACTCAGCTCTCATTGGTCCATTCTTTCGGTCGTTATAGCTATCGTGGATCTCAATTACCTTTGGAGGCATCGAAGACTAATGCCTGTTTCCAGTTGGTTAATACCGCGAATGAGAATGGGACACAACATGCGGGTCTTTTCTACATTAAGGCTGACAGTTACATTTTATCAACAAATGATTACTTTAAAAGTGATCGCTAAAAGAATACATGGGGTCACCTGTGGTATAGTGGTTACCATGGCAACCTACATTAAGTTCGCGTCCCGCGGTGGTCCTAGGATTTTTTAAAATGAGTAAAGAATCCTTGGCTAGGCCGTCCCTCGGGTAGGACGTAAAATGGAAGTCCCGAGCCTGTACGATATCAGGTACTCGTTAAAGATCCCTACCCTAATTATACCAGGATAGGCAAAATTTAGGACTCCCGCTGTAGCATCTTCCGATTAGCCTTAGTGGCATAAAAATGGACGTTAAACAAACAAACAAACAACTAATAAGCTAATTTTATTTTCGTTTTTATTTTTACATGACCACTTTCATAATTATCAGCTGTTTTTTAGAATTATTTACATATTCTTTAGAATTCTCCACATTCTTTACCGTAAAACGTAAAACGTAATAGATTAATAACTTAGGCATAGGAAAATAGATTAGAACAATAAGTATGTATAACAAGTGTAAAATATATGTGAATTTATGAAAAATGAAAATTTATTTCAATGGAATTTATTTACTTAGATACTTGTATATAAGCTTTGCAGACAACATCCGAAAATTTTCAGATGAGAGAATAATTCGGCCACCTCGAGGAGCACCAACAAGGAACAACAATCCCACCGATGCCATTACTATTTTAATGTCCACATAATTTTATTCGAAATACGTGTTTAATTTATTTTTAAGCTCACCAAACTACCAAATAAAAAAAAAAAAAAAAAACAATCCGCCAATTTGATCCCAGTAAGTTGCGTTTTATTTAAATTTATTTTGTTTCTGAATCGTTCAAGATAACGAATATGGCGAGAGCATAAAAAAATTTTAATGTTTTGACAGTGGGTCTAGGCGAAGAACAAGAAAACACTCATTTAATTTAAGTGCATTTGAATAAATTATTGTAACTAATTAACTAATCTAATTAACAGGATCTACTATTTATAGTAAATATTTTATTATGATTAATGTTTTATGACTTTTTTTCAAAAAAAGCAAATCGGTTTTTATACAATACTGGTTATATTAGTTATACCCTCAGCAAACGCCTTAAAACTTGCCGTTTATTGTTTTTGTAAGGATTTATGTAAATCTTACTTACTTTAAAATTACTGACATAAAACGAACATATAGGGAGTTCCGCAAGGTTTCGTATTGGACCATTCTTTTGAACATATACACGGCAGGCTAACGCGAGTGCTATCAGAGATTACTAGCAACATTCGCTGATGATGCTGCACCTTCTTATATCATTCCAAAACCCTTTAATAGCTTCCTCTATCCTCTGGAGCCATCAAGATGATATTTTTAACGAGGCAATCAGGTGGAAAATAAAATCGAATAGGATAAAAAGTGCATTTATCCTTGCATTTTTAGGGATGATTTGGAGTGCCTGTCCAATAACATGAATAATATCCCAAATCTTTTGTTAATATGTTTAAATTTTAGCGTAACATGCTAAGTTCTGCTGCTAATAAAGTATAAATGTAAAATTATAAAAGAATTTAATTAGTTAATTGTTTTGTTTTAGGCTGAGAATTGTTTGGCCATCTGCAGAATTTGCACGTTTTTCATTCAATGCTGGTTGGATTAGTAAGTTTCTAGGCTACCGCCTTGAGGCCGTCAGGGTGAGATTCGCGATTGGTTTTAGTTTTTGTACTAAAAGATTTATTTTGTAATTCAGTCTGTGTTTAAGCTTGCGCAGTATTCTGCCTGTCAAGTAATCTGGACAATATTCCTGATTGATTGTTAAGTAGTTCTCTTTTCAGTCCGATGTTTTTCATCATGTTAATCTCTTGTTCTTGTAAATGAACCAAATATCGTACTGCATGATTCATGAATAGCTATTACCAATTTGTCTACTGTTCATATCAGGAACCAAGATTTGATCCCAGTAAGTTGCGTTTTATTTAAATTTATTTTGTTTCTGAATCGATCAAGATAACGAACATGGCGAGAGCATAAAAAAATTTTAATGTTTTTCAGTGGGTCTAGGCGAAGAACAAGAAAACACACCTTTAATTTAAGCACATTTGAATAAATAATTGTAACTAATTAACTAATCTAATTAACAGGATCTACTATTTTTAGTAAATATTTTATTATAATTAATTTTAATTAATTTAACAACACCATATGTTGTTTGTATTGTTTGTTTGATAGGCGTTGGATGAATTCTCGAAGTATTGTCAACCAAATGGCCAACGAACTTCAGAGAGAATGTGACTCAATGGGTTTGTATATCAACGCTGAAAAAAAAAACAACACTAAGTTATCACAAACTCAATGAAAGGAACTATGAATACTAAAAATTAGGAAATAAGTATTGTGGATCAATAAATTTATTTAAGGCAAATGACCCCATTTTTAACAATAAAGAGGAAATTAATAGAAGGATTGATATGGGATGGATAAAATACTGGAGTATGATTTTTTTTTAAAGGAATCTACCTTTTGATATAAAGAAAGGGGTACTGGTAACATGTATTTACTCATACCATATTATATATAAGGTTCTTAAAAATGGTTCCATGCTAGTAAAAGTTATGAGAAATCATAGAGGATGCATTAGTAGAAACATTTTACTTTATTTTTTATATCTCATATAAATTAAAACTTATAATTTTTACTTTTACTTACCTATATATGAAATATATACCTAGTAAGTGGAAGTATTGCGATCGTGAAAAATTTTGACTTCCGGTTTTCAGCGGAAATACACGTTTTGGGGTCCCCTGAGTCCAAAAAACCAAGTCCCTCTAATCTAATAAATTTTATTTTATATTAATTTAATCATTATCGTGGATGACCACCTTGTTTTTAAATTATTTTAAATAATTTATTTTTGAAGAGAAAAGATTTGGCTCCGCCGGGAAAATAATTTAAAAACAATGTGGTAATCCACGATAATGATTAAATTAATATAAAATAATTTGAAAAATTGACGAAAGTCAAGAGATGCCGAAAAGTTGGACAAAAATTGTCCACCTCCCGCAAATACTCGCAAAACTTGTGAGATCGTGGGAGAGGTGTCAGTGAAGAGGAAGGATTTGGCACCGTTTGGAAGCGACTCCGTGGTGTAATGGATAAGCATCCCGCGCGGAAGACCCGGGTTCGATTCCCGGCGGAGCCAAATCTTTTCTCTTCAAAAATAAATTATTTAAAATAATTTAAAAACAAGGTGGTCATCCACGATAATGATTAAATTAATATAAAATAATTTAAAAAATTGATGATAGTAAAGAGATGCCGAAAAGTTGGACAAAAATTGTCCACCTCCCGTAAATACTCGCTAAACTTGCGAGATCGTGGGAGAGGTGTCAGTGAAGAGGAAGGATTTGGCACCGTTTGGAAGCGACTCCGTGGTGTATGGTAATGGATAATAAGCATCCCGCGCATGTCACGCGGAAGACCCGGGTTCGATTCCCGGCGGAGCCAAATCTTTTCTCTTCAAAAATAAATTATTTAAAATAATAAATTTTATATAATTTTCATGTGTTTTTTTTTATTTACTCAAAAAGAGCATTAAAGATTTTGATCAAACTGGATATTTGATGTATATATATGCCCGAGATATGACTGTAAAAATTTCATCAAAATTGATCAACCGGAGGGGGGATTTTACTTTAAAATTTTATATAATTTTCAAGTGTTTTTTTTTTATTTACTCAAAAACGGCTTTAGCGATTTTGATCAAACTGGGTATTTGATGTATGTATATGCCAAAGATGTGATGCCCAACATTTCATCAAAATTGGTCAACCGGAGGGTGGACTTTATTTCATAACTCTTTTACAACGTTTTAACTTTTTTCGATTATCTCAAAAACAGCTTTAACTATTTTCATCAAATTCGTCGTGTTTAATTAAATTAGGTGTTCTTTAATATCAGGTAAGCTTTATTATTATTAAAATGTTCTGAGGGGGCTTAAATGAGGAAGGGGTCTTTTTTTTTCATATAAAGTACCTTTGTATTTGTTTATATGGAGAAATTATCTGTCTCTCGTTTCGCCTAAAAATAAGAAGTGGCTAAATATGAGATATGATAAAAATCAAGTAAACATATAGAGGAGAAAAAAAGAAAAATATTCAGTCAACTCATAAAACACGTTGAGCCCACTCATATCAGAGTATTACAGCAGAGTACGCCTTTAATGATAGACCATTGTTCATAATTAAAGCCAATCTGTTCATTTAATGGAAATTATTTGTTTCATGGTAAATGAAGTTTTCAACAACTACATAGAGAATTATAAAATCAGACGACTTGGAGTATTATGCTTGCCGAATTACCACAAGCTTTTATTTAATAATAAAAAAACTAGTGTTTTTTGTATAGCAAACAAAAAGAAAAAATAAGAAATGAATGTGGAAAAATGTGTCTTTGAGAAGTGGCAAACAACTTTTAACAAAACGCACCAATTTCTGATTTAAGTAAGTTGGTAAGTGAAAGTTGTGTGTTGCGGGCACGCACCAGATTTTTTTTATTGCTATACGGGTGATTCTAAAATTATGGTGGTATTTGGCTCTTAATTTTTTAGGATTTTCAAAGTCATGTTTTCTTATGTTTCTGGTTCTTGATGGCTTGGTCAAATGCTCCTTAGCAATGATGTTAAGTGTGCACACACTAATATTCATAGTTTTCGAGATAATGATTTTCAAAGAAATTAGTGTTCTTGGGAGTCACAAAATGTAACATATGACATCATCATATTAATTTAAATCTTTTAAAAAATAATTCTCTAAATTTTACAGTCTTATTTCGTCTGATTAAGTCTCGTTCTTATATAGGTATAATGAATAGGACCCATACCTTCAAAATAGGTAAAGAAATAACAGTTAACTATTTGACACTTAAAAGGTGTTCCAAAATAAGAACCATAAAAACAACTCATTTAGTTTTTTAGATGAAGCGATTCTCTAGTTCCTTAGCTTTCATTTCTTCATCAGTCATTCTTTTTTCGATGCCATTTTTCTGAAATGAGCACTTGTGTTATTTACAGATTTATTCGGCAGTTTGAGGGGGGAGGGGGATAGTTAAGATATGGATATGTAACAGGGGCGGTTCCAGCACGAAATTTTTTGGGTGGGTCGTAACCCCCTGTCTCATAATCTCGTGTCTGACAGCACTATTTTTTAATGAGATTATTACCTTGGATCAAGTATGCAAGAAGGACTGCATTTTAAACAACCAAAAGTTTACGGCATATTAACCAGCTAATTGCCCTGGATCCGCCCTTGATACTTAATCGAAACCTTACTTTCTGAATGATTAGTGATGACCGTAACCAAGTTACTAATTTCATCAAATGTCTCTCCCTGACCAAGATTGTCTTTCCTGACACGAAATCAGTATTAGGCTAGGGAGAGACAGGCTAGGGAGGGACAAATCGGCTATTTATCATTAATTTTGGCAAAACTAGGATAGTAATATCTTTAAAGGAGGTTATGGCTGTGTAGAGATTCGAAGGCTCTATAAAACTATGATAAAAAATATATACACATATATTGTTTACTATCATCGTATGGATAACGTATAGGGAGGGAATCACCATAAAAATATTTTTCAGTTTTACACCTTCCTCCACGTCCTGAAAGCAACTGAGGGAACTTAGGGAAAAATGATATGAATCGACGAATAGTCAGGCCATATGCTCTCAACTCGAAATTTCCTTTTCAGAGGGGATTGGTGGGTGTATGAAAACATAGCTAGGGAGTGCCCTCACAACTGTGTGACAAAGGGAAAAACTGTTGTGGTACTTAGCCTGTACCCTTTGGAATCCTGGCTCAATTTTATTTTGCATCCTGAAAGTTTGCTGATAAGATTAGTGCCTGATTTTTTAGAATTATTGTGATGGAAAAGTGTTTAATTATTTTTCAAAGTACATGACCTACACTTTGTGACAGGCTAGGGAGAGACAAAAAGAGCATTGTTATTGATTTTATGGAATGCTATCCTGTATTTAGGCACTTGAAAATGATAGCTGTATTCATAACCAATGAGGTAATGAAAAATCCTTCAGGCGGTTCTCAACACATCACGTTACGACACAAATACCACCATAATTTTAGAATCACCCATACCATACTTCGTATAAGTTATTTTGTTTTTATCCCATGGGATATTATCTTGAGAAGCTAGATCGAACTTCTGGATCATTATTTTTATAATTCAATTTTTAATTATTTACCGATTTTTTCTGTAAATAGAGTATGACTGTGTTCAGTCCTCAATATTATCTTTGTCCCAACTGAGACAGAATGTATTATTATCAAATAAAGAGTTCTATTATATAACCTAATCAATATATATTATAAAGCAAAGTGTACAATGTGCGTGCCGAAAAGGCTCAGAAACGACTCCACATACGATTAAGAGATTTATGTCAGCGTGTAACTGTATGCCCCAAAACGGAGAAGAAGGTTTCCGTTTTTCTTTTAAGGCTGTGAAATTGAAGAGAAAAGGACTGGAATTTTAAGCCTCTCGCAACATGTAATTAGCCTACCTGAGAATGACATACGAGTTTATGAATGAAAAATTTAGTTCGAGCTTCAGGCTACCAGGAAGCGCTAGGGTGCGTTTCACTCTATCTTTATTGTTCATTCATTCCGTTATATTTGTAAAGGTTATATATTTTGTCAGCTATATATATTAAGGGAGGTTGGACTGGAAGAAAGGTCTTACTAAAAATGTTTCTATGAATCTTCGGTATTTTCTAAACTTCTGGATCTAATGGGACCATCACAGTAGTCGGCGCTTAAGTTGTACTCCTAATATAGTTTTTTTAACTAATAATCTAATAACTTATTATCTGCTGACTGCTTGGAATGGGCTTATAGGATTCATAATCACAGAAACCATCAAAAACGATGCATGACTCGACAAAGTTGCAGCAAAATGAATTGTTCATCCACCATTTTTAACACCCTATAAAGTATATAGGGTTCCTTATTTGGGCGGACACTGCAGATCTCGAATCTTAATATTGATATAATGTTAAAATTTTCAAGAAAATGCTAATTTTGTTCTATATTTCCTTTAATTTTAAAGTTTTTCTGTTATTAAAACTGCCACACAACTACCGGAGCGAAGCCGGGCACCCTAGCTAGTATTATTATACTAGGTACTTTACTTGTTCTGTTTCTGTAGATTGTGTTTATTATATACATCTTGTAGATAACTGGATTAGTCTAGAAGTAGGTCAACGGTAGACATAACGATATGAAATATTACCGTTTCTACTCGAAGATGAAGGCTATTAATTTTCGGTGTATCCTGTTTGTAATAATAATATTAATATTGAGGAAGTGCAGATGGGGGACGTGGGTCACATTGGATAAACTGTTGCTAAGCTGTTCCTGATGGGGCGCTGTGGGTCACTTCTCATTATTAACGCATCTGTTGATCGGGTCCACTAGCTTCTCAAGATGTTTTCTTAATGTCATGGGATAAAAATAAAAAATTGTATGCAAAGTAGGGTGGCAAGGAAAAAAAAAATTAATTTTAAAAAGTTTTAATGATGTTATGATGAAGATAGTTAACGTAGAAATAATGAAGTAGAAGTGGTTGGGGAATCCGGTCAAATTAAAAAACATTGATATTTAACTGTGCCGAATTTCGGCCCTAATTTCAGGTTCTCATTAAGTCTAATTAAAGAAAAACATACAACAACCATTTAGAGGAAATAGATAAGGAAATATCAAATATATAGTACCAGTCAAAAGTTTATACTCATTTGTATTTTAAACACTTGTAATAATAATAATAATAATAATCATAATAATAATACTTTATTGTTAGCTATTTACAAAATTTGCAAAGGGATTAAAAAATAAAGTATACATGGCAATGGCAATAGCCGTCTGCCAGAGTTCACTGAAAGAATAAAGTGTACAAGCTCAGGTAAACAATAATAAAATACAACTATGCAATTACAATAAAGAAAATAAAACGTAGAAATTAATTAACTTATGAGTTACTTTTATCATATTAAATAACGTACAACAAAGATAGAAAGAAAATAATTAAAGAGGGATAATTATACTCTGAGGAACAATAAATTAAAAAAATACAAAGAAAAAAATAAATAAAAGAAAAAATCTTAGATTCAATATACCATAGTAAAAATAAAGTAAAGAATAGAACTTATAAAGTTAAATATCAGACATCCAGGAGTACCTAGCCCTCCAAGCGTGACGAGCAAAACGGATCAAGGGACGAGGATGAGAGAGACCAGTCAGAAAAGAAATTATCTCATCCCTTGTGAGACTGCGCTTGTTAAAATAAAGTAAACGAAACTCAGCCAATAGAGGACACTGTCCCAAGAAGTGATACAAATCTTCACGAGAACTGCAATTGCAGAGAAAACATCTTGACTGATCAGGATCATTTTCAAACCAAGGACGATAATTCAAATAAAGAAGCTTTCCCCTCAATTTAAGCAGCCATTTCACCTCCAAAAAATTCAAATCTTTGGAGAGAGATGCAGTAACGCGGTTTTTATAATCCGAGATTAAAACTTTGTATAAAAGAAAGTGGTCTGATACAATCGCGCGGTTAAAGCTCTTTTCATAGTAATCCTCTTTTATTTTGGAAAATAAGGCCGAAAATTGTTGACTCCATAAACCCATGTCATCACTAGAGAATGGTAAAGAAAAAGAGCGGAATAGAGACAGCCAATTGTTAAACCAGAATAATTTCTTGTTTATTGTTTGTTGGGACACTATCTTTGGGAGCCTATGTTCCGAAAGAGAAAGAACTTTCATTATATACTTCACATGGAGGCGAAGGGTGTAAATCATAAGAGGTTCCAAAGAGGTCTCCAGAGCCACTATATAATTGGGAGTGGAAGAAGGCAAACTAAACAGTTTTCTTACAAAAAATCTCTGAAATTTCTCCAAGACTGCATAAGACTGAAACCCCCACACTTGGGCACCATAAGATACAACGGCACGTGACACACTTGTATTTTTTAAACACTTGTATTTTTATGTAGTTTAGACAATCTTCAAGTTTAAAAAAACAATTGTAACTCAACAGATAAAATTTCAAAAAATTATATGATTGTTTCTAATACAATCTATATAAATAAAGATGAAATTCTGTTTGTTTGTTCTTTGTAGAAATCCATACCGTTTGTCCTAAATTCTCCGAATTTCACTTAATGGTTCTTTTATACCAGGTACAGATGCGAACACCTGTCCATATTAACATATATTAAAATTGCATAACTTTAGCCAATCTCTGGGTACATTCTTTATTGTTATAAAAATCGTTATGATGCCGCTTTATTTTTTAGATTTAGATTATGTAGATTTTTACGAAATCAACCGTTGGAGTCGAAAAAAATCTAATTTCTGTCCTAACGAACTTTTCTTGACCCACGGCTTTTCTCATTGTTTTCCAAATTCCCTGGGTGAAACCGGGATATAACCACGCTCTGCTACCAATTTTGCGATTTCACTTGTTTAATTAAATTAATATGGGTTAGTAATGAGGTCCGTTAAGGTCCGTGGATCTTAATTATCTAAATAATTGGGACAAGCAAAAATAAACAGAATTACGCAGTGGAAGTGATTATTATTGGTAATAATATATACATATATACATATAGAGAGATATATCAAATCCTTATCCTTATATATATAAAAATCTCGTGTCCCGATGTTTGTCTTTCTATTTCTCAGAAACTACTCAACCGATTTTAATGAAATTTGGCTCAATGTATATAGTTTTGGCAAACTTAAGAGATAGGATAGTTTTTAACTTGATTAGTGACCAGAATAATTCTTATATAGCGAATTATTACAAATACAGTAGGTCGTGTTTCGATTTATTAACATGGCGTCATATGTCGATTTCATAACGTTTTTGTTTATAAGCATGCTATTGTAATACAGGTTATCATTATTATAATTTTGGATTGTGTTATGTGAGTACTGTTATTTGTTCCTATATGATTATTTTCCACAGACAACTAGTAATACAAATCTTTGTATTTATTGTTAATTTTCATTAAAGAATAAATAAATCAAGAAAAGGTTACAATAAATTCTCAAAAGTGTAGGTACTTTTTCTTCCTTTTCCTTTTTTATTTGTATTTAAATTAAATTACTAGCTAAGCGCTGAAACGCGTTGCTGTGGCCCACCCTGATATCAACTTTTAGTAAAGTATATACATTTTAATAATTTAAATTAGGCTATTATTTGAAATAATACTCTATAAATGTTGTAACAGCACCTATTGTCATAGGTGTAACCTAATAGAAACCTGACTTGGGGAGTCAGTGTTGCCAAAAATTATTGAAAATTAGTGAGCTGGCTACACTGCGGGCAACCAGTCATAAAAACTCCCTGAGTGTGTTTTGATTAGGTGGTGTGGGATACTTTGTGATTTGCTGAAGAAAGAACTGCATAATTAAGACTTTAATATTATATTTTCAGTTGATTTATTTATTTATTTAACAGAAGTTTCTTTATTTTCGTTTTGTTATTATCATTTAAATACAGTGTTTTTTTTTTATTATATTAAAAAATGTCAGTGGAGATTTGTAATTCCTCCTTTATCAACAATAATTTAAAGTTGAGAAAATTTAATCTCAATCGAATAGAGGCTGTTACTTCCTGTTCAGCAGAGTTGTAATTACCTTTATATGTAAAATTTAAGAAATGTCAGTGAAGATTTTAATCCTTTCTTTAATTTAAAGTAGGCTATTATTGGGAATGATATTTCGTTGTTAATTTCACCAGAATACAATTCTTTACTTATCTTTAAATGATTGTTGATTAAGAAAGGATTACAAATCGCGGCATTTTTTAAATTTTACATATAATGATTATTACACCTCTACTGAACAGGATTAATTGTTATTTGGGTAACCGCAAGTTTCAGATTTATCCACCATAAATATGAGAGTACTACTGCAAAATGATCCATCGGCAGGTATATTTTCTAAACAATTGCTCTATATTGGAAACGGTGAAATAGAGCTGCATCGAAATTCAAAATTTATCAAATTACCAGAAAATTTCTGAACTGTTGTAGAGACGAAAAATAAACTGTCTATGAAATATAAAGTGTCTTTCCTGATATTTTGAACAATTATTTGGACTATAATTGGCTGGGTAGTCGTGCTTTTTCGGCAGCAAAAAATGTTGATTTCGATGAAATAAACTTCCAAAATCAATTGACAATGTTCTAGATGTAAAAGAAGCCGTAAATTTCCCATCTGAATTTTTTAATTCCCTGGATATATACTCAATCTCCAGTTGAAGATTGGCTCACCGATCATTCTTCTTCGTAACTTAAATCCACCTCAATTGTGCAACGTTACACGATTGGTCATTTTTTATTGGTCAAAAATGTTGCCTGGAAGGTTTACAGAAGATATCGTCCTATTGCCACCTATTCCCCTGGAACCGTCAGAATTTTCAATAAAATTTAAAAGGCTTCAATATACTATTCGTTTGGCTTTTGCCATGACCATAAACAAATCCCAAGGGCAAACAATGTCCACTTGGACTTTGAAAATCCGTGTTTTTCCCATGGGCAATGGCATAACTCACGTGGGAAATGGGCATCGCCTGCTCACGTGTGTGGAAACCATCAAATCTTTGGTTTGTGTTAAAAAAACAAAACAGGTTAACCCAAAACATTTTGAACAAATTAGTACTTGAATAAATAAATAAACCAAGAAATTGAGAAAAACGCCTATCAAAAGTACATATATGACGCGTTAACCTAGATTGGCATGACCCTGAGCAAAATTAAACCCGTTGTTAAACTAACAATACCAAGTTGAAGTAGTGTTAGGCCAATAATCAATAGATCAATGGCTCAGGTTACCAAAACTTAATTCAGTCATCCTTTTTAAAATTAGTGGAAAAATATAGCTATTTCGTGTTAATTTATACCGATCCATCAAAAAAGGGCGATAGTGTTGGCAGCGCTGTAAGTCGTTAACACAATCAGCTCCTTTTTAATCAAACTACATTGAAATATGAGATGTAAAAAATAAAAACTTTAACTTTCCTATATTCTTTATCAAATAATTTTAAATGGTGTAATGCTCTATTCTCAATCACGTTGGATTTTGATTAGCTGTAAGGTTTTCATCTTTATCAATGAATATTGATGTCACTGTATTTGTTTAAAAATATTAGGATATAACTACTGAGCCACAGCAACGTGTGGCCGGGTCAGCTAGTTAATATATACAATACAAGCCTGATTAATATAGGAAGTAGGGGGCCGACAGCAATGCGTCTAACTGGAAGGAAATTCTGCTAGAGACTGTTTGTGAGAGGGGCCTTCTCAGAGCTAGGGCGATAAAGGAGGGCTTAGGGTACAAAGTTTGGCCCTATGTTATTAGTTAGCATATTTATATTGCTAACATACTCATTTATCTATTTAGGCACCTAATTAAAATAATACATAATCATTCTTATTAATATTTATATACACAATATTTATATAATAGCCCTCATATAATATAATATAATAACAATTAATATACATAACATTTATAAAATACATGACCTAATAATTATATGTGTGGATCACCACATACAGCTAGTTATAAATAAATTGAAAATAAAATTATAGTTATGTTGTTCAATAAATAAAATGTTGTTTTTTCTTTATTTTACAAAATTTAAGGGTGAGTCTAAGCTTTTGACTGGTACTCTATGTGCACTGGTACTGTATCCAAATTAAACATAATAAATAAAAATTTATAGATATTTTAAAAAATGTAAGATTATAGTTATTGTAGTAAGACCATGATAAAAATATATGAATATTGAGATAAAAATCTCAATTGCCTATCTGAGTTAATGTAGAAATTTCAATCAATGTAATAATTGAAAATAAATAATAATATTTATTTTAATCCAAGTAACACACTCCAAAAACAGTCCATATATTTTTCCAGACATCACATGTCTACAATAGGAGCTTTCGGCGCCTTCGCGCCATATTCGTCTAAAATACAATTACAATTAAACAACTTTATCATATCCCTGATGTTTGCCTTTATTTGCTTTTTATTCATAAATAATTACACTACTGAATTAATCTCTCGTGTCATTATTCTTATTTATATATTAAAAAACATTTTAAATAAAATATTTCGACATTTTAAATAAAATATTTAAACAATAAATAAATGGAGAGGCATGGAATAGCACTTTTATTACTTTTGGGTTTATACATTATATTGATCTGTTAATAAAAATATTAAATTACATAACAGATTTTTTTTTAAAATTTTTTTCGATCGATTGAGGGTCGATTATTTTTTATAAACGATTGGTACCCATCCTTAATATCTTTATGATGTAGTTGAAATGGATGAATGGATAAGGTGTTGGTTTCTAAATATAGCATATAGTTTGGTTTATCAATAGAAAGTCCCATAATTCTTTTTACAAAATATCTTTGGGCCATTCCACATCAATTTAAGTACATACTGAAATGAGGAAAAATCCAAATTTTACTCAATTGCAACAAGTAGTTTCAGAATTATGGTCATTTGAACTTTTGAGATATTTGAAATTCCGATGATTACTTGAGCTCAAAACCAACTTGTACGGTTAAGACTTTCCTCTGTAGAATGGGTATTAATTGAACTGAAGCTTTCAAATTTTATTCATTAATTATGCATTTCATACAGAATCGGATGATGTCATAAATATTAGAGAGATTATTCTTCATCATGGAAAAAAAAAATCTGAAACATAAAAATTTAGATTTTCCGATGGCATTTTTCGGTGACTGTTTTACAACTTGGAAAAAATCTAAATTTTTAGTCAAGTAATCATCAGAACTTCAAATATCTCTAAAGTTCAAATGACCATAATTCTGAAAATACTTGGAATTGGGTAAAATTTGGCATTTTTTCTTATTTATGTTTCTAATAAATACCTACAAATTTTTATTAAAATCTGTGGGGGAAGGTAAAACTTTTGAACTTCGGCAGGAAGATTTGACGTGAAATGGACTCTTTGCAGTTTTTCTACCGATTCTGAGTCTTCATATCGCAAGATCTGCGCTGAATTAGTATCCTACCTCATTATTCTTATTGTTGAATTAATATCCATTTGTTTAAAAAATATTTCCGCCCCTAAAAAAGAAAAAAGAAAAAAAAAATGAAGAGGGATAGTCTGTCACGGCGATAAGATGTTATAGCTTATTACGCTCTCCCCTAATTACGCTGCACGTACTCAAGGCTATTACCCCCCTCGATGAGAGCCCCAGGGGGTTGATGGGGCACTCTCCCCAAAATGAAAGAGGCCCGGGGACCGAGTTAGTGGCAGTTTGCATGTTAACCCTCGGTAATCGAGTCCCCACCCTCGGCCCACTCGGGAAATCTCTATCTAATGTCCGACGGATAAGGATTGGATTAAAAAGAAAGAAGAAGAAGAAGAAGAAAAAAAAGAACGAGAGAGGAAGGAAAACACGGTGCCATCTATCTGTCGGCTAATCGGCTATTAGTAGTCTGAGCTAGTAATTTGCATGAGCTGATGTTTCGATCCGCGGAGGGTGGTGTTCTCTCCAAGGGCGATTAGCTAGGGGCAATGGATATGCAAACAACTTCAGGGAGCACTTGTGGGAGGAGTAAGGTAATGCACCCATCTTAGAAACTTCAGAATTCCATATTTCAGAAGACTCTCATAGATAGGAAAACAAAACAAAAAAAGAAGTAGAAAATGTCCTCATGGAGAACGAGCTACAAATAATTGAAGGGGTTCCTGCAAAAAGGACGTAGCTCCAATTTTGCCAGTTTTCGGTAAACCAAAAAAAACGTTCAAATCATTAAAATTTTAATTTATGTAAAAATATTGTTGTTGCTTACTTTCAATTGTGATGTTTACATATTCAAACAGTATTTTCATTGAAAAAATATCATCCAGATGGCGGCGGTACGTGGATGATTCTTGGAGCTACCTCTTTCTCGCCCAAAAAAATGAATACGAAGAAACGAGGAATTTGTTATGTTTCGGAAAAAATGGTAAAAATAAATACAATATATTATTATTAAGTGTCTTTTATTAAAAGAAAACTGAAAATAGAGTACTGTAATATTATTGGTTTTATAAACAAAAAATAACATATTTTCTCAACTGTTTCAGTCGTCACATTCTTCTTCTGTAACATCTGGGTCATCTTGGGTGTCTTGCTTTAGTCGATCGTAAAACCACTTATCAATTTGGGGGATATATTTGTGGGCAAGGTCCATCACATTTTTATATTTCGCAGCCTTGAGTGGTAGGTGGTTTGCGTATGCTTGTTGAAGGTTGTTCAACATTATGGGGATGCTGTTTTGGATGTTGAACATTCGTACAGTTTTGTTACACAATATTCCATCACTTTCACTTGCTAAGATGTTTCCTGCATTGATTACGGATGTTTGATAAGTGAAAACCCTAAATTTTGTTATCAAAAATTTTCCATTTTGCTGCCATTAGAAATGATGTAAGGGGTTTTCGGGAAGAACCCTTTTAATCGGTCAACGAAGTTAAACAGTGGTGAATAGGAACCTCCCTGTAAAGAAAACATGCCATTCATTTAGGGGAACAAAGAGGTAGCTCCAGGTGCTACCGCTTTCTTGCAACAAACTAACATGACATGCAGCTCCATTTCTCGATCAGCTCTAGTAATAACGATTGGAGCTAAATCCTTCTTGTACCAAACAAAAGAGGTTTTTTTTTTTGTGAAAAGATAGTGTTTGTTACTCAAAACAGCCATAGGATGGAGCTACATCCTTTTTGCAGCAAACCCTTCAATTTGAGTATGGGTGGAAAGATGTCTTTTACCCAGGAGTTTTCAATCTCGGAAGAAGAGACATCAGAATGGGAGACGACCTGAGTGAGGCCTGTTAAAAGGCAGGAGAATGGAATAAAATAGCTCGTACTAGGATACGGGATATCCCTGTCATAATTATACCTGGTTAGGCAAAATTTAAAACTCTCAATGTAGCATCGTCGAATTTGTCATAGGAGCATAAAGGGACGCTAACCAAATAATCTCAGAGGGGGCTCATTCCTGTATTCCTGTAGGATCCCGCGCCTTCCCTGGATCCGCCACTGCAACAATGGAAAAGGGTTTTTTAAGAAAATTACAAACATTAATCAGAAAAACAAAATTAAAGCTAAACTATTTTTTAGGGGTTTATACAAATGAACATTGTATTTCTGATAAAGTTTGCTCAACAATATCCCACGTTTAATATACAGTACATTCCAGATGCAAAATAAGGTGTGGCACATTTCTATACCTGATCCTGAGGTAAAAATGTGCCGCTGAAAAAAAAAAAATCCCCCCCCCCCCTACGCTGCCTATTACACAGGCCTACAGTCTAGGTGCC
Organism: Aelia acuminata; assembly: GCA_911387785.2. Lineage (NCBI taxonomy): Eukaryota > Metazoa > Arthropoda > Insecta > Hemiptera > Pentatomidae > Aelia > Aelia acuminata. Next base: position 213,461,633 of record OU426978.1, on the reverse strand, counting down.
GAGAGTTTTATAGCTGATTCTGAGTATAATTGGTGCGCTGAATCCAGATTTGCCATTGGTTTTCCTCTATCAGCTGTAGTTGTTGAGATACATAAATGGCTTGACTTAGGTGTTCAAACATGATTACTGGAATATATATGCAGGTTAATAGCAGGTGAAAAAAAAAATCTTGTAATTCTTTACTTAAAACATGTTAAATCAATTAAAACCTTATAAAAACCACACATTATTTTTACATAATCACTTTGTAACTAAACCAATTACATTTTAAACAGACTATACTTCACACTTCGGAAGCTTCTTTTGCGAGTCTTTCTTGAATGTTTCTTCAAACAGTCTCCTTTTAGGTTCCAGCAGTAATCTGCCATTATGCGGGTATCCAATTATCCAGTTTAGCATTTCAAAAGTATACCACAACAAAAACTATTATAATTACTATATTTTCCGGTTGGTAAAATAATAAATAAAACGCGTTGGTAGAAGTTATTGCTAGATGTTATTATTTTTTAATTCTTACAAACAATTATATAAAGCTAGCTATTAGTTTAGTATTCTAAAATAAGGGGAAAAGCGTACTAAAATAATTCATTCACACACCTATTTCGGATTGTTTTATCTATATCATAGGTATTTAAACTTAAATAAAACTACTGTTAAGGTATGCTGAAGCTAAGAAAGTAGAGCTGATAGAAAAAATCTGATTGAATTATTGGAATCAGCGCCACAAACATAGTTAAAATCAACTATATTATACAGCTATGTTATTTTTCCTAATATATGAATGGAAAGCTGGGATATGTCGATAAGTAACATTCCACGAGCTCCAGGTTAACATTGGTAGGAGCTACTAATCAAAAAGTAGCACATTCTTATACCATTTTACCGTAGATTTTGGGAATATACGGTTTAGTTCCGCATAGTTTAGTGTAACCGTAGCGTTTTTTTGAAGCCCCCCGAAATGAAGCGTTTTGAGAAAACGTGGTAAAGGGAGTTTTGAATTGAGAAGTTGCTATGGATACATACCTACGATAAATTGTAAAAGTTTATATATGTTTTCTACGAGAAAAAGCTTAACATTTTCGATTAAGTTGAGCTAATTATAATTAAATAAATTACGATATGATCTTCAGTTTAAAAAAAATTTTATTTTCGAAAGCCAACGTTTCGATCCAACTTGTGGAACTCGATCAGGGCTAAAAGAAAACAAATAGGGGAGAGTTGCCGATATTGTAACGCCCCTTAAATCGTACCACCGCTAATTTTTATTGAATTAGTGATGTTGGAGCGCTGTAGTGACGTAGGAAGAAACAATCCAGTGGTGTAACAAGTGAGCAATGGACCTCGTGCTGATAACTATTTTGGTTGAGAATCAAGGCGAGTTTTTCCATAGATTGATGTAGTTTTCAGCTGTTAATCGTAAGGCCACTGTGATCAAATAGATAGGATCATTTTTTTTTTAGTAGATGGATCCTTGAAACACAACTGATTCGCTTTGTTTTGGAGGGGCAGACCACGCTGTGGCTCTTGTTTTGGGACAGAAATAAGTTTAAGTTTAAAAAAACTCCCAGTTGCCTATATCGTACCTCCAATGCTTGCCTAAATCGTACCGGAAGAAAGTTAGTCAAAATAAGCCCACTACTTCATCTTCACTTCCTGGAACATCAGGTAGGCCAATTATTATAGAAGTGGATGCTGAACAATGGTTTTGTGCCAAATGTGAAGTTGCAGTAATTGAGGACATGGTACAATGTTTATTATGTTAGAAGTGGGTCCATGAAAAATGTGCTGGGGTAAAGTCAAAGATAAAAAAATACGTTTGTGTTAACTGTGAAGCCTAATATGATCCTGACAGAAAAATATTTATAAGAGTAGGCCTAAAAGATAGCCTAACCCAAATAAAGCTCTTGAACAGTGCTCTATCGTTTTATAATTTGGAGTAGATTTCTAAAAATTATTAGAAATTAATTTCAGCAGATTGACATTGTTTTATATTTTTGACCAAGAACACCATTAATTACTATTTGTATTACTGCTTTTTATTTTTGTAAGTTTATCTTAACACTCAATTACTTGTTGTATGTTGTAATAATGTTATTTTTAAGTCTGAAAAAAAAAGTCTGAGATTCATAAAATAAAGCTAAATTTTAAAACTAAAATCTTATTTTATTTTTTATTATACCTTTTGGTATCCCTGCACTGATTTTTAATGTAGGTACGATTTCGGAACCCACCGGTACGATTTAGGAAACTGGTCTCCTTAATCGTACCACTTGCAAAGTTTTGGAAAAAAATTCATAGTAATTACATTAATCATAATTTTAGTATGATTAATATATGGCATGATTCTGCATAAAGTAGAGTATCTGTAGCAATATTTTGTTTAAGAATAATTGAAGTCATATTGAGGATAAAAATTAAAATGTAAAAAGTGGTACAATATAGGCAACTCTCCCTTATATGAGTATCTATGCTAGAGGATGACAATAAATGAATATTTTACAGAACTGATATTAATATAAAAGATGGTAAGCATTATACATGAATATTTAAATAAGTAGCTGGTTAGCAAAATAAAATAGAATCTGATATTTACCTTCTGAGTCAAAGTAGATACAAAGTCTGAAGGTAAAATAAGGTAAGAGGTAGTGGTAGGGGATAGTTTTCCGACTTCAGAGGTTTATGACGGGGAAACCCAACCCTTTTGAAGTGGAAGTCTACATGACAATTGAGTGAAAATAAAATATTAAAAACTAACAAAATAGGTGGTACTGTATACAAATTCTTATGTCTGGACTTGATAATAACACAAAATTGATATAATACATAAGGTAACAATGCATAAAAAATTGAAAAATATACAGGAGGAAGTTATACAATACTAAAGATAGTAATAATATAGAGGTACATCGATAATGGCGGATACCTATGAAATCAAAACTAGGATTTGAGGATGCGGAAGATGTTAGAGTAAGTGGATGAAATTATCTCTTTATCTGTTATATTATTTACAGGGTATACTTTTGTTGGATCGAAACGTTGACTTTCGAAAATAAAAAAAATTTCAAACTGAAAATCCTGATCATCATTTAACCTATCGTAAAGATTAACAGTTGACTATCTCTCACCTCTTAAATAAATTACCTCTTAGTAGTGTTGATTATTGTATTTGTAATAATGAATTTCTAAAAGAGTGATATTATAGATTACTAGCTGTATATCCCGGTTTCACCCGGGGAATTTCATTTTTCTAATAAACGTGAACAAATTTAAAGTGAGATCATAACGATTTTTATAACAATAAAGAATATACCCAGAGACTGGCTGAAGTTATGAAATTTTAATATGGACAGGTGTTCGCACCTAGTAAGAAAGATCCACTGAGAGAAATTTGGGGAATTTAGGACAAACGGTACGGATTTTTACTAAGAAAAAACAAACTAACAGAAATTCATCTTTAAGCTGTATAACCCGGTTTGATCGGGGAATTTCATTTTTCTAATGAAACGGTTGATTTCGTAAAAAACCATTAGAAAGTGAGTTTATAATATTACGATTTCTATAACAATAAAGAATATCAGCTGAAGATCGGCTGAAGTTATGCAATTTTAATATGGACAGGTGTTCGCACCTGGTATGAAAGAACTACTGGCGAAATTTGGAGAATTTAGGATAAACGGTATGGATTTCTATAAAGAACAAACAAACAAACAGAAATATTGGCTTCTCGCAAATCGGCTTGCCTAAGCCTTTGTGGCGCAAAGCGGGCCTCGTATTCCTGGGCAGACTCAGTTTCCCGCGATTCTGCCTGTCTAAGCCTCTGTTGTTCAATCCTATTTTGATGTTCGTCGAGAGTTTCAGCTGCTCGTATTTGACGTTGTTTTTTAGCTTTTGAGCTCACTACTCCTATTGAAGCTCGCTTCTTAGGAGGCATTTATAAAAAATAAATTCACCATACAGGTAAATAAACGTATTGTAATGTTAAAAAAAAAAACAAAAAACATATGGTTTAAAAATCCCAGAACTCGACGCCTACCAAGGGAGGTGTTACCGGGCCTTGTTGGCCTCATCAAAATCTATAAAATGATTTTTTAGGCCGTTTTTTCGACTCAAACGGTCGATTTCGTAAAAAAAAACCATTGTAAAGCGAGATCATGACGAATTGTTTAACAATAAAGAATATACCAAGAGATTGGCTGAAGTTATGCAATTTTAATATGGACAGGTGTTCGCACCTGATATCGAAGAACCACTGAGCGAAATTTGAAGAATTTAGGACAAACGGTATGGATATCTATAAAGAACAAATAAACAAACAAACAAACAGAATTTCAACTTTATTTATATAGATTTAACCGCTTTGTTCAACATGTTATGTGTAAGTTCAGGGAGGGATGTACTAGTTGAGTACCGGCATATAATTGCTTGAAGATCTTGAAATGATAATTGTTATTATACCTAATTAATTCATGACAACAGGTAGTAAAAAACAATTTACAAATACTCCTCCAATTTATATTGCCAAGTAAGATCCAAGGATAAGCATCTAATCGATCGGAACATATACTTGCATCTCATCACCTGTTGCAATTCGCGACAACAGCTGCGAAGAACAAGAAGAAAAATACACTAGCAGTTGGAAGGAAAACGTGTGAACTGTCCAGCCTGGAATTTAAGACTTCCCTTGAGGTATAAACTGCATTAGAAAGATATTAGGTTCGTTCCAAGAAGCAGTTCAGCTATGTTCTGGACTGTTCGGCATGCGCAGAACCCTAAATTTCTAGTTTTACTAACATCTCACTGTTCCAACATGTCGGGAACAAACATAATTAAAAGTTCAGATCTACAGCTGATTCACAAAAATAACACTAATTGATCGAGGAGGCAGGACGATATGATTTACTCCTCCACTTCATGGTAAATTATAGAAGCCATTAGCTTCTCTATTACACACGTAGACTACTGGAACTAATTTTGATTTACTTACATCATTTTCCTTTAGTCAAGCTACTCCAGAATACCTTATTACAAAGAGATTAAAAAAAAAATAAATAAAAATAACTTTTATTAAAAATTTATAACATATACATTAATTTGCCATTGACAGTCAGTAATAGATAGTGTGATAAGAATATAGAAGTAAATGTAGATGGTAGAAAAAAGTGTTAGTCATGTGAATATATATATTTTTTTTATATAAAATGACCAATTTACTTAGGTAATGGAATATAACTGTAATATAGAAATAGACGGACCTAGCCACCAAAAATTGTCAGGTGTAAGGATTACTAGTTCTTGGCAGAAGAAATTTGCCCTGAAGAGGGACGAATAGTCCGAAACGTTGGCAAATTAATGTATATGTTATAAATTTTTAATAAAAGAAATTTGGAAGAAGTATTTCACCATTCTTCATTTACAATATTTAGATCTTCCAGCACATACAGTATATTTAAGATTACATAGAAAAAAAATAACATAAATAATTAAATAAGTAGTAGGGTAAACCATACAGTTATTGACACTTTGTAAAGTTATTGACACTCCACCTTTAGCTTAAAGAAATAAGTATACAAGTCATAATTTTATTTCAAGATATACATGAATCTATTGTTTGAAGGGTACTTTAAATCATCTTTAATCATCTATGAAGTAAGACTTTAACGAACCAACCGTAGGGAAGATTTCGCAATTAAATCCACAGGGTACCAATAACTAGATTTGGCACTTTTAACAATAAATATTGGCATATTGTAAAACTATTGAACTTTTGACCCAAAAACAAAAACCTCTTGAGCTTTATGAGGATAGATAATGAGGAGCTATAGGAAGTTTCAATTTGATCCCTTCTTAAAATTTTTTTTTTTTTTAATTTCACCACTGAAATGTAGTCTTATGGGTGTACTCGTAAATAACTGTATGGTGTACCCTATGAAGCTGGAAAAAATCTTAGTATTAGCAGTATAAAATAATACACCAGCACTGGTTGCCATATCCCAACACCAAAAAAATTTACTTACATACGCCTTAAAATACATATTTATATTTTTTATTTTTTATTTTTTTAAATTTACAACTGTATAATATCAATACACTAGCTGTATATCCCGGTTTCACCCGGGGAATTTCATTTTTCTAATAAACGTGAACAAATTTAAAGTGAGATCATAACGATTTTTTTAACAATAAAGAATATACCCAGAGACTGGCTGAAGTTATGAAATTTTAATATGGACAGGTGTTCGCACTTAGTAAGAAAGATCCACTGAGCGAAATTTGGGGAATTTAGGACAAACGGTATGGATTTTTATTAAGAAAAAACAAACTAACAGAAATTCATCTTTAAGCTGTATAACCTGGTTTGATCGGGGAATCTTATTTTTCTAATGAAACGGTTGATTTCGTAAAAAAGAGAGTTCATTACGATTTCTATAACAATAAAGAATATCAGCTGAAGATCGGCTGAAGTTATGCAATTTTAATGTGGACAGGTGTTCGCACCTAGTATGAAAGAACTACTGCCTAAATTTGGAGAATTTAGGATAAACGGTATGTATTTTTATAAAGAACAAACAAACAAACAGAAATATTGCCCTGCAGTGCCCTAAATGATTTTTTAGGCCGTTTTTTCGACTCAAACGGTCGATTTCGTAAAACAAAAAATCTGGTGCGTGCGCGCAACACACAACTTTCACTTACCCACTTACTTAAATTAGAAATTAATGCGTTGTGTTAATGCCACTTCTCAAAGTTACACATTTTGTACCTTACCTGATATTAAAGAACACCTAATCTTCATTAAACATGAAGAATTTGATGAAAATCGTTAAAGTCGTTTTTGAGATAATCGAAAAAAAGGTAAAAATCGGAAAAAAAGTTATGATATAAAGTGCCCCCTCCGTTTGAACTATTTTGATGAAGTGATGGCTATAACATCTTTGGCATTTACATACATCATATACCAAGTTTGATCAAAATCGTTAAAGCCGTTTTTGAGTAAATAAAAAAAACACGTGACAATGATACAAAATTTATTCCACCCTCCGGTTAATCAATTTTGATGAAATTTTTACAGTCATATCTCGGGCATATGATTAGATCAAATACTCAGTTTAATCAAAATCGTTCGAGCCGTTTTTGAGAAAATCGAAAAAAACTTAAAAAATTATTAAATAAAGTACCCCCTCCCTTTGAGCAATTTTGATGAAATTTTTGCTGTCACATCGCGGGCATATACTTACACTAAATACCCAATTTCAGGTTCCCACGGCTTATAGTTTTTGAGCTAGTCTGTTCACACACACACACACACACACACACACACACACACACACACACACACACACGCACACACACACACACACAGACCATTTCGCGGGACTTGGTCATTTCGACTCAGGGGGCCCCAAAACGTGTATTTCCGTTGAAAACCGGAAGTCGAAATTTTTCACGATCGCAATACTTCCACTTACTATATATTTCATATATAGGTAAGTGAAAGTAAAAAAACATTGTAAAGCGAGATCATGACGAATTTTTTGACAATAAAGAATATACCAAGAGATTGGCTGAAGTTATGCAATTTTAATATGGACAGGTGTTCGCACCTGGTATCAAAGAACCACTGAGCGAAATTTGGAGAATTTAGGATAAACGGTATGGATTTCTATAAAGAACAAACAAACAAACAGAATTTCAACTTTATTTATATAGATTAAGTAAATTTGATTTAAGTATTATTATTGATTATTGATTATTGACATGAATAACCGTGTGGATAGACCGCCCACAGGTAGCACTCGAATACTGTTTTAATTTAGTAGATCTTTAGACTATCTTCTTTTCAGAGGCCTCTGAGGATTATATGGGATAGAGCAGGAAACAAGGCTGGAGACAAGAGGTTCAGGATGAGCAGGGAGTATAACTGTGAAAGGCCTGGTATATGGATAATTTTATTTGGGACGGAATAAGGTCCGGAATAGCCGAGTGTGTTTGAGCGCGACTCGCTTTAGTACGCTCGAGCCGAACGGCGCCGGTTCGAATCCGCCCTGGGAGGGTTGACTTTTATTTCGTGGAGCCCCCACGGAATAAATCTCGACCTACCCACCATGGCTACAATAGGTTGGTTACACCTATAGAGTAACCCCCTGTATGCCATACCAGGTAGGGGTACCGAACAAAAAAAAAAAAAAAAAAAAAAAAAAAAAAAAAAAAAAAAAAGAAATAAGGAGCATTTAGGATTTTACGAATTTTGGATTGTAGGGATTGGATGCGAGAGGAATTCGATGGATCCCCAAAGATCGACTCCGTAAGTACAGATTGGTCTTACTAATGTCATGTAGAATATGTAGAAATGTTTTATAGTGGATCGGAAGTTTGAAGCGCTTATCTAATAAATGTTGTAGGCGGTTTCTTGACTTCTCAATCTTGTGTGAAGATTCCACGTGAGACTATATGGAGTCATAGGCATCGGATCTGTTCGACGTAGATAAGTGTGATATTATTGAAGGATACAGTAGGACAGGATGTTGTGGGTTTACGACTTAGGGTAAAGATAATTTGATGGGATTTATCTTTATTTTCCATTTTTGACACCATTCTTCAATGGATGTGAGGTGTAATTGTAAAGACTGGGATCATTATTCATAGACACGGTGGGCGAGAGGCGCCATTACTATGTATGATAATATTGTACCTTAAGTTGTGCACCCATTGTAAATTTTTTTTATTAGGTGGGAGATTAGTCCGGTACATACATCAGGTGGTGGACACTTAAATCCTTCAGGGCAGAAAATAAATTTTGAAATTAATATAAATTTATTTAAAAAAATATAAAATTAAAAAAAAAATATTTTGAAGTTAATATAAAATTATTAAAAATATATAAAATTTAAAAAAATAAAATAAATGAAATGATAAAAAAAATTAAATTAAAAAAAAATTGAAATTAATATAAAATTATAAAAAAAAAAAAAAAATTATTTTTGTTATCTATGTGTTCTTGAAGATTCACAAATACATATTACCCAAATTTCATCACAATTCCTTACTTGGTTCTAAAATTTTACAGCATAATATTACGTTTCCAAGGTGAACGTTTTCGCGAATAAGTTCGTCAAGTTGCCGGGAAGTAACGTCTGAAACGGTGCCGAGTGCAAATGGTTAAGAAGTTCTTTGGGTCAGAAGCCCGAAACGTTTGAGAATATTAAATTATATAAACTAATCATTGAAGAGGTTCCTTCATAAAAAAAAAAAAAAAAACTGATCAGTAATCAACTCTTACTGATTACTGATTAGTAACCTCATCTTAGGTGAATTTAAAATATGTTGTATTATTATTATGTCCGTCGATGGCTTATAGTTTACACTACATCTTTGGTCACCATGGTTGAAGTTCTTTACAGAAATTGTATTTGTATATCTTGATGCAATTTAACCTAAATCCTTCAACATAAGTAGCAATTATCCCATGAATAATCATTCAATAGGGGTTTAAAACATGCAAAAGATTTAATAGATTTAGTAAAAAACTTGCGTCTCTCTTCAGAAAAATCCTGGATCTACATCTATACTATTGCAATACGTACAAATATATATTTGACTGGAGAATCCGCCTCTGGTTTTTGGACTAATGAAACTTTCCATTCACCAAGCAAAGCTATGTTCGTTAAATGCCGGATACCCCAGTGGTTTTTAGTCTCACACACATACATATTAATCATCTAAAGGATGAGATATTTTACGAGGAGAAAAGCGGCTTAGGCAAAAACAATTTATTACGGCAGGTGTTTTGATAATAAATAATAAAAGATTCGCAAGGATGATACTAAGGTTCCTATTAAACTCTGATTGCGAACCTATAATTATATTCCAGAACACGTAGTGTATAGTTCTCAATTATATGAGAATGTACCCCACACTTAGTTCACAGAAGTGTTACGAATCAGATTGGGATGCAAAAGAAAATATTCAATTATGGGAACTTCAGACCGATTCTTAATGGATCTGCAAAACATTAAACGTAGCCAGAATTATTCATTATGATTTCAGAATTATACAGGAAATGAAATATATATGTGAGCCAAGTCAAAATAAATCAAGTATGAGTTTATTACTTATTTCACACCAGATAACTTTAAATTGAAGCGTGTAAATTTATAAGGGTCTAAGTGCCAAAAAAATAAAACAAATTTTTTTTTGCCAAATTGTAATATGTGCCAAAGTCATTCTTCAGAAATGGGAAGAATTAATGGTTTTTTGTTAGAAAAGAATTCATTGAACATATGAAAGATGGCATGGGTGTAAGCACTGAACGTAGTTCACCCTAGGGGGCATAAGTCACATCATTTCTGTAAAAATTTCCTAATGCACTACATTTCCACGCTTCAATTATAGTAACTACACTCATACTGAATATAAATGATTTCATTGTTAGGCACTTATACCCTTATGCATTTTCACGCTTCAATTATATGAGACTCTATTATCTCTAGGTTAATTCCATATGGCGTTCAGTGTGACCCCGTGCGAGCGAGATTTAAAGGCTGGGATCTAATAAAGCTGAAAAATACCGCATTTTAACTGAAAATGACGCGATAGGGGTTCGCTTACAATGTGGTATCATACTCCGTCTCTTAATTACATGGAACAACCAGAAATAACACATTTCTTCACCATTAACGAATTCAACATAATTTTGAAATGAAAAACACAACAGTATCATAAAAATTTATTTCAAAGTAATTTGGCGAGTAATAACTAATAAGCTGAAACCTACAATATTAAAGGTCGCAGGTTCGCGTCCCACCAACCCCTGGTTGGTGGCCCTAGGATTTTTAAAGGGAGTAAAAAATCCTGAGCTAGGGCGACCCTCGGATAGGACGTAAAATGGAAGTCCCGAGCCTGTGCGATACCAATTACTCGTTCAAGATCCCTATCCTGATTATACCTGGATAGGCAAAATTTAGTAACATCGTCCGATTGGCCTTAGTAGCATAAGGGGACGTAAAGTAAACAAACAATTGAAAAGCTAATTTATTTTTTTTGTTATTTTTACTTTCGCAATTATCAGCTGTTATTTAGAATTATTTACATATTCTTTATAAGTCTCCACACGTAAACGTAAAACGGGTAGGAAAATAAATTAGAACAATAAATCTATATAACAAATGTAAACTGTGAATTTAAAAAATGAAAATTAATTTCAATGGAATTTAATAGTATTTCATTTTTATATTTACTTACGGTTGTTTGCTTAAAGACCCTTTGTGCTACTAAGGCTAATCGGACGATGCTACAGTGGGAGTCCTAAATTTTGCCTATCCAGGTATAATTAGGAATGGGATCTTTAACAAGTACCTGATATCATACCTCCATTTTACGTCCATCCGAGGAACGGCATAGCCAAGGATTTTTTCCACCCTTAAAAAATCCTAGGGCCACCTTGGGACGCGAGCCCGCGACCTTTAGTATAGTAGGTTGCCATGTTAACCACTACTCCTCAGGTGACCCTTTTATATTTACTTAGATATATCAAGTTAATTTTTTTTCTATACTTCTGTACAGTAATTTCATTATATATATGTAATGAAATTTAATGATGTAAAAAAACTGTTAACGTTATTTTGGATTAAACGGTACGCCTGAAGATATACGCCAAATCACTAATTACAGAGCAGAAGTTAAGGCTCTTTAAAACCGATTTTCTTGAGTATTACACAAATCGTATGCGCATGGTGGATTGGTTCTAAATTTAGGACTCCCACAACCAAGTTGATCGTCTACAGGCCCCTTTATGAGTATTGGCTTTGTAGCTAAGGATTTTTTTCCCCATTAAAAAATCCTTGGGCCACCTTGGGACGCGAACCCGCTTACTACTCTTTCAAAAGTAAAGTTTATGTTTAGCTATTATACAATAGTTATTACAATTGTTTTATTAACTTTTTGTTTTGTTTAACACGTTCACGGCGGGGCTGTTTCATGCTCCTCGCCCATTGACGGCTGAGTTTAATGCTTTTCGCTCTATCGGACGGGAGTTATTCAAGTGCATTACGTAGTATTGTCCATCAAACATTAATAAAATAAACGATACAATCCTGCCTCGTTATACATCGTAGTGGAATGTTTTTTGATTGACTAAAGTGGTTGGTGATTGTAAAATAAAATAGTCTAGCGTGAGTCACCGGTGGTACACGCCGGCTTGAACATGTTAATGTCGCATTATGCTACTATTGCTAATTGGTTGGGTTCTATATTTTGCCTATCCAGGTATAATTAAGATCCCTATCTTTAAAGAGTACCTGACATTGCACAGCCTCGGGATCTCTATTTTTCATCCGAAGAACAGCTTAGCCAAGGATTTTTCACTTCCTACTTTTTTACTATTTTTTACTACCGCAGGACGCGAACCCGCGAACTTTAGTAATGTAAGCTGCTATGCTAGCCAGTGCACCACAGGTGACTCCAAAAATAATTTTACTTATTTATTTATTTATTATTCCCCTTGTTGATTTGCACCTGCGCAGTGGCGTATCAAGCAAATTTGGTCACTGTTGTTTTTTACTTTGACATTCATGATGTATTTTTAATATATTGTAGTAAGAGGTCTCGTGGCCACTGTTGTTTTCGTCGACGTGGAGGTTGACCAGGTAACAGGGAGGAGGAGAGAGAATGGATGAGTGGGTTAGGGTGATGTAGCGTTGAAGAGTGGAATGTTTCGTATTTATCTTGTATTTAAGATTTTACTGACGGTATTTTTTAAATAAACCAAGGCGAATTGTGTGATTTTTCTGAGAATCGTAGATTGTGAAGTTTGTATTTTGTTGATGTTTCTTAAGGCGAGTGTTGATCTGTAGTCCAGGAAATGTGAAAGCTGCTTGTACTGTCTGTTGAGTTCCAGTTTATTAAATTTGGTATGTATGTTCCACGTGAGTCGTTTGTATAAGTATAGTCCGAGGTATCGTACTTTCTTTGAAGGAACTGGGTCATTGTTAATTTTCACAGTGGGCAAGTCGATTTTCGTAAATAAAAACTGACGTTACTAGACTTGGTCGAATTAATTAAAATTTAAAATATATGTCCTATATATATGTGTCCTAATCTGAAGTTAAATGCACGATAAAAGAATCGATTATTGTTTCACCATGACTGGTTTGTAATAGAAAGAAGGAGTACTGAGTGCATGCTTAATGTAATTGAGCACTCAGAACTAGATGGCATGGCACTCGAGGGATTCTCAGAAAGAATATCACATCTGAATAATGTTTATATGGCATTTCAACGGTGACTCAAGTGCTATTAGGCCAATAGTCATGTAACTTGGGAGTGAGCAAGGAAGGATTAGATCCCCTGGGACGCGACTGGACGCTCATGTAACGAGCATAGCGAGCGAATGACCGTGATAAAACGCCACCATTTGTGAGATTGGTGGAGAGCACGCTACAGGCGTACCCCCCGCACAGCGGCCGGCTCCTGCCGTTCGCCTGGTAGCGCCGGCAATCCCTCATCCACCGTCACGGCCATCAATAGTACGTCGGGACTCCATCAGTGGATAACTGCCGGAGATCAATCCAGAGTCTGGAGCCCGCTGGAGTCTGGGAGGTTCTCATCGCCGTCCAAGTTGGGATAATATACATCACGTTCCGGGAACATACTAGAGGCAATCCAGTTTCTTCCTTAGGGTTTGAGTCTTGAGAGGTTGTTGTAAAATGAAAGATCTTCAAGTTTTTTTTTTTTTTATTAACTAGCTCTTCGCAATTTGATTGTATTGTGGGGAAAAAAATTAATTATCCGTTGTCAAGAACATTTGTAACAAAGCAAGCAGTCTTTTTTACAAGGATTAAAATAAAAAAAGTATACGAAATGTTACCTCAGTCCTTAGCAAAGTCCATAAATGACTGAGAGGCATAATATATGGCTCCATCGGTATACACGGAATCCAGTATCCCCATCGAGAAGAATGATTGAAGAAATTTGAACTACATAGATATTTAAAAAAAGTTTAAAAGTTTTTTGTTGAATTACAATCTCTAGTTAGCTTCTTGTAAAGAAGGAATATGTTGTAAAATTAAAAATCTTCAAGTTTCGTTGTAAGTAGTTTCTGTTTTCTTAACTAGCTCGGTGTTACGCCAAAGTTAACTAAGCGCCAAACCCCATATTTCGAGAAATCTAAAGATGAAATTGAAGTGAAAATGGGAAAAAAAGTAATGAAATAAAGTGCCCCCACCGTTTGATCAATGTTGATGAAATTTTTGCCGTCATATCTCGGGCATATACATACATCAAATACCCAGTTTTAACAAAATCGTTACAGCCGTTTTTGAGAAAATCGAAAAAATACATAAAATGTTTTTAAATAAAGTACCCCCTCCGTTTGACCAATTTGATGAAATTTTCACTGTCACATCATGGGCATAGATATATACCAAATATTTCAGGTTCATACGGTTTATAGTTTTTGAGCTAATCTGTTCACACACATACATAGACCATTTCGCGGGACTTGGTTATTTGGACTCTTGGGAACACTGTAATTCCGTTGAAAACCGGCACACAGAGGAGTATTTACCATCAAATCATGGCCAAAAGTCCGAAAAATAAATTGTACTTCAGAACATCACAATGCGTATTTCCTAGTAGCTTAGGAATGTTTGCATCGAGATATATTTATTTCGTTCATTGTTATCCACTTCCTGCCCGAAGGAACACGTCTGAATCCAGACTTGAGAACGCTGCATGTACACAGTTGCTTTTTCCGAGTTGTAAGATGCTTATAGATGTTGTGATTCCTGTGGAATCCATTTAAAAAGTGATCTAAAATTTTTCTACACGGTTTCGGAAGGTATGTATTTCTCGGTGATAACTAGTTTTTAGCAAGTTTTAATGTCATAACGGTTAACTTATAGTTCTTTTGATAACGATGTTTAAACGGAAAAAAAAATAGACTTGTTTAAAAGAATAAAATAGATTATGTTGTATTGTCGGGCTGTGTCGGGCAGATATTTTTGCACGAATGTAAAGTTGAACAACAAACACCCCCCCCCCCCCCTATTTTTTAAATAAATGTATGAAAATACCTCTTAAAGTAAATTTTTTTTTTATATTTTTTGATAATTTTGTATTGTCAGGCTTTGTCGGGCAGATATTTTTGCTTTAATGTAAAGTTGAATCCTTCTACTTGCCATAACGCAAAAAAACACAACCTCCTTTTTTAATAAATGTATGAAAGTACCTCTTAAAGTGAATTTTTTTATATTTTTTGTTACCTGTTTTCATTTACATATGTGGTCACACCACATTATTTACAGGCAGGTTTTCAGAATTGAAATTTTCTACGCAAATAATGTTTTTAGTATTTGCACAAATACTAAATAAAACTTTCAAATGTCTTAAGTATTGAACATTTTCCCGACGTTTTTCTAATTCCCTTATTTTTTCCCTAATTTTTGTCAAAACTTGAAATGTTTTATATTTTATTCGTTTTATATATTTTTAGATTGTTAATAGAAAGTTTTAAGTATTCCATTGTTACAAAAAAGTAGGTAAATAGTTTTGACCAGGATTTCATGGCTAATACTCCACTGTGCGGCAGTCGAAATTTTTCACGATCGCAATAATTTCCCTTACTATATATTTCACATATAGGTTAGTGAAAGTAAAAAATAATAATTATACGTTGTTAAGAACATATGTAAAAAAACAGGCAGTCTATGCACTAGAATTAAAATAAATGTATAAAATGTTAACCTGAGTCCTTCGCAAAGTTTACAAATAATTGAGAGGCGAAAAATAATGCTCCATCAATATTTACAGTTTCCACCCATCCCATGTCTTATTACTGTAATACTATGGAAAAGTTTAGCTCGATCAATGAGAGACTTTGAAGAAATTTCTACCAAGTAAATAGATATAAAAAAAAAAAGTTTTTTGTTGAAATACAATCTCTAGTTAGCATCTTGTGAAAAAGGAAGATGTTGTAAAATGAAAAATCTTCAAGTTTCGTTTTAAGTAGTTTCTGTTTATTAACAAGCTCATATGTTCGGTGAACGCCAAAGTGAATTAAGCGCCAAACTACATATTTTGAGAAATCTGAAGTTAATGTTGAATTTTTCCTCTAGCTTTAAAAGCATAATTTAAAAAATAACAATATTGTATTGCCTGCTATATTTATTCTGACCTCTCATTAGTGGACATACAACGCCCTTGGATCTTATCTGTAAAAACATCTGATTGTTATTTTATCCGATTATTTGCATGACACATACTTCACAATAACATCATATTCAGCTGTAGTTACTATAATTGAAGCGTGGAAATGCATTGCCTAAGGAAATGTTTACAGAAATGATGTGACTTATACATTCTAGGGTGAACTACGTTCAGTGCTTACACCCATGCCAACTCTTTTCTAACAACAAAACATTATAAACATTATACCCATTTCTGAAGAATGGTTTTGGCACATATAACAATTTGTAAAAAAAAAACTTTGTATTATTTTTTTGGAACTTAGACCCTTATGCATTTCCAATTTCTTTGAGTTGTATAATCACTGAAGATAACCGATCCTTCACTACCATTAGGCCGGGTGTAAGTTGAGACATAGCTCCCTTACGCTAGATGAAGTGAATGCGAGCAAGGGGAGCGAATGTTGGAACGTTGTTCAATGGAAAACTGCGGACCTGTAAGGCCGAGTTGGTAAATGTGCAATATTTACTATTAGAGTTCCGATGATCACTAACATCAATTATAACGTCATTGCATGAAATACTTCCTTAAAGTTGCTATTTGAGGAAAGGTAAGACACACGGATAATTCATTGTATTCATTCATTCGTTGTATTTGACTTTTAAATAGTCAGGATGTGATGTATCGTATAAAATTTCTCGGTCCATAACTGTCTCAATTAATTTTTATTCCGTTTTTCACTTCACCTGAATGGCACAGGGCGTGACAAACTGCTATAGGAACACAAACCTCCGCAGCTGACACTCGGCACTAAAACTGCGCCACCTCACCTCACCGCTCAACGTTCGCTTCTCCTTTCTATTCTACTAATCAAGTTTATTCGTTAGCAAAAATATTAAGGCCATTTCTGATATCGCCTTTGTGAATCGTTGGACAAAATTTCTCCAAAACCAAAAACTACAAGACCCACCTCAATAGTTTTGACATGGTCCAGGACAACAAGGATGTCTTCTAGATCTTGATATGCCGATAGTCCCTCGGGACCTCACGCACCGTCGCAGTAGGCCAGTTTGGACCCAATCTCTCCAGATAGCAGATCGTTCCCTAACTACCTGACAACTTTCACAAAACAGAGGTGCTTTAGAGTGGGTGGCATTCCCAGCTGTCAATCAGGAGGTGGATATATGTCAAAGTACCAGGCTTGTTGAACCCCTTATAAATCCAATTTTCAGATCTTAAAAAAAGGCTAGTACTGAAGATTATATACAGTTTCTATATTCCAATGTTGTTAACCATAGATAACAACAAAGCTACGATCTGTAAACGGGGAACAACTGTTTAAAAGAACAACTCTAAGCCCAACAACACATTTATAGCATTTAATCTCCAAAATCCAGCTTGTTTATGAAATGGAGGGACAACAAAAATTCAGTTTTCCATCTCAAGTGACAACAAATTAGCACATATTTATATTCAGGAGTAAAATTAAGTACATGAAGTTACAATCGAATGGAAATGTTACTTTAAAAATCTATTTGGGTTGAAAAGCTATCTAATGTGAGAGTTTTTGCAGCTGTACCTTATTTTAAGTAATAGTATGCATAAAACGGAAAAAATATGGATTTTTTTTTAAATAAAATTATGGTAACATTATTCTTTGGGTAAAAACCATTAAAAAGAAAAAAAAAAGAAGATTCCATAAATTAGGAGATGCTACGTGTGTGCCTAAGGTAAAGTATTATCTGCAAAGGAACCTCCCCTCCCCGTGTGGACCGAACACAGCTTTACGGCCTAGGCAACACAAAGTAATATTAAATTAAAAACCACCAAGATAACAGAAAAAAAAAAAAAGGTTGGCAGGTATAAGCAAGTTAATTGCTAGTCCGGCAGGGTCGCATGCCTTTTTCTAATCCGGCCCCGGTCATGTTTACTTAATTCCCTAATCTGCATACAGGGCGCGCTGCTTCCTCATCCCTTATTCCGATCGCCGGCCAATCGCGTCTCGGCTTAAACCCTCGTTATAGTTTTACTTTTTTTTCATCTTGCCGTTCTTCTAACCCCTCTCCGCTGGGAGGGCAATATCCCTTGGGGCTCTGATTGGTCCGATGTAATTCCTCTGCAGATTTTGTTGTTGTACCCAGGAATAAATTAAAAGACGAAATGGGAGTAACTGCCGTGAGTGGAATATGATGCCTCTAGAGGGCCGAGGTCTAAATATTCATTTCTTCTCCCGATATGAATTAATCTAGTCAGGGAAAAAAAAAAAAAAATGGGAGGTAATTGAAATCAATTTTGTTTCTTTATTTATTTTTTTTTTTTTTTTATATATTCTTCCAATATCCTGGATGAGAAACAAATGCTTTCCTAAATCACTTTGGCATTCAGATTTTTTTATAGGCCACAATTCAATATTCTGAACTTTTATTAAAATCTAATTTTTATTTGCTGGTGCCATAAGCTGGTAATATTAATGGGGGAGAGCGGGGTTGGTTGGCATAGGGGTAGGTTGGCCATTGGCTTATAGTTTCCTTCACACCTGTGGTGAAGGCCCTACCATTTTACCATGTGACCCGCTCGACCTCAGGAGTCTTGTCCTGAGTTTTCAATCAGATGCTAACATTGTAGATAAGAGTGTGGTTCATTGATTGATTTTACAACATGTAAGTAATTTTTTATATTTTCAGTAAAGTTGGTTTAAAGGCGTGGAAAAACATTTGACTCCAATTCTGTTCACATAGCCCCAAACTCCTTTGAAAAACCTAACCTTTCGAATAACCAGTTTCTTGTTTGATTGTTCTCCCCTGTCCTGGCACTCATCTTTCATATGATCTCTCCTGTGGGTTTAGTTGGCTCTCTTCAACTGGGGTTTGTTGGCGCAGTAGCAATTCACAAAAGCAAGGTAAACTTAAACAAAGCTGAAACTACCATTTGTCTATAGTTCCAGCGAGGAAGATGATAGCAATTTTTTTATGCAAAAAGTGACGACAGTCTAAACTTCTATCTTCTTCTATTGTCATTCTATTTTCCCTTAAAAGCTGTTAAAACCGATTCAAAATTAGTATACCATTATAGTTCAGCTTTTAATATCAATAATATGTGTCAGGCAGTACTTGAATGAGATGGCTAAACAACCCCACCTTCTAGGCCAACCTGCCCCACATAGGGGGTTAATTGGCGTAGTCTTGATTGACGATTTCTTCAATTTTCTATGATCTTAGTATTAAATATTATGTTGTGAAAAAAATACTTGAAGTACTCCAATACTTGGAGTTAACAGTGGTATCAGCCCCATTGGGATTATATTAACAGGAACGACTCAACAATCGAAAAAGTGAAAACTGTTGCCAACCACCCCCGCTCTCCCCTACATAACCTTCAAAAATAATTTACTTATTTTCTTCGATTAACAGGCGAAATTGCTATAAAGCCAAAACACATAATAAAACACCATTAATTACTATTTATTTTGAAGGAAAGATGTTCTTCATAAGTAGGGGAAAGTACACCTAGTATTACTTTTACAAACAGCATTCTAGTCGTTTCCAAGTAGAGTGACCAGCCGTCCGACTTTTTAAGCTTTGTCCTCTTTTTAAATCTCAAAGCACTGCGCCTTGATGACTGACCATTGTTTATAATTGAAGAGTGGAAATGCATATGGCTCTAAGTGCCAATAAAATAAAGCAAAGTTTTTTTTTTGCCAAATTGTTATATTTGCCTAAGCCATTCTTCAGAAATGGGTGTAAGTAATGTTTTGTTGTTAGAAAAGAGTTCATTGAACGTATGAAAGATGGCATGGGTGTAAGCACTAAACGTAGTTCACCCTAGAGGGTGTAAGTCACATAATAATCTGTAAGAATTTCCTAAGGCACTTATACCCTTACGCATTACCACGCTTCAATTAAGGATGTTCTGTTAATTTAATGGAAAATATTTGTTTCATGTTAACTATATGAAGTTTTCAAACTTCATAGATCTATGAACTTCATAGAGAATTATAAAATCAGACGACTTGGAGTATTATGCATTGCCGAATCATCATAAGTAAAAACTTTTATTTAGTAATAAAAAAATTTAGTGCACTTTAAAGAGATAAAAAACATTTTATGAAAAAAATTAAACCGACTTCGAAACCTAGGAACCAGTAAAACTAAATTCACTGAAAAGTATGAAATAATTACCTTCTGATTTTTATGAATACACAGCAAAATTGAAAATGGTATAAAAACTGGAAAAATGCAATAAGACGAATAATTTTATTTTGATTTGTACACATACACACTAATTGTTAATAAAAATTATTAAATTAAAATATTAAATACTATGTTCAATACAACACAATCTTTTCGGAGGCGGCGCAAAATAGAAATGACACGTCATGACGTCATGAGAAGATTTTCATAATGTCTAGTGTTATAAATTTTAAATTTTGCGTCGCCTCCGAAAAGATTGTGTTGTATTGAACATAGTATTTAATATTTTAATTTAATAATTTTTATTAACTATTAGTGTGTATTTGTACAAATCAAAATAAAATTATGCGTCTTATTGCATTTTTCCAGTTTTTATACCATTTTCAATTTTGCTTCAATTAAATACACAAATCCGGCCATTCCAAGATGAAGTCACTGAACAGTCGAGATTTTGGCCGGTATTCGACAAGATATCGTTAATGTAGAATCGATGGTAATATGACCTATAATACTCGTAAATTGGAATTATGATTGCTTGAATATCCTTCTGAAAACTATGGCGATATTATGCACTAATCCAAGAGGGACCGTTAATATTACTTTATTTAAATCGATCGCTGGAAAAGTAATGATTAAAAAACATCATTGGATATTAGTCTCAGCAAAAAAAGGAGCAGCCATAACATTGAACGATATCAAAAAAACTGCCCCATTAGGATAGAAGCAACAGGGCTTGGGACTCATTTTATGCTTAATTTATTATTACGAATGATATTATTCTCGATACTACACTACTGATTTAATTCAAAAGGTTGAGTCAATTATATTCGGAATTCCTTTCGATGAATTTTGACTAAATTTATTACCTATGTACTATGAATTATATCCTTCGTAATAAAATATTATTCAGAAAATAAATTGCTAAACACTGTTGCTTCAATATTAGTGGCGTAGCATTTATGATGTTGATCATTTTCATGGCTGCCAATTTTTTGCTGAGGGGACTTTCATATAATGAGGTTGCTTTCTGGGAGTTATCAAGTTTTATTTTGCACTTTTTATTGATGGATGAACATCCGCAAAAGCCTCAATAGTTGCAGAAACAAAATTAAAAACCGATAATAGTAATCCGGATAGCATAATAGAAGTGTCACCCATGAAGAATCGACACAAGATCTGCGACAAGATATTCAACAGTGACTGAGTGTATCCGGAAGAAGACAGAGGTACATTGTTAAGTCAACTGAAAATGAGATTTTCCAGGCATTATTGTATTCCTTTTTAATGGGCATAACGAGTGGCTACGATTTTTAATTTAAACGAACCTTCGGAAAGAAGAAGTCTTAAATTTTGCATTAAAACGGTTATCAATACTCAGTCTTTCTTGGAATTCCACGAATTTTGTTATCTTATGAATATGGTGTCCAACCGTCGATTAGATCTAAATTAAGAAGGTTTACTGTTATCGGTGAATATATAAATATCTATCTAATATTCATGCTAATATCGCTCCAGAAAACGATTATTGTACAGATTATTTAAATCTATTGTTGAAAAATTAGTTAAGGTTATGTATAGGTTTATTCCAACAAGCACTTAAAACACATCGATAACCAACAGACTACTCATGTTCTCCCCCCACTCTTTTGATTCTGAATTTGATTGGTTGGTTTTCCCATTTGATTCATCCAGCGGTAAGACATTACTAAGATTTGTTAGTTTACAATTAGTTTTAATAGCTTGTTGAAGCATACCTTATGTTACATATGCCACATGTTTTTCAAATAAGTAAACATTTTGAGTGATAATTAAATAATTCTTTTCATGTTTTTTCCCGATAACTTCTCAAATAAATTAAGAACCCAAAAAAGGTTTCAATAGGACCACCTTGGGATAATACTCTACAAGATGCAAAAGGTTTCGTTCCAATTGGTCCATCCATCTCTGAGTAATCGGTGAACATACATAGAAAAAAAAGGGGCCGGGATAGCCGAGCGTGTAGGAGCGCGACCCGTTGTTGCACGCTCGAGCCGAACGGCGGCGGTTCGAATCCGCCCTGGGAGGGTTGACTTTTATTTCGTGGAGGCCCCACGGAATAAATCTCGACCCTCCCACCATGGTTAGAATAGGTTGGTTACACCTGTAGAGTAACCCCCCGTATGCCACACATGGCCAGGTAGGGGTACCGAACAAAAAAAAAAAAAAAAAAAAAAAAAAAAGAAAAAAAAAAAAAAAAAGTCACATACTTATCGAATAGAGTAACCTCCTCTTTCGTTCGAAGTCGGTTAAAAATATAAACAAAAATAAGTAATTGAATGTTGAAAAATGTGTGACTTTGAGAAATGGCATTTAACAAAACAGGTCAATTTTTAATCAAAGTAAGATGGTAAGTGAAAGTTGTGTGTTGTGTGCATCACACCAGATTTTTTATCGACCTTGGTATTAAAATGTTGCACTTCATTTATTAACCGATTAATTAGGTCCATAGTAATCGCAGCTGATTTTTCAAACTACCTTTCAAAAACAACCGTTTAAACAGGCTTTTAAATCACAGTGCTAACATTTCGTAAAACGTTTCCAACTTTTACGAACATACTCATTTGTACATCCCACCCTATCCCTTACTCTTTATTGTCATAATATCTTCCCAGAGGCCGAAGTACTTCCATCGTTTGCCATCATCCACGGGCAGTAACGTCCAAGGAAGGCGCAAAGACGGCCCCGAGATTACAGGCTAGCGAACATTAAGGAGCAGTTTAGTTGTCTTTAAGAGAGCTTGCGTGTGGTCTCAAACATCTTTCATGGCCAATATAGTTTCAATGGGAGTTTAAATATTATTCCTTTCTCTCTAGTGTTTCTACTTAAGCGGTCGTATACTTACTTTACTATTTTTTTTTTTTTTTTATTCCTATTTATATTTTTACGAAGTTACCTCTTTTAAAACAACTATATGCCTCTAGTGCTACATGAAGGATGCAATTTTTTTCTCACACACTTATAAAAATTTATAATATTAGAATGTAGGGGAGAGCGAGGTTGGTTAGCATAGGGGATAGGTTGGCCATTGGCTTATAGTTTCCGTCACACCTGTTATAAACGTGCCACCATACCATGCGACTCGCTCGGGAGTCTTGTCCTGAGTTTTCAATCCGATGCTAAAAGTGTAGAGAAGAGCTTCATTGATTGATTTTACAATATGTAAGTAAATTTTTATATTTTCAGTAAATTTGGTTTAAAGGCATGGCAAAACATTTGACTCCGATTCTGTTCGCATAGCCCCAAACTCCTTTGAAAAACCTAACCTTTCTACTAACCAGTTTCTTGTTTGATTATTCTCCCCTGTCCTGGCATCCATCTTTCATATGATCTCACCTGTGGGGTTGGTTGGCTCTCTTCAACTGGGGTTTGTTGGCGCAGTAGCAATTCACAAAAGCAAGGTAAACTTAATCAAAGCTGAAACTACCAAATGTCTTTAGTTCCAGCGAGGAGGATGAGAGCGATATTTCCAATGTAGAAAGTGACGACAGTCTTAACTTCTATCTTCTTCTATTGTCATTCTATTTTCCCTTAAAAGCTGTTAAAAACCGAAAATTATTATACCATCATAGTGCAGCTTTTAATAAAAATAATATGTGTCAGGCAGTACTCGAATGAGATGGCTAAACAACTCCACCTTCTAGGCCAACCAGCCCCACATAGGGGGTTAGTTGGCATACTTTGGATTGACGGATTCTTCAATTTTCTATGATCTTAGTATTAAATATTATGTTATGAAAAAAATACTTGAAATACTCTTCAATTTTGCTCTAATGCTTGGGGTTTACAGTAGTACCAGCCCTACAGGGATTATATTAACAGGAATGACTCAACAATCAAAAAAGTGAAAACTGTTGCCAACCAACCCGCTTTCTCCAGTACCATTTTTTACTTTCACTTACCTATATATGAAATATATAGTAAGTGGAAGTATTGCGATCGTGAAAAAATTCGACTTCCGGTTTTCAACGGAAATACACGTTTTGGGGTCCCCTGAGTCGAAATGACCAAGTCCCGCGAAATGGTCTGTGTGTGTGTGTGTGTGTGTCTGTGTGTGTGTGTGTGTGTGTGTGTGTGTGTGTGTGTGTGTATGTGAACAGACTAGCTCAAAAACTATAAACCGTGCGATCCTGAAATTGGGTATTTAGTGTAGGTATATGCCCGCGATGTGACAGCATAAATTTCATCAAAATTACTTAAAGGGAGGGGGTACTTTACTTAATAACTTTTTAGGTTTTTTTCGATTTTCTCAAAAACGGCTCTAACGATTTTGATTAAACTGAGTATTTCATCTATTTATATGCCCGAGATATGACTGTAAAAATTTCATCAAAATTGATTAACCGGAGGGGGGACTTTACTTAATAAATTTTGTAACATTTTCACGTGTTTTTTTTATTTAATCTAAATCGGCTTTAACGATTTTGATCAAACTGGGTATTTGATGTATTTTTATGCCCGAGATATGACAGTAAAAATTTCATCAAAATTGATTAACCGGAGGGGGGACTTTACTTAATAAATTTTGTAACAT